>JAGFNQ010007625.1:222650-375878 GCA_024364735.1 Boesenbergia rotunda | reverse complement strand
GGTCTGCTCGAGCGGCGTCCAATCTTTCGCCAGCGAGCGAGTTATAAGTAGGTCTGCTCCTACATACTTGCCGATATCGTGGCTTGACCAGATGTGGCTACCCATAATCTTCTTGGTAAGCACGAGCAGCATCGAGACTCTCTATCTAGCAAGTCATAAGTGGGCTGAGCCCACCGTTCTGCCCTACGAAACTCTAGGATCTTGATGCTAGTGGGTTACTGGCGTGCCCAACCGGACATCGTGGAGGTGCTCTGAAAAACTCGAAGGGCAAAGGACTTGGGCTTAATGTAGGGAGTGGCTAGTCGGCCTGGCCCTACTGGGCGGGGGCATGAGCAAAAAGACAAGACATTCCACAAAGCCCTTGGGACACATGAAAGAGAGTATTTCATTAACAAAGCCTTGAAGGCCAAAGAGACAAGTAAGAAACTACAAGAGTGAAATGCAAGAATTACAAGAGTGAAATGTAATTAAGCCAGTTCTAGGTGAAGGTACTAAAGAGATCTGGGAGAAGAATTTCCCTAACTTGAGGCAACTTCATGGCGTTCAGCGACAAATCCTGGGATAGACGCCCAGCTTCCTTTAGCTACTGGATGGCACTGTCGACCCCATACTTGAACATATTGGTCGTCCGATGGGTGAACAGTTGACTAATGGCGAGGGAGTTGATGTACTCCACTCGGTGCGCCTCTAGTCCGGTGGCTCTTTGGCCTAGTATGAATTCCAAGGCAGCTAACTCCTCTAGCAGGTGGGTGATCTCTCCGTTGTGGGCAGAAAGCTTAGCGATCTGGATAGCCAATTGGTCTTCCAGGGCGCATCGGCTCTCCTCCTTGGAGATTAGCTCCGCCTCCCTAACCGTCAGCTTCGTCCTTAGCGGCCAACTCGATGTCCTTGTTGGTCAACGCTAATTGGGTTTGGTGGTGGGAGGCGCTCAACTCCTTAAGCTGGACTGGCAGGGCCTTGGCCTTCGCTATCTTTTTATCTATGTCCGACCAAACTCGGCATAGCGGGTCAGTGCGATTTTTTTCTGGCTGTCCAAATTGTTCCGCACGGTTGAGAGCCTGGGCGACTGCCCTGCTCGGTTGTGATCAACTGACACTTCTCTTCCTCAAGGCGCTCGCTAGCTTTGTCCAATTGAGCCTTGACCCCATCACCTCTGAGCGCAGAAGGCTGGTCACCACATCACTGGGCGGCAATACCGAGTGGTTTAAAGTGGTCTCCAACTCCTGCACTCGCCGTTCAGCCTCCCGCCAGCCCTGGGCATTGAACACCAAGGACTGGGCCACAGCCTTACACGCCACCCAGAATTGAAATAGGGAAGAATATTAGAGTATAGTACCCCTGAAGCAGTCGACTAAACCAAGGGGAAATTCAAAAATTACCTAAGTGGCATCCATAAAAAGTTGTCGGCTAGGTTGATCAGAGCCCATTGGTGAGTGGCCATTATCCCTTGATCCCAACACTCCACCAACTCCTCGTTCAGGTTTTCCTACTGCACAGGGGTGGTAGAAGAGTGGGGATCAACCGAGGGGACTTCCAAGTGAAGGGGTAGTAGGTCGGAGGGGCTGACCACTGATAAGGAACCAGGACCAGTGGAAGCCCAGGTGACCATCGAACCGTAGGGAGAAGATGGGTCCCAGGATAAGTTGTGACCGGTGATCTCCTCCCGGTCGGCGCGGGGTAAAGACCTAGCTGGTCGCAGTGAGCTGGGCTCGGTGGTGCGAAGTCGCTTGTCGCGATTGGGTCGACGGGAAATCAAGGCTCTCAGGTCGCAGGCCTTGTTTGTTAACTCAGTGGCCAAGGGCACCGAGTGGCGCTTCTTCCTGTGGCGCAGACAGACGGAAGGTGCAACCATAGCTAGGGTGGTGCTATCCACTGGGTCTTCGGGGTTTTCTCTGGCGAGGGTTTTGGGGGAAGCTTCCTGTGCGGCAGTCTAAACAGAAGGTTTGTGACTCTCTCCGGTCGAAGAGGCCCCGCTGCCTAGGGCATCTCCCATCTCCGAAAGCACCTCGTCGCCAGACGCCGCTTCCGCCAAGGGCGAGATAGCCCTTTTGGCCAGCTCATCGGTCGCCCGGGCATTTAGCTCGGCATTCTCCAGTCCGAGCATTTCCTTCAGAGCAATATCCCACATCATTTTGGCTATAAAATAGAAAAAAATCTTAATGTCAATCCAAAAAGTGTTCGGTAGAGATGGAATAACTTACCGAAGGAAGCTGGCAAGGCGGTGGGCGTCTAACTTAGATTGAAGATGTAGAGCACGACCTCACTAAGCAAATGAATGTCGTGGAAATGGAGACCCCCGATCCGGGAGAAGGCCAGCTCACACTCGGGCTCAGACCGGTAATTCTTCCCGATGGCCGGCTAGGCGGGTAAGTCCTTGATCCAGTCGGTTGCCCAGCTGGGGGTTGGGTCATGTTAATAAAGAAGTAATGGGTCTTCCAATCCTTGTTAGAGCTAGAGATCATATCTAGGTAGGAAGACTTGGCCTAGGCTTGGAAAAAGAAGTTCTCGGGCTCCTATTTTTCTGGATAATAGAAGAAGTGAAAGATGCGGAGGCAAAAGGGCACTTAGTAGAGGGTGAAAAGGATAACGGTTCCGCACAAGATCTGTATGGTCATAGGAGATAGCTGGGAGAGTGGAATTTGAAAGTATCTACACGTTTCGGCTATGAAGGGATGTAAGGGAAACCTAAGTCCACCTAAAAATTAGTCTCGAAAAATGGTGAAGAAGCCGAGCAGCGGAAGGTGGGGTTGGTCGTAACTTTTAGGGATGATTAGGCGATAGTTAGGGGGCACATGATACTCCTCCCGGAGGGAATCGAAATCATGGCTGCCCATGGTGGACACAGAGGTCATGTATCATAGACCGAGGATGGCAACTGGGGTGGCCATAGAACGAATAAAGGGTCGGTCGGGTGGGCTTGGAGGGTCTAATGAAGGCAAGGAGAAAAGGAAGCTCACCGGAAGCTAACCCGAAAAGGGGGGAGGTCGGAGAAACCGCTGGAGGTGGTGGATGGTCAGGAAGAAGATGTTGTTGGCCGCCGTAAAGTATGAAGCGAGGAGAAGTGAAAAGAGGTGAAAATGACCTAGGTGGACCCTCGGGGGCTATTTATAGGGGAGCCCGAGGTATGGGGGCCATCTGATGGCGGATAGAAAAAGGTGGGATTCAACATCCGCGGTTCATCTGCGTCCATGGATAATAGACCTCGAGAAGATGCATCTAACACCGTGCATGGCTCCTGGCGTGGCGACACCTTGTTAACAGGCGCACTTAATAGAAGGATGACATGTGTTGATAATAAATGAAGAAGGGAACTGAAGCGATGAGCGCCATTATGAAGGCATGGGCACCACCTCGGTAAAGGCAAAGTACCTTTTTGAAGTTCAAGAGGATGGATGGCAGTCCTAGCAAAGTGCTCCAGGTCGGCCAGCCTTCTTGTCACCTCCTTCAACTAGGCTCGAAGGGAGGGCATGTGATCCGGGAGGATGTGAGCTGGACGGAAGCAGGGCCCACCCCGGCTGGGCCTGGGGATTGATCTGGTCATAGTGGGTAGGGCCCCCATGCCAGGTCAGTAGGTCAGCAATCAATGTAACCGTCGGCCGACGTCTGAAGGGTAATCGGAAAGTGGCTCGGGCGCGAGGCAACCTGGGGTCGTGGCGTGGTGACGCCCGAATGAAATCTCACCGAGCCGGATGGTCCTGGTCGGCTACTAGATCATGGCCAAGTCCGCTCGAGTTCCGGCGGTCATGACTACTCGGAGACTAGACTCAGGGAAAGTGGTGACGTAACCAACCGGTCAGCCGAGCCTAGGCGGTCGATCGATCGTGACAAAGCCCACATGCTATGAAGAGGCTATCGTCTACACACTCATAGAGTACGGAGGATATTAGTGTAGTCTTGCGAGGGGACAGTAGGGTGACGCGGGGGCACCAAAGTGACAGGCAATTAAGAAAGGCGGACGGTCATACCACTAGGCCTAGTTGCTAGGCTATACGATGACAAATTTAGCCCCTATGTCGGCTAGCAAAGCCTACTATCGGATTTGTATTAAATTCTTCATGATACTTTGGCAGGTTCTTATCTACCATCCTGCGATGAGGGAGGAAAAAAAAAGAATTCTTCTACAATTCTTTTCTCATTCTCTATTTTCCGAAGTCCAGAGAGAGTCGTCGGAGTGCCCTCGCCGAAGACTCGTTTGGCTGATCGCTGTGCCCTACTGTTCGACCAAACCTACTCGATCATCTGGTCGACGACCCTGCAGTCAATCTTCGGTCAACTCTCAAGCAAGTCATCACCAGGTGACCCCCTTACACTTGCCGACAGGATCATTCTCCAAATGATAATAATCAATGATTGACTTAAAATGCGGAAATGATAATAATCAATGATTGACTTAAAATGCGGGAGATCGACTTAGATGTGAAAGGGACCAATCAAAATATCGTGCGAGTATATTGATCAAGTGGAAGAGTAATCATGAAATCATTTGGCTAAGTGTCTTCTAGAAAATTATTGAGGAACTTGTGACATCTTATATGATTGAGAAGGGAATCAAAGGTGATTGATAAGAGATGACTTAGAGCATCTGAGAGGCTAAAAATTATTAGCCAGTGAGGTTGACTTTAGATGAGGAACATGCAGCAATCATTGGTTTGCTGGTTATATAACGTATAATAAGATAGACTCTAGATGATCAACAAAATATAACTTAGAACATCGGAAGGACTAAATTTTTTTAACTAAGTGAACCCTAAAACAACTGATAAAGTTTTCCTTTGGTAAACAAAGAGCCTCTTGATAAGTGTCTAAGCTCCATGTGGCTAGGATGATCATTGGATTCAACTTACATCTATAGCACAAAATTCACCTATTGACTAAATTGAATAAACAAATGAAGCTCCAAATATATTATCACAAGCTACACGTGTCCATCTTCTATGGTGCCTAAGATTCATATCAATCTAAATATTTGTGGGGATAGATTGACCTTGTTGGTCTACATCAATTTGAATTGATATGAACAAAAAATCAATCTAATTCTTTTCATTATCTTCTAAAGTTAGATTTGAAATATTGATAATGATTAATAAATTATTATTGATGCCAAGATTACATTAATTCAATCCTTTGATTGAAATTATAAAACCATAATAAAAAAAACTTCCAAGGGCATTTCAATAAGTTTAAAACAATAATAATAGTAAGGAATAAAATCGCAATAGATTTAGAAATTTATTATTTCCTGTAGCACTAAATTTAACAAACATATAAAGCTCCCTATTAGTAGAATTGGGACACTTCGAACCATGTTTATAAACATTGTTGTAATTAAAAATTACACATATCTAATTTTATGGTGTCAAAGATCTATATCAATCATGATGAGATTGTCATGGATGGATTGGTCACTGTTAGTCTAAATATACAAGACGTCATTTTCTTTTAAACTTAATATTTTTCCAAAGGAAAAAATATGGATAATAATTAATAATGATTTTTTTCATCTCTTTAATAATAATAATATTATTAATGCATTTTGTACACCATCTCGTTAAATAAATTATGAAAGCAAACCACCAAAAAACATAATGATTAATAAGCATTTTCATCTATTCATGCTAAATAGTAAATAAGAAAAAGACAAGTCAGAAAATGACATATTCAGAGAACTTATCAATCAATAATATGCAAACCAAAAATTAATAAAAAAATAAATTATTTAGAAATATTTATTAGTTATTGGATCCCATCTAGAATGCATGTATTTATTTAGAAAAAAAAAGAGATAAATTTAAATTTTGAACCAATAGTTGTTTTAATTCAATTTTTTTATGGGTGCAATCGATTTCTAATCAAGATGAACTAAGTTGATTAACTTTAAGTTGACTTAAATTGAGTTTTAATATTTGATCAATATGTTAATTAGTTGAGAGAGAGTTAAGTAAGTCAAAATTGATCGGATACTTGACGATATAAAAGTCCAAGAGCGTCACGGTTGACTAGACATTTGGTAATCAAAAGTTTAATAAAGAATACTTAGCAAGTGGGAAGTTTAAATGGGTCATGGGTGACTAGACACATGGTGGTCGGAAGTCTAACATGAAATTGGTATGAGTCAAAAAGTCTAAGTGGATCACGATTATTCTGACACTTGGGGATAGAAAGACCAAACATGTTAAAGAAGACCGGATGTTTGGCATGGATGAAGTCCTTACAAGTCGAGTGACTAGATGCTAGTTGTGTGAAGTTTCAGTAGGTCAAGATGTTAAACAAAAGAAGCCTTGGCAAGTTGAGGTTAACCGTATACCGAGTAAGATGACAATTTAGCTTTGGTAAGACTGAAACAGGAGTATTAGGTATATCAATCAACTAATAGATGCAAAACCTCAAATATAGGGTTGCTATAGTATTACTACATTGTTCCTATAATAACATTAAACATTATTTTGCTACGATAACAACCAACTAATGTGTTTTATCAATAGACTGATGAGCACTGTAACAGCGTACAGAAGATTTAAAACTCGATTGATTAAGATCAGTTAATTGATAAAGTGTATCAGTTGACTGATATCATTGTTCGAACAAATAGAGAGTTCAAAACTCAACTCCGGGATTCAACTGTTCATGATCATCAGTTGACTATAAGCTTTAGCAGTCGATTGATGGTGGGCAAACGGGTCAAAAAAGAGTTCGTTTAAATGGTCGATTTGTTAAGGAAATCGACAATGGTAAGGTCAATCTATTGTTAGGCAAAAATTAGCTCAAACAACAACCCTATAAAAAAGTTTTTGAGGTGTTTTGAAGGAGCCAATTCTTGAAAGATTGGAGATGAAGTACTATTGTTTTTCCTAGCATCAAAAGGCAATCCAAAACAATGAGAAAGCATTTAAAGAAAAGATTTTGCTTGTATAATTATTCCCTTTCATTTGTATCTTTATATTTCTTGTATTTATTGTGAAAATATTATAAGAGATTTCTCCACCTTCAAAAAGCATTTGAGAAGGAGAAAGATTAGTAGCGGTAGTCATTAGGACTAGATCGTAGATGTAGTCGCTTTGGGAGGTGATGAACCAAGTAAAACAATCCGAGTTAGGAGTTGTGGTGCTCTATGTGTGGCGTTGAGTTTGATTCAAGTCTTTTACTATGCATTTAAACGATGAGTATGAAATCAAGATGAAGCGATCAAAGTAATTCACCTCCCTTAGCCTAGCTTGTAGGGTCCTAACATTTTTGTCAAGATTTAAATCCTTTAAACATTTATTTTGAAATATGATAGCTTTTGGTTATATCAAAAAGTAATAAGATAAAATTTTAGATGGTAAATTATTGGATAACCTTTTTTAAACAAATTATTGTTTGAATCATATTTTGTTAAAGAGATTCATTGAATTGTGGTAGCTTAAATTAATGAAATAGAAATTTTATTATGATTTGATTAATTTTATTTGAAAAGATTTAAAATTTTATATAATTTAATTTTTAATTAGAATCGAACACCCCTATATATAATATAAAATCTAGATAATAATAATAAATAAAAGTGCATATTGTTTATAATAATAGATGTGGTTGATGAAGCTCAAGTCATAATTGATTAGATACTTGACAATTAAAAGTCAACATAGACTTGATAAGGATGAAATTTAAGTGGATCATAGTTGACTGGATATTTACAGTTGAAAGTCCAATAGAGAGTTGATAAGGACAAAGTCCAAGTGGATCATGGTCGATCAGGCATTTGATAGTTTGAAGTCCAACAATGAATTGACATGAGAAGCGAAGTGCAAGTGGATAATGGAGGATTAGATACTTGGCAATTGAAAATCCAATAGGAAGTTAGCAAAAGTGAAGTCCAAGTGGATTATGGTGGACTGGACACTTGGAATGAGATGTGAAACCTAAGTGGGTTAATGTTTATCGAACACTTAGGGAAGATCAAACATGTCAAGGAGGATCGAATATTTGACAATGATGAAATTTTAACAGGTCAAAATTGATTAGATACTAGACAATGGTGAAGTCATAGTATGTCAAGGTTTGTTAGGACTCATGCAAGCTAGAATGGGAGATATCTCCAATCGTTTTGTCTCGTATGTCAAGGTTTGTTAAGACCCTTGGAGGGGGGGGGGGGGGGGGGGGATAGCTCCAATCATTTTGTCTCGATCTTGTGCTCATCTTTTGAATGCACAATGGAAGCCTTAATTAAAACTTGACTTCATATGCACAACTCTAAGATTTACTTAGTATCCGCCTCAAGGAAGTAACTAATCTAAGAGTTCACTACTAGTGATCTTCTTCCACTACGAACTCCCTCATTCTCGGAAACTTTCTAAAGGTGGAGAAACCTCTTACAAGATTGATTACACAAGAACACAACAAGGAGAGCAAGAACAAATGCAATCAAAAGTGAAAACGACATTACAATGAAACCTTGCTTTGCTTGCTATCTTGTTGCTTGGAAATGTCTCTTGTTACCTTGGAAATGCACTAACACTTTACCTCATAATCTCCAAGAAGCTACTCTTTGAAATCTCCGCGAAACACATTTTTCTAAGGCTGCAATCAGTCTAAAATGCACGTTCTAATTGATGCCACGTCGGATCTGATTATTCTAATATGCAGAACAACTCTTTTACCCATTCAATCAATTGGTGAGCCACACCAATCAATTGTTGGCTTCCAATCAATTGTCCCAATCATTTTCGAAGACTTTTATTTGCTTATCAAAGTTGGACAATCGATTACCTTAATCAATTGCCTTAGACCAATCGATTGCACCAATCGATTCAATAACTTTCTATTCGATGGTCATCTTTTGCCGCCAATCTATTGACTATACAACAAACCAGGAATTCTAGATTTAGGGTTGCCAATTGATTGTTATCTCTCACCAATCGATTGGTAACACTAATTTCAACCTTTCTAAGGCTAAATTCGTGTCTTATCTACTATCTGGTTGACCTCAACCTATCAGGACATCCTCTGCTCATCATTTGGTGATTATTGACTTATTGAGATTTCTCGTTTCCTTATATTCAATTAACCTTTCACCTATTGGGACTTCGTTGTTGCCTAAAATTTGATCAACCTTGACATGTCAGGAATCCAATTACCCTTTGACCCACTTGGACTTTCCTCCTGCCAACTTCTCGTTGGACTTCTGATTATCAAGTGTTCAGTCAATCTTTGACCTACATAGACTTTCCTCTTACCAACTTTCTGTTATACTTCCTATCATCAAGTTTCTAATTAAACTTTGACCCACTTAGACTATCTTCTTGTCAACTTCCAGTTAGATTTCTTATTTTTAGTCAAGTATCTAATCAATCTTGACCTACTTAACTTCTTACTAATATATTGATCAAACATTAAAATCCGAACTCGAGTAAACCCAAGCTTTGTCAATCTTGAACTAAGGTCAATTGTACCAATAATCTCTTCCTTTTTCATCTTTGATAATATGTTTAAGTTAGGCCAACTTATTAGCCCAACTTTCCTTCTTTATCCTTCTTCTTATGACAAAGCATAAATGAGAGTTTTTTTAACTTAAACTCTACATTTTCTCCCTTTGGTACACACATCAAAAATCCCTTCTCAAGATTCATTCATCTTATCCAAACTAATTATTTCAAATGAAGGCTACTTACCTTCCATTCCATCCAATGCTCATCCTAGAGCATTCAATCCTTCAAACATTCACTCATCCTTAAAATTTCTCCTTTCTTAATCATGTCTTTATGGTGAACCTTCCCCTTAAAGCATGCTCCATGTTTAACCATTTCACCAATAATGATTTAGGGTTCTTAACCTTTAGAAAATTTCAAAATCTAAATCATGAAGTTAAAGATTCAACCTTGAATCTAAAACTCCTTAATTCTACATTATTCTCCTTTAAGCATCGCTGTCTTGTTTTTATCAAGAAAATTACCTTGGAATGCTTATCCAAACATTTCAGAAGGTTAGAAATGTAGGATCGTGTCAAGCCGGCTAAAGGAGGTAAATAGCTCCGAAAATAAAAACTCACTCTCTTGCTTTTGAATTTAGCAAGGACATACTATTAATAAGAAAAATAATAATAAACATAAAAGAAAGAAACACAACTATTTACTTGATTTGCAATCTGAGTGATTGTTAATTCATGACAATGAAACGCTCCACTAAAAACCTTTGATGAAGGCGGAGAAGCCTCTTACAATCGTTAAGAACACAAAATGTTTAGAGAACAGAAAGAAAATGAATACAGATTGTGTTGTGTTCCTTTATGAGCTCGAGGGGATCTATTTATAGCCCTTGGAAAACTCATCCGTTACTGATATTGCACATCTGGGGTGCCTGGGGTTGCTCAAGGCACCTGAAGTACGGTCAACTCTGATCCACTCCGCAACAGTTGAAAACAACTCTTTTTGTGAGAAGGCAGACCACTCCGGGAGCACGTAACAGCTCCGGGCACCCTGACTAGCTCGGGGCACCCCGAGCCTGGTCAACCCCGAGTTAAATAGCAACTTTGGTGCTTTGTGTGATTCTCTAATCGTCCAAAAATGAGCTCACACGAATCCAACTTCGACCTTCTCCTCGAGCAGATTTCCTCCCCATCTTCTAATCCTTTGGACATTCACGCATCATTCTCGATCCAACGATGTACTCTTCTTAGCTTTTTGTCCCTTAGATGCATCGAGCCTTTTGACTCTCTTCCCGTACACTCCTTCTCATTTGCTATGTCTTCTGCTCAATTTCTTGTGCTCCTAAGTTCTTACACACTTTGACACAAGGCATCAAAACATAATAGGACCTAACTTGACTCAGTTGATCATATTAAAACTATCCCAGGATACTTATAAGTAATAGTTAAATTACCTAAACATGAATTAACTAACTAAAATAATCTCATTTCAGTAAAAAATTATTACTACCAATCGATTGATAATTATTTCCAATCGATTGATAAATGCATCGATCTATTGGTAGCTGACACCAATCAATTGGTGTGTCTGAAATTTTAATTTCAATTTTAGATCGAATTTCAAAAATTCATAAGTAATTATATATTTTTTGAAAATCATGAAATTGCATATAGACATTACTTATGTCACCTAGTATCAGGAAAAAAATAGTTTTCTATGAAAATACATCTCATTTTTGAAGAATGACACAAAGTTCAAAATCATTGAAAACTTTAATATTTTACTCTAACTTTGTATCAATCTAATTAATGGTAATTTCTATCAACAAGTAGACTTCACTAAAGTTTTACAAAATATTTTAAAAATATTTTTCAAAATTATTTTTCAACCATGATCTATGGGTTAAATACATATGATTTACATATTAGCTTTCCCCATGATTGACCGGAATACTAAGCAATGTTGATGTCCTGACAGGTTAAAGTTGACTAAATGCTAGGGATCAGATATTAGGTAAAGAAAGTTCTAGCAGATCAAGTTTGACGAGATGTTAGACAAAGAAAATCCCAACGAGCCAAGATTGATCGAATGCTAGGCAAAGAAAGTCCTGATAGGTTGAGGTTAACCAGATCCTAAAAAATGAAAGCTCCAAACTTGGTAAGCTGAAATAGAGGTATTAGTCAACTGATATGGAATAACAATTGATTGATGAATCCCCAAACCATGAATTCGGGATTTGAGGAGTTTTATGAGGTTTACAGTATATCATTTGACTATTAGATATAAGCGAAAATTGATGACACTGTTCGAGCAAATAGAATGTCTAAAACTCTGTTGATTAACTCGACTATCATTATTAGTTGATTGATGAAGACTATCGGTCGACTAATAATTCTGTCATAGCGAATAAAGGGTTTTTAAGTAGATGTGGGAACTTGATTATTGATTGAAGTAACAGTCGATTGATTGGTATGATGAGCTGGAAGAGCCATTCTAAAGGTGCAACGTATGAATTCTGGAAGAACAATTAATGACAGTGACAAGAATTGATTGTTGGGTAATTTTTCTTAGGATCTCGCTCTGTGCTAGAGGGGGGGGTGAATAACACTTTTTTGATCTTGTCTTCCTACAATGGTTAGTGCGCAAGCGGAATAATAAACACTAAATCTAACCAACAAGATGAACCCACCAATTTACGTGGTTCGGAGATGAAACTCCTACTCCACGGCTGCCCGTAAAATGGACGATCCCGATCCTTCGGTGGATGACTCCCCGGAGCACCTCCGGCTAGCTCTTGTCGCACCTTGTGGGTGGAGAAACCTTGCCACAACCTTGGACAATCACTGAGCAATACTAGGCTACTAACAAGCTACTAAGCAAGTTTCGCCAAGAAGAAACAACTATAAACGAGCTCCCTTAAAATAGAGCTCAAGGCTGATATGATCGTTACCAGTCAACTGATCCATTACCAGTCGACTGGTCGAATTCGAATCACAATTCAAATTCTGGCCACCATCAGTCGACTAGTCCTGGACCAGTCGACTGATCTTTCTGTGAACCCTATCAGTTGATTGGTCCACTCCCTAAGTCTAGGGTTACCCTTCTCGAGTGCATTTCTCTCAGCGCTCGAACCCTCACGACTTAGCCGCCCCCCCCCCCCCGAGTACAATTCCTCAGCACTCGGAACCTCACGACCTGGTTGACTCTTCATCCAGCAACCTCGATATGTTGCCTTCAATCCCTCTTCGACTTTGGCTCCCGTCCCTTAGTTGAGCACACAAGCCCTCGACTTGCCTCGATGCCATCCTTCATGCATGCCTTGAAGTCCGCTTCCCTCAGCTCATCATTCTTGCTCCAGCAACCTCGACCTATTGCCTTCAAGCCCTCTTCGACTTTGTCCCTCGTCCCTCAAATGTGCACACAAGCCCTCGGCTTGCCTCCATGCCATCCTTCACGTACGCCTCGAAGTCCGTTTCCCTCGGCTCATCGTCTCTGCTTTGTCCATGGTCCCTCAGATGCACACACAAGCCCATGGCTTGCCTCCATGCCACCATTCACCATTCCTGAAGACGTCCAACCAAGTCTATGTGTATCTTGCAAACCTGCACACTTACATACACATATTAGATCAACATGAAACCATAACTTAACCATATTGACACACACATCAAAACCCATGATCCTCCCGATCATACTTGGGCCGATTGCTCAACAATCCCCCCTTTTTGATGTGTGACAATATGTTCAAGTTAGGTGCAAAAACAACAATAGCAATTGAAAATTAAAGATATAGCACATTAAGAGACATAAACATGCCCTCCCCCTTAACTTATGCTCTCCACATAATTTTCAATTTTTCACAACACTAAATTAAGTTAAACCTAACTCAAAACCACAAGTTCTCCCCCTTTGACACCATCAAAAAGATTGCCCCAAGCAATCATAACCCTAGTGTCAATGAGAACTCTTTTCCATTTCTAAAACACCCTTAGAAATCAGCACACAGTAGTACCAGTCGATTGTCCCTGCATCAGTCGACTGGTTCCTGCAATTCACAAACACACAGAAAGATCAGTCGACTACCCCTTGGGCAGTCGACTGATACACTCCAAAATTGAATTTTCAGTCGAAATTCAGAAACCCCTAGAAAATTTCAAAAAATTTAAAAAATTCCAAAATTTTGCAAGCATATTTATTAAGTTATATTCTACCCTAGAAAAATATAGTTTCGTGAAAAATACCAAATATGCTTAACTTTTGACAAAAACTCCAATTCTTTAAAAATGTATCATTTTGTATCACCTTTCCATCCTAACTTTGAATCTATGTGTTTGCCAAACCTATCCTATATCATTTAAAACATAGAATTGTTTTCAAATCTCCCCCTTCTTTTCATATAATTTTCCAAGATAAAACACATGATGAAACCTCCCCCTTTTCATCCCTCAACTCTAAACATATCCATGTATATGAAAATTTTCTTATGCCCACAATAGCAATATAACATCATTCCATATGAACAATATCAAGTCATGAATTTGAAAACTCATATAAGCAATATGAAAGCATAAATAGAAGTGTCATATAAAGCCATGCTAAAGGATAAACAGTGTCACAAGGGGCATAACTCCGAAGTTTTCAAATATTATAATTCCCAATTAAGTGTTTGAGAGATAAAATATATAGAAACCCAAGCTATACACTCTCAACACTAGCACCATCAAATCCATCTGCACTACATGTCATCGCCTGGAGGAGGAGGAGATGGGGCCTGATACATGAGGTTCAACTGTTGCATCATCGCATACATCTCGTCCTGGTGCTGCTGGAACCTCTGAAAGTCGCCTCTGAGACCCTCCTGGTGCTGCTGGCAAGTCCTCTCTAAGACCATGTACCTCTGACTATAGTAGGGAGAACTGCTCCTGTGTAACCCTAGTAGCAGCAGCAACAACAACAACCTCCTCCTCATCTGAACTATAAGAAGTAGGATGTTGTCGCCAGATCATCACCCCCTGTTGGCACTCAATCCCTGCCAAGGATAGCTATCGTGAACCGATCTGATCGTAGTCCTTAGACAAACGATACACCTGACCTCTAGTAGTGCAAATACCTCTAGACTCAAAGAATTCGGTCAAAATGTGGCAGAATAACATGTAGATTTTTCCCTTGACCTCATGTGAAAAATGGACATTGGATGTAAATATATGCAAGGTGATATCAATATCTAACCTTCTCTCTAATGCATACATCATTACCAAGTGAGGCAGTCGAATCTTTGACCTTCCCTTGGTAACAATAGGTAAAATGCAATCTAAGACAATTTTGTACAATACGTTGCTAATAGGAGTCATGCGCTTGGCTGTAAGGATACACTGTAAATGAGGCCGAGGTCTCTCAAAATAGTGGTGATGGATTTGGTACAGGTTACATTAGGAAAGGTGAAGGGCTCAATAACTTTTGGAAAACATGTGAACGTATTATCGGAAGCCCTACACTCTAAAAATGTTCCTAAGACTGTAGGTGAAAAGGGGATGGTCACTCCTGCCACCATGGACTCATAAGCCCCATCATCAGGACTAATGCATGTAAGGTTGGCATAAAACTCTTTACACAGGTCAAGGTTAACATAGTACTGACAATAGACCAGCTACTCTAGGCCAAAATAGGTGATCATCTCAACAATGTGGGGGGGGGGGGGGGGGTTTCTCTTGGAAATAGAATCGGTTAAGATACCTACAATTCATTAATACAAAGTCGGTATTTGCAAATCTCCATCGGCATTCCTCGGAATGGAATCGAGGAGCCCCAGGATCTGTAGGACGCTGTTGGGATGATCCCTCACCCAACCTTCTCTTTTGGACAACTCTAAAATGCAATTTACACATGCATGCATCAAAAATGACCCAAATGGAGAGTAAAAATAAGGAAAACATGCAAAAAGGAGAGAGTTAGCCATGAATCATGAATTAACTGTGAGAAGTGAGGCAAACAACTCGTTACCTTTTCCCTACTTGTTGCATGGTGAAAAATGATCGTGATTGACTCAAGGAAGATGACCTTTTTGCCTTAGATTTAGATCTGAGTTGGAGGAAGGCTAGGAATGTGATTTTAGGGCCTTGGGAAAGCTTAGAGCAGAAAGGGGAGGTCAAGGGAGATGCAAACTCGCAGGGGATGATGCTAAAACCCTAGGTTTGGCCACCCCCGTGCGGCTATTCCTTTTAAATGAATCGCAGACTAGTCGACTGCCCCTGATAAACCATATAGAAAGATCAGTCGACCGATCTGGGGTCAATTGATTGATGCCTTAGAAAGCCTAGTTTCTGAATTGAACTAGACCAGTCGACTGATTCTGAATCAGTCGACCGGTACCCTAATTTCAACCTTTCTGTCCTAATTTCAGAAACGCATAATTAATTCTACAAATCTCCAAAAAATATGAAATTTTATGGATAGATTTGTAACACCTATGTCCACTTGGAAAAAATATGTTTACAAGTAAATCTATTGCCAACCCCAAGTTTGACACAAAATTCAAAACTATCTAATTTGTTCAATTCATCCTTGGCCTAAAGTCCTAGTTTCGATCTCCTCTTGATGTGTCTTCTCATCCTTAATTCCAATGCACCCCTAGCATTGATTTATATGACATCTATACATTGAAAACCAATTTTCATCCAATATAGTCTCATTTTCATCTTTTCATCCATAAAACTCCCTTTTTATGTGCCAAACCCCTAGGATTAAAACTCACACTAGTCCTCCAAATCCTTTGGCACATTCCATAGTCCATCTAGTCCTCTTGGAGAAATCCTCCTGAGATCCATTGACCATGGATCCCATCTTGACCTCTAGAACTCTCCCTTGAGCTCTTAGCCTTAGTCACCTCCTTAGGTGACTCATCCACAATGGCAAGACCACATCGGTGTACCTCCAGTGCTTCTTAACCTACAACTCTAACCTTCTTGACTTTATATACCTTTTCCTTGACTAAATCCTTCTTCTTTCCTTTAATTTGCTTTTCCTTACCAATTTTGGCCTTCCCTTTGCTATAATCATATGGCATCCTTGCATATGATTTTCCACTACCATTTGATCTCCTCGATTGATATCCTAGACCCAATCTATTATTGTTAAGGCTTTGACCATCTGGCACAATGCCTAATCCCTTGGATCCCATATTGAGTCTATTTAGGTTTTTCTCTAATTTATCAAGCTTTGCCCTCAAAGCTTAATTTTTCCTTTCTAGGCTCCTAACCTTAGCATCATTATGTCCATTTTGGGCATTCCTAGATCTACCCATTTGTCTAGACATGTATCTCCCTTTCTTAGGATTAATGCCTTGGTCATTAGGTCTAAAAGTTCTAGACTGATCATGATATATGGATTCCTTAGAATTTTGGCACGCAATAATAACTCTATTTTTATCATGATACTAGGAACCAAAATTACGCATAGGCGAACATTTTTCATCATCTCTAGCATACATAAAGGAATTTGAAACATACTTAAAATTAGGGATTACCTCCCTTAGCCTTGTAGCTCCCCCTTGATGTGAGCTTTTCTTCCTTTCTTCCTTTTTCCATTTTCTCAAATGTTTCAATTTCTTGAGCTCTCCTTTTCTTGGACATTTGGTGTGATAATGCCCTAGCTCTCCACAAGTGAAGCATCTAATGTGCTTTTTTCCTTCTTTTCCCTACAACCCATGTTAGATTTTAAATGAATGGACTTGGGTTTAGGGTTTACCTCCTTTGTACCTAATGGACACTTGTCCTTGTAGTGTCCCCTCTTGTTGCATCCAAAGCAAATGATGTGATCTTTTAACTTTGCTTTGGTGGAGGTAGATGCTTCTTCTTGCTCCGGTATCAAGGGTAGTCTCTCCTCCTCCTCAATCCTTGAAGTGGAGACCTTTTCTTCTTCCCTTGATGAAGTGGATGATCTTTCACTTTCTTGTGCCACTTCACTTGAGGAGGCGGATTCCTCTTTCTCTTTTTCCTCTTTCTCTTCTTCTTCGGATATTGAACTTCTTCCTTCATCCGATTGGTCCTCCTCCTCTTCTTGGACTGTGGAACTCATTTCCTCGATCTCTTCCACTAATTGAGCTTGTGTAGGGGTTTCATGGAAATCTACCATCTTGCTCCATAACTCATGTGCACTTTTGTATTCACTTACACCACTAATTATTTCATTAGGCAAAATACTAAGTAAAATTGAGATTACTGTTTCGTTTGCCTTTGATTGTGTTTGTTGCTCCTTATTCCAATATCTTGGCCAGAACTTTTTCCCGTGCTTATCCTTTGGAACTTCAAATGGTTCTTCAAGCGCAATCATGTAGTTCCAATCCATGACGAACCAAGTCTTTGTCCGCATCCTCCAATAGTCGAAATCCTCACGATCATAGGGAGGTGGAACATTTATATCATCACCCAACTTTTCTTTAATCGACATCTCCTCTAGCCTTTTTGCTGTCTCGATGGTTAGTCCGTAGATGAGCGAACCTTTGCTCTGATACCACTTGTTAGGATCTTGCAGTGTGCTAGAGGGGGGTGAATAACACTTTTTCGATCTTGTCTTCCTACAATGGTTAGTGCGCAAGTGGAATAATAAACACTAAATCTAACCAACAAGAAGAACCCACCGATTTACGTGGTTCGGAGATGAAACTCCTACTCCATGGCTGTCCGTAAGGTGGACGATCCCTATCCTTCGGTGGATGACTGATAATTACCATTTTGACAATTAATTTAGGCTCTCAAACCTATGTTTTGATCCCTTTTTACATGCATAATCTTGCATTTACACTAGGTTCCATGAGTTATTTCTTTTTAGCTTTGGAAGCAATTCTTTTTGTATTTGAGATATTTTGGTATTAAAATTTGAATATAATTTTGTAGGCTTCGAATGATCACCGACCTAGATCAGATTGGATCAAATTTGAGTCAGATTTGGCTTTAATAAAGATGATCAAGCACTGGAGAAACGTGGGTCGTCCAATCAAGACATGGGGAGATCTGAGCCATCTTTCAGCTTCTGATCAATCCGAGCTCAAGATAGAGTTAATCAAGACCATAGATCAAGATTTGAAGTTTTGGTCCGAATCAAAAGTCATCTAGCCGTTGGATCAAGCTCGAGAGGAGTCTAAGCTGTCCATTCAAAAGGAAGGGCAATCCAAGCCATCCGTTGCAGATCTGATCGATCCAAGCTAAGGAGAAGAAGATCCTGACCATTGATGTAGATCTGGAAAGTTTGGTTTCAATGCGAGATGATCTGACCATTGGATGAAGCGAAAATGATCACAACCGTTCAATTTTAAATGGCATGAGTTAAATCAGGAATTCCTCCACAGAGCTGGGCGTCGCGAGTTCTCCCTATTCTTCATTTTCTTTGTGTTTTCTTCTCTGTTTCTTCACGCGGCCACATCAGATCCAAGCTCATTTCAAGTTCTCGAATCATAGAGGAAGGTTTCCGGTGAAGTTTGCAAGCAATCTCGTCGCTGAAAGGGCTCAGGTGAGGGTTTCACCGAGGGCTCTGCTTCTTCTGAATCGATTCCTGTTTGATCGCCATTCTTCATCGACTGGAGCTGACGAAGCATTTGGAGGGGTTCTTCGAGGGCTTCTGAGGGTTCCTGAGCCACAATCACCATCCAACTTAGCAAGGAGGAAGAGATCGGAGGAGGTTTTCAGATCACGCAACCAAGCTGCTGATAAACTAATCTCGGGAGTCAATTCTCTGCTGATTTGTCGAGCTAGAGGGTTTCTAGCTGGTTCTTGTGTGACTGCAAGAAGGATCTTGGATTAAGGGACTGGATCTGATATCAATTTTCTGTAAATTTCAATTCTGAATTCATTTCCTTCGTTGTTTCAGTTTGTATCAGTTTTCATCAGGTAACTGATCGGTCTATTTGACCGATCAGGCTAGTATCTGATCGGTCTGTTGACCGATCAGGTAAGTATCTGATCAGTCTGTTGATCGATCAGGAAGAGGTCTCAGCCCCATTTACGTTTCAATCCTGTTTTGTTCCAATTTACATTTCAGCCCTGTTTCTTTAGTAAGTTTTGTTCTAGATTACACAATTCTGTAGCTTAGTTACAAACTTCTTGAATTCAATTTTAGTCTTGAATTTCAATCTCATAATTTCAAATTGAATTGCTTAGTTTTCAAATAGGGATAAGTATAGTTTTCAAACTTTCCAGTTAGTTTCTGATTTAGGTTCATTTTATTTCCAACTATTATTTCATCCATTATCGCAAAAAAAACCTCATCTTACTTGAAACCCAAAATAGAAAACGATAAAATCTAGCTTGAGTTAAGCATTCTTAACTAGTCCTTGGAAAAATACGACTTGAGGCCCCTATACTACACTTAGATTTATGAGCTAAGGGTTTTCAATTTATAAATTCAAATTTGAGGCTCATCGTGACACTCGTTGTGGGCAGACCATTCAAATTTTTGGCACCGTTGCAGGGGAACTTACACTAGTTGAGTTTATTTGATTTGAGCTTGTGCTTAGTTTCATATTTTCTGATTTTATTTCATTTGCTTTAGCTTTTGATATACATTTGCTGCCATTTTGTTTAATTTATGACTAGGACTGCAGGTGGTGATATTGTGGAGTTTGATCCTGAGATTAAGAGGGCATTCAGAGCTAGAAGAAATCAAGGAAAAGTTTCAGAAGTTATTGAAAATATTTCTATTCAGTCAAGCAGTCCTATGGCAGAACATCAGAAGACTATGAAGGAGCTTGCAGCCCCTGATGATGCATTTCAGTATTCTTGCATTGCTTATCCAGAGTTAGCTGGAGATTTTGAGTTGAGATCAAGCCTAATTCATCTACTTCCCAAGTTTCAGGGACAGTCAAGAGAAGATCCTAACAGATATTTGCATGAGTTCCATGTAGTACGCTCTACTGTGAAGCCCCAGGGGATTTCTGAAGAGGGCATCAAATTAAGGGCATTTCCATTTTCTTTGACTGGAGTAGCTAAATATTGGTTTTATTACTTGCCTACTAGACATGTTGCAAGTTGGATTACCATGAAGAAGACATTTTTAGAGAAGTATTTTCTAGCTTCAAGAATAGCTATTATTAGAAAGAGCATCTGTGGTATTCAACAAGTGGTGGGAGAGACCTTATATGACTATTGGGAGAGATTCAACAAGCTGTGCTCAAGTTGTCCACAACATCAAATAAGTGAGCAACTTCTTATTCAGTATTTCTATGAAGATCTACTTCAAATGAATAGAATCATAATTGATGCTGCAGCTGGAGGAGCTCTAGTGAACAAGACCCCAAAGCAAGCTAGAGAATTGATTTCAAATATAGCAGAGAACTCTCAACAATTTGGAAGTAGGGCTCTTACTACTAGAGGGGTGAATGAAGTTCAAATGGTTTCAAATGAACAACAAGAGATCAAGAGTTCATTGTTGGAGTTAACCTCTTTGGTGAAGCAAATGACTTTGAATAATGTGAACCAACCTCAAAACTGTTGGTGTAGGCAGCACCTAAGTCAAACCTGGGTTTTGATAATGGCAAAGGGTCCAGAAGTTAAGATGTTATGTGTATCTAATACGTTTACTAAGTGTGCAGGAAAGAAGCCCTAGGTACACTAGGCACGAAGTCCTGGTCGAGGACTAGGCAGGAAGCCCTGGCAAGGAGCTGGGCACCGAAGACCTGCTCGGAAGGTGGGCACGAAGTCCTGGTCGAGGACTGGGTACGAAGCCCTGGCAAGGAGCTGGGCACCGAAGACCTGCTCGGAAGGTGGGCAGAAAGACCTGGTCAGGTGCATCGGGCAAAAGTCCAATCGGAGGAGCCGGTTGGCAAAAGGTAAACTCTCCTGAGAGGAGTAGGTGAGGACGCATTCCCCGTCGAGAGAACAGTATGCGTCGGTTCGACCTAGGGTTCCATTTGGGAGACCCGAAGTCAGAACCAAGACAGCTACGACTGTAAAAAAAAAATTATCTAATACTCTTGCTTTGCTGTTTTGGAACTAATCTTGAAAGCAGGATCGAAGGAATGTGTTTCTACAGCTCAGAACGCCCCAAAGGAGAGGGGCAGACAGCTGGGCAGGGCGCCCTGGAGGTCCCGGGCGCCCCCAAGGTCAAGGTAAAACAAGGAGGCAAGAGTTGCTTCGAAACTGCAGTAAGCAGGGCGCCCTGAGTCAAAGCAAAAAGTGAATCGAAGCAAAATCATCCACGAAGCCAGTCGACCATGTCAACCAGGGGCCCCCAGTGTCCCGGGCGCCCCCGTCAGTTCCGAGGCCAATTCTGGAGGGATAAGTGCTGACCGAGCTGCGGATGAGGTTTCTCGGATCCGAAGGCACGTGTTAGGCGCCCCCGACGTCCAGGGCGCCCCCAGGAGCACTATAAAAGGGGCTCGACCCCAAGGCTTCAAGATATTAATTTTCCAACGCCTCTACGCTCTTCATTCAAGCGCTCTGCTCCGGAAAATTTCAATCTCGAGATTCTAGCGCTGACGACGACCTTCTGCACCGAAGTACAATCTACACCGGGTGTCGGTAACGAGAAGCATACTTGTTTAATTACTACAATAATTATGTATCAAACTTTGTAATCTTTTGCACAAATATAGAATTGCCCGCAGTAAACGGTCAAGGACCGTGGGCCTTGGAGTAGGAGCCGACCGCGACTCCGAACCAAGTAAAAGTACTTGTGTTCTCTGTGAATTTTGTTTTAAATCCGCTGTGCATTATCTTAGTTTTATCCGAAAACGTTTTCACGATATTCACCCCCCCCCCTCTATCGTGTTTCTCGATCCAACAAAAACTTCCCAGTAACTTCTTTTCAAAATCCGGTTATGGGAGTGTGTAGTATATGTTCAAGCCAAGAGCATAATTTAGATTTGTGTCCTAATGTTCAACAAGATGAATCATTAGCTATTTTGACTAGAGGAGGCCAATTCCAACAAAGAAACAACCCTTATTCATCTACCTACAATCCGGGATGGAGAGATCACCCTAATTTAAAATATGGTAATTCATTCTATCAGCAAAACACTTCACAATAGCCCCTACAACAAAATCAGCCACAAAACAGAATTTTCAGCAGCATTCTCAACCATTCCAGCAGCCTTATTCGCAATTTCATCAAGGAAATCAGCAATTCCAGCCTCAATTTCAGCAAAATCAGCAAGGGTTTCAACCAATACAGGATTTTCAGCAATCTTTTCAACCTTCACAGCAATCTTTTCAACCATACCAGCAACAATTTCAGTTTCAAAATCAGAATTTTCAGCCCTTACAATTTCAGCCTTCAAACCAACAATTTCAACCCCAAAATCAGAATTTTAGAGCAATAATTTCCAGTAACTTCCACCTAGATCTCAAGCCAATATTCAGCAATTTCAACAGCCCATTCACTCATTTAATCAGCCCCAACAACCTCATTTTCAGAATTCACAGCCTACTCAAGGTTTTTAGCAACCTAATGCTTCATTTCAAGGCCAACAAAAGTCTCATACTAATCAAGGAAGCTTTGGGAGCTCTAGTGGGTTTAATGCACAACAACAAAGGCTTGAGGAGATGATGCAACAAATCCTTCAACAACAACAAATTTTGCAACAACAACAAGGGCAACAAAAGAATGATTCCACTCTTCAAAATATTGAAAGACACATTGGACAACTTGCAAGTGGGATGAATCAAATGCAAGCTCAAGGATTGAGTCAATTACCTTCTCAAGCTACTCCTAATCCTAAGGGAAATGTTAATGCAATAACTTTGAGGAGTGGGAAAGTTGCTTCAAGTTTAAACACTCAAAGGGCTGATTTTTCTGAAAAATTTTCAGCAACTTATTTTCCAGCTCAAAACAGCCCCAAAGTGGATTCTACACCGGTTGATTGTGACCATAGTTCTGTTGGGAATGGATGGCTAGAGAGGGGGGTGAATATAGACAATCACTTCGACTTTAAACACTTATGAAGTTTCTGCAACTCAGATATCAGTAGCACAGTGGAAAGAGTAGAAAACAGAGTGTGCAGAAAACAAAAAACAGAAACGAAAGCAAAACAAACACAACTAGCAAGATCGCTAACAAGGAGGGTTTACAAGGTTCGGGGATAACTTACCCCTACTCCTTGGCGTGCCCTTAAGGTGGGCGATCCCTTGATCGTCGGCAGATCAAGCCCCGGTTAGCACCGGATAGAAGACAACCTCCTTGTCGTTGGAGAAACCTCTCCACAACGTTTCAATTACAAATATATGTTTAAGCACAATGAAACAATAGGAAGGATCTTACTCAAGCACTCAGCAAAGACAAGAACACAGCAAGCTTTCCCGAGATCCACCCAGCGGCGATCTCACGTAAGGAACCCTTCCTCGTGTCTTCCCGCTGTCGGACTCCAAGCCTCTTGTTCTCTCCTTCAAGCGCTCAAGTAATGGTTGCTTTAAGAATGCAGTAGCTTGCTCAAGGTGATGTGGACTTCAGAAACACAGCAAGTAAGTTGTGGAGAACTCAAGGCGCGGCAAGAAACTCAGTTCGCAAAAAACTAGAACACTCCACGAAGCCTTCTCCACCCTTTTTGTTTCTCCACTCAGCATCAGGTGACAGCATCTCCTGCAGCCTCCAGCTACCTCACTGCCAACGCCAGTTACCACTGAGCCTTCCTTGGACATCCTGAGCTCCCTCAGCGAAGCTCCAGTTTGCAGCTCCGGCCGTTGCAACCTGAGATGGAAAACAGACAAACCTGCTCCAAGGAAAGCCTCCATTGACTTCTCCTTAAGTGTTTGAATCCTCCCCTGTCACCTGTAGCTTAATCAGAGTGTTAGAGCAGCATATCAAGCAGTAAATCAAGATTCAGAAGTGAAGCGCAGAGAATCGGATACGATCAGATGCTCTGATCGCGTCTGACAATGCAATTTGAATTAAAGTGATCGGTCACCGGACCGATCCAGGGCTTGTGGATCGGTCACCAGACCGATCCACCTTTGTGCTGGGATTCCCAGCTCTCACAGCAACACAGCCTGATCGGTCACCGGATCGATCAGAGTGAAGCCTGATTGGTCACCAGACCGGTCAGAGTGAAGCCTGATCGGTTACTCAGACCGATCAGGACATATGAACAGTAATTCTGTAATCAGATCCTAAGTCCCTGATCGGTCACCGGACCGATCCAGGGTCTGATCCGGAGGAGAACTCACTCACTGTTCACTCCCTGATCGGTCACCAGACCGATCAAGAGAAAGTCAGTGAGGAAGCTGCTTGCTCCCTGATCGGTCACCGGACCGATCAGACATCGCTGGATCGGTCACCAGACCGATCCACGAAGGAGCAGCGTGCCAATATCCATGATCGGTCACCAGACCGATCCAGGGAGTCAAACCCAGCCCTCCAAGCTAGGGTTTCATCCACCTTAGCCCTCCAAGCTAAGGATTTTCCATCTAACTCTCCAAGTTGGGAATTTGCACCTAACCCTCCAAGTTAGGACTTTTCACCTAGCCCTCCAAGCTAGGACTTTTCACCTAGCCCTCCAAGCTAAGACTTTTCACCCAACCCTTCCGAGTTAGAACTTCATCCAACCTAGCCCTCCAAGCTAGGCACCTGACCCTCCAAGCCTGGACTTTTCACCTATTTCTCCAAGTTGGGACTTTGCACCTAACCCTCCAAGTTAGGACTTTTCACCTAGCCCTCCAAGCTAGGACTTTTCACCCAACCCTTCCGAATTAGGACTTTTCCATACCTAGCCCTCCAAGCTAGGATTTTTCTACACCTAACCCTCCAGGTTAGGACTTTTCACCTAGCCCTCCTAGCTAGGACTTTTCACCTAATTCTCCAAGTTAGGACTTTTCACCTAGCCCTCCAAGCTAGGACTTTTTCACATGCCAGCGTGCGATCTCCCGATCCACCTGGACTTAATCCAAATCCATTCAACTAAATTTAAATCGTTATCAACACCAAAACAATAATCGGGCCAGACTGCATCAACAATCTCCCCCTTTTTGTTGTTTGACAACCCGATTTAAGTTTATCAATCAATTCAATTCTCATAAGGGAATCATGATCCTTCCCCTATAATAACCATAAACTTAATCAGCCATTCTCTCCCCCTTTGTCAAACATCGAAAAGGGTATGGTTATTAAGTTTGAACACAACTCCCCCTCAATCAAGGGTCTCCCCAAAATAATCAAAGGATAATTTTTGAATTGCATATGAGAGGCATATACCATAAATGTATCATGGCAACAACATATATGCATCATACGGCAATAAGTGTGAATTGCACATGAAATCATATACAGAATTATATCATGGTCAAACATGTATATGTTTCATGTGACAAGTAGGGAATGCATCTGTATCCGACACATAATCCTGAGTGGTCTCCCTGACCAATCAAGTTCGTTGATTACTTGATACAAAAATATTTCTTATTAGTCTGGGGAGCGATCAAATTTCAGAAATTTTTTTGAAACTCTGATACATTCCTGATCAGACTGCATTAACAATTTGCATTCCACAATAGGGGTGTAGACTCTATTAATATTCGACATTTCAGAAACATTTCTGAAACACGACATCAAGAACAAGAGTCATGGCTCAACAAACCCTTTCTTATGAATTTGAACATTCCAACATAGGTTTGTATCAAATCACTATTAAATACCAGGTTTGTACCACTTGAATAAATTTGTGCTCCCTCAGTACCAGGTTTGTACTAATGGGTGATCAAGTATGTTTCAATTGTAATCGGATTGTATCATGTTTGTTTGTATCAGTATGATCATTAAACTAATACAATTCGACGAGAAGTGATTGGTCTAAGAAATTTTTGGATCATTTTGGAACGATCTGGGAGTTCCTTGATCAGAGTTGATCTGATCGGTCATAGGACCGATCAGGGTGAGTCCTGATCGGTCGGTGGACCGATCAGGTCTGATACAGACGACAGTTCAGAAACTCTGAAACACTTCTAAACCCTAATTCAATTAGTTTTAACTCCTAACAGTGTTCCATTAAACAACATTCATGTTTCTTTACCCAAAGAAAATAACATGATTTGCATCTCTTTAACTATCATGTACATTATCAAATCATGCAACATCTCCAATATATCTTGAGAGTAAAATTTATAAATACAAAGTTCAAAGCATGATTCCAGAAAACATGGTAAATTTGAAAGTGATCAACATATGATTAAATTTCAAAACATGCCTATATAACATTAGTATCAAGGTATGATCAAGTTTCATGATACAAACAAAAGTATGATAAACCTTTCAAAAACATGCTTGTATCAAATTTGTATCATATTATGGTCAATTTCTAAATTCTGATCAGTTCAAGGTATGTTTATAACATGTTTGTATCAAGATTCCAAGACAGGTTTGCATACAACCATTTGAACATAAAATTCATAATCATGAATAGCATGGGAAAATAGGGTTGCATCAATTTTCATGAATGATCACATCGCCAAATTTTGCTTAGTTTGTAAGTTTGATGTATGGTGAAATTTCCAAGGTGATTTTTGAATCAATACTAATTGATGTGTCCATACTTGTTCTTTAGCATGCATTCATGTTCTACAATTCATACAAGAAAATGGACTCCTTGGACTTGAGATAAGGCATTTGATCAGTTTGTATGTTTGATGAATGTTTATAACATGTTTCCAAATTTTGATCAATTTTGATAGTTCATGGATTGAATTGGAAAATTCATAATTCTAAGTGTGTATCAAGTTCATGGTTCCAATCAAGTTTGTGTCAAAATGAAGCATAGTATAATATTGACAGGAAACTATTCATGCTCCTCTGATCACAATGAATTCATTATCATAAATTTGTATTTTACTAATAAGAATATTCACAAACATGTATCTATTTAACTATGGATCACAAAAATTATGAAGTTGTCTAAATTTATGAAATGTAGGTAATCCCAAAAAAAAACCTAATTTTAGACCTCTTGTTGTGGTGAATGACAATTCATCTCAATTCATGGGTTTGGAGCACCCAATATCAACCACCCATGTTGATAGATGTTCCCCCTCAATCAAAGCTATACAATTCGAAATATGGAGGTTTTAGGTACCCAAATTTTGGGACCTAATTCATTAATAATGAAGGACTTAGGCACCCATGCCTTAGTCATTTTCTTTTTGACTTTTTGGACCCTAGAATCATTTGATGATCTGCAATGGGTCCTTGACATTAAAGATATGACACTAGGTTCTTTAGGTTGGTAACCCAAACCAACCTTGTTGCACATCGCCCTTTGTGAGTTGAGTATCATATCTATTATTTTAGAGCTTGTTGAAAACTTCTCAAGAACATTCTTGAGGTTTTCAACTTCGCTCTTCAAGTTCTTATTTTCATCCTTAAGGGATTTATCATGCAAATCATTAATGTCCTCAACCTTAGAGGATTTCAATTCTTTTACTTCCAACCTTAATGCTTTAACTTTTGCCTTAGATTTCTTAAGCATTTTTGTCAAGCACGCTATTGTTCTATAGCATTTGTCTAACTCCGGAGAGATTACCTCTTCATCATCCGAAGATGATGAAGGCGCAGTTGAGGAGCTTAAAGATTCATCACTGCTTCCTTCACTTGAATTCTCTACTGCCATGAAAGCAAAATGATGGAAGTTCTTCTCCTCCTCTTCATTCTTCTTCTCCTTTCTTTTGTTACCTGTCACACAAGCAAACCCTTTCTCTTTTGGGCTTATGTTAGAGATCTCGTGTAGCTCCATCTCACAAAACAAATCCTCTAACTTAACAAAAGATAAGTCCTTGGAAACCTTGTAAGCATCCACCATGGATGACCACAAAGAATTCCTAGGGAAGGCTTTAAGTACATACCTCACTAGGTCTCTGTTTTCTACCTTTTCATCAATGGAGTGGAGACCATTCAATACTTCTTTGAATCGACAATGAAGCATACTTACAGTTTCATTTTCTCCCATGGTGAGACCTTGGAGTTGGTTGAGAAGGAGGTCCTTCTTGGCTGTCCGGGTTTCATGAGTTCCTTCATGGAGCTCAATAATCTTATTCCATAGATCTTTAGCACTTGTGAAAGGACCCACCTTGACCAACTGATCCTTGGTCATCCCACATTGCAAGGTGACGATAGCTTTGGCATTAGCTTCCCCCTTCTTGACTTGCTCAGCTGACCAACTAGAAAACTCAAGCTCATTTCCCTCATGATCCTTTGGAGGGGAGAAACCCTCCTTCACTGAGAACCATATGCTCATGTTGGTTTTAAGGTAGAACTCCATCCTTGACCTCCAATATGTAAAATCAGTGTCGTCGAGGAATGGAGGTCGGTTTGTGCTATAGCCTTCTCCTCCCATGGCCATCTTGTTGACTCTCAGTTGTTAATCCATTAACAGAGTCCCAAGCTCTGATACCACTTGTTGGGAATGGATGGCTAGAGTGGGGGCGGGGGTGAATATAGCCAATCACTTCGACTTTAAACACTTATGAAGTTTCTGCAACTCAGATATCAGTAGCACAGCGGAAAGAGTAGAAAATAGAGTGTGCAGAAAACTAAAAACAGAAACGAAAGCAAAACAAACACAACTAGCAAGATCGCTACCAAGGAGAGTTTACAAGGTTCGGGGATAACTTGCCCTAACTCCTTGGCATGCCCTTAAGGTGGGCGATCCCTTAATCGTCGGCAGATCAAGCCCCGGTTAGCACCGGATAGAAGACAACCTCCTTCTCGGTGGAGAAACCTCTCCACAGCGTTTCAATCACAAATATATGTTTAAGCACAATGAAACAATAGGAAGGATCTTACTCAAGCACTCAACAAAGACAAGAACACAACAAGCTTTCCCGAGCTCCACCCAGTGGCGATCTCACGCAAGGAACCCTTCCTCGTGTCTTCCCGCTGTCGGACTCCAAGCCTCTTGTTCTCTCCTTCAAGCGCTCAAGTAATGGTTGCTTCAAGAATGCAGTAGCTTGCTTAAGGTGATGAGAACTTCAGAAACACAGCAAGTAAGTTGTGGAGAATTCAAGGCGAGGCAAGAAACTCAGTTCGCAAAAAACCAGAACACTCCACGAAGCCTTCTCCGCCCTTTTTGTTTCTCCACTCAGCATCAAGTGACAGCATCTCCTGCAGCCTCCAGCTACCTCACTGCCAACGCCAGTTACCACTGAGCCTTCCCTGGACTTCCTGAGCTCCCTCAGCCAAGCTCCAGTCAGCGGCTCCAGTCTGCAGCTCCGGCCGTTGCAACCTGAGATGGAAAACAGACAAACCTGCTCCAAGGAAAGCCTCCATTGACTTCTCCTTGAGTGTTTGAATCCTCCCCTGTCACCTGCAGCTTAATCAGAGTGTTAGAGCAGCATATCAAGCAGTAAATCAAGATTCAGAAGTGAAGCGCAGAGAATCGGATACGATCAGATGCTCTGATCGCGTCTAACAGTGCAATTTGAATTAAAGTGATTGGTCACCGGACCGATCCAGGGCTTGTGGATAGGTCACCAGACCGATCCACCTCTGTGCTGGGATTCCTAGCTCTCATGGCAACACAGCCTGATCGGTCACCGGACCGATCAGAGTAAAGCCTGATCGGTCACTAGACCGATCAGAGTGAAGCCTGATCGGTCACTCAGACCGATCAGGACATTTGAACAGTAATTATGTAATCAGATCCTAAGTCCCTGATCGGTCACCGGACCGATCCAGGGTCTGATCCGGAGGAGAACTCACTCACTGTTCGCTCCCTGATCGTTCACCAGATTGATCAGGAGCAAGTCAGTGAGGAAGCTGCTTGCTCCTTGATCGGTCACCGGACCGATCATGTAACGCCCTACCTTATATCTACCCTTAAGGTGGGGTTACGGTCCATACAATCATATCATTCATCAAATAAAGCATGTATATTCCAGAACTAAATAATTACATTACATGTAGTGTAGTAAGCATGCTTATTAAAGACTAATTTACCAAGCAAGATTTTTCATTTCTTTTATATCTACATGCATTTACAACCTAATCGGAAAATCATTTAACACACTATAGCATGGAATCCTAAGTAAGAATATAGTATGAGTTGTCTAGTCTTAGATACATGTCAAAGAAACATTCAAAGAAACAGACATAGGAAATCTATAGCATTTCACCTAATATGCATACAATAAAATTAAATATTATTTATCTAGCATGACATAGGTTTCATGTCACTAACTTAGTCATCACATGTTCAGAGTATAACAATACAATCTCATAGGGAAGCAGTTTAGATTCTAGATAAAACAAGGTAGATAGAATCTTTTATTCTTTCCCGAGCCATCACCACACACATCCTCCAATCTTCCCTCTGCCTCTTCCTTTAGTTCGAGTGTTTCTTACCGCTATCTGCAGCATAAGAAAAATAACAGGAACTAGTAAGCAAAACATGCTTAGTAAGAATCCGGGCCTACTCGCAAAATCCATATCAATACATCATATCATGTACACAATAATCAGATAGAATTATCAGCATCATAAGCATCTCATCAAAGCATCAGAAATATCACATCAATTTATCTCTAAGTACTTTACGGAACAAAATCACATGATGAGAAAATATGTTTTTCAAAACAGTTCCATAACGGTAAGTACTTAAAAATACATATCATCATTTAGGGCCCAGTTGTGGTACCACCATATCATGCGCGTTCTCTAATAAATTGGGGTAGCGAGCCACCAATCTAATTAGAGCAGGACCCTTCCGTCCTACCAACTGCCATGACCTTAACATGTGCATTGGATTTGTTTAACGACCCCCTTCCGAGTCGGGTACACAACTTTTCAAAGTAAAGTAATTTATCATGCAATTACTCATATAAATATATGCCTAAAGGTACTCTTTAATTACTTCTCAAAGGGACACACCACGCATTCGGGTGCTCTTGATCCCCTAGGGACACACCACGCATTCGGGTGCTCTTGATCCCAGTTTCAATAGAGTATCCTTTTAAAGCATATTATCAACCACATCATGCTCATATCATCAAGGTGCCCCATGGGCTACAAGGCATGCTTTTTCATCCAACAAAATAAGTCACATAAATTATACACATATCACATATGTATTAGCATGCTTCATGGTCTCATTAGGTACTTCCCAACCCTAGAACTAGGGTTGGCCGAAATATACAAATAAAGAATTTGGTTTTCCCACCAAGCATTCATTCGGGCATTCTTACAAACACCTCACCTATACTTATTAAGCATGGATATATCATGAGGGAAATCATACACCCTTAGACCCTAGTTCCCCTAGGGTTGGCCGAAACCTTGTAGAGTAGGCTAGGCTAGATTTTTGACATCCAAACTTCACACAATCATTACACAATTATTTTATCTACAATACTAATCATAGAAACATAGTAGGGTAGAAAGCAACTCAAGCCCTAACCTTTTTCCTCCCTTGGCCGAAAGTCACATAGGGTACCAAACCCTAATTTTTGTCTCCTCAAAAATTGGGAAACAACACATATGAATATAAAGTCCCTAGGGTTACTAGTATGCATCAAGTTTGATAAAAAAAAAACTCTTCTCTTGGACCCCTTACAAGGGGTGGCCGAAACCCTCTACAAAGCCAAAACCCTAGGTTTTTGCTCTTGACACCATGAAGAAAGTCCATCTACATGTATACCCTAAGTCCCAAAGTCATCCCATGTATCAAAGTTGGATCAAACCTTTCTCTTGAACCCCAAATCCTAGGGTGGCCGAAAGTCTCATAAGGGAGAACTCCCATTTTCCAAACAAGAACACAAGGAAACATACAATCAAACGAAAGCGATTACACTGCAGGCGAGAGGATACTTACATCCTAGCGCTGGAAATTTCGCCTTCTTTAAATCGTAGGGTACCCTACACTTGGAGGGTATGCGAAGATCCTTTTTCTTCCAAACTTCTCTCTAGTCTTCCTTGGTCTTGGTAGGGAGTAATGGCTCTTAAACTTTCCTTCTTGAAATTGCCTTAGGTTTAGAATCCTTGGATGGAATTTTCGAAAATGGAAGAAAAGGAGAAGAAGATGGTTTCGGTTTTGGGAGAGTGAGGGAGAAGATAAAAAAAGAGGAAGTTATCTCAACTCCCTTATTTATACTTCTCTCATGAAAAGACATGTCTCTTCACTCTTACCCACTTAACAAGCATGTTCCTTTCTCCTTCTTCATGAAATATTGCTTGGTTCATTGGTTATGACATGGTGAGTGCAACTAGGAGGTCCAAGGTTCAATCCTTGCTTCCTCCACTTTGCACTTTCTTTTTAGCACCATTCATTTCCAAGCCCAATAAACCAAGCTCATCATGAAATTCATAATATGAATAATATTTTATGAATTCAGAATATTTCATAATATCCCAAAAATATTATTTCATAATATTTTTAATATTCCATATTCATAAATATAATATTTCATGCTAACATTTCATGATAATAATATTTCATGAATATAATATTTCATGCCTTCATAACATTTTATAGCATGTGATTACATGAAATTCATATCATTTCATTATAATCATTTTCATACATTGTCATGAATTTTATATTGCCAAATTCGGGGTGTTACAATCCTCCCTCTCTTATAGAAAGTTCGTCCCGAACTTTAAACAATTCCCCAAGTATTCAAATTGTAAAAATTGGGGTGTTACAGATCAGACATCGCTGGATCGGTCACCAGACCGAGGCACAAAGGAGCAGCGTGCCAATATCCATGATCGGTCACCAGATCGATCTAGGGAGTCAAACCCAGCCCTCCAAGCTAGGGTTTCATCCACCTTAGCCCTCCAAGCTAAGGATTTTTCCATCTAACTCTCCAAGTTGGGAATTTGTACCTAACCCTCCAAGTTAGGACTTTTCACCTAGCCCTCCAAGCTAGGAATTTTTACCTAGCCCTCCAAGCTAGGACTTTTCACCCAACCCTTCCGAGTTAGAACTTCATCCAACCTAGCCCTCCAAGCTAGACACCTGACCCTCCAAGCTAGGACTTTTCACCTAATTCTCCAAGTTGGGACTTTGCACCTATCCCTCTAAGTTAGGACTTTTCACCTAGCCCTCCAAGCTAGGACTTTTCACCCAACCCTTCCGAATTAGGACTTTTCCATACCTAGCCCTCCAAGCTACGATTTTTCCACACCTAACCCTCCAGGATAGGACTTTTCACCTACCCTTCCAAGCTAGGACTTTTCACCTAATTCTCCAAGTTAGGACTTTTCACCTAGCCCTCCAAGCTAGGACTTTTTCACATGCCAGCGTGCGATCTCCCGATCCACCTAGACTTAATCCAAATCCATTCAACTAAACTTAAATCATTGTCAACACCAAAACAACAATCGGGCTAGACTGTATCAACAAGTTCAAGCCTAAGTCCTTCTTCTATTGATCCTATGATTTTGGTGGAAGAAGAAGAAGAAATCAGTAAAAAAAAGCGCACCTACAGCAACTACTCCACTTGAAATTCCTGCTCAAGACCCACTTCCAAAAATTTCAGCTCAAGAGGAGGAACCGAGAGTCCCTTTACCTTTTCCACAGCATAAGATTCAAGCTAAAAAGCATGTAGAGGAGGAGATGGCAAAGGAGTATCAAGTGCTTGTGAAACTATTCAGTAAGGTGGAAATTAATGTGTCATTGTTGTCCATGATCAAGCAAATACTGAAGTATGCCAAATTTCTTAAGGATTTGTGTGTGCACAAGAGGAAGCTAAAGGGGAATGAATTTGTCAGTTTAGGACAGAATGTTTCAGCCCTTATTCATTCAATTCCTCAGAAATGTGAAGATCCAGGAGTATTCACTGTGTCATGTGAGATTGGGAGGAATATTTTTCATGATGCTATGTTAGATTTAGGAGCTTCTATTAATGTGATGTCTAGATTAGTTTTTCATATGCTTGGCATTGGACCTATACAGCCTATAGGAGTGGTTATTTAGTTAGCAGATAGGAGTCAGACTCACCCAGCTGGAATCATTGAAGATGTATTAATGAAGGTGAAAGAGTTGATTTTTCCTACGGACTTCTATATCTTAGACATGGAGGGGGATTATCTAGCACATAGATCTCCACTTATTCTTGGGAGACCATTCTTGAAGACTGCAAGGATGAAGATTGATGTATATGCAGGCACACTTTCTATGGAGATAGAAGACACAGTGGTGCAGTTCAGTATTCTTGCTGCTATGAAGCACCCCAGAGAGGATCATTCTATCATAAGCATGGATATTTTAGATGAGTTAGTTGATGCAGATTTATTTACTGATAGAAATTCACATGGTATTCACAAAGGATATTTTATTTCAAATGAGGCTGAGGATGCATTAGCTATGGAGGCAGCTAAGTTGAAGGTTGTATCTGATTCACTCGCAGTTGGAGACGATTCTATAGGTGTAGGGGATTGCACTGAGCCCCAGGGATCACCTATTTTGATTGACATGTCAGGAGATTCAGAGGATAGGTTTGAGAGTGTAGGGGATTGCACTGAGCCCCAAGGATCACCCATACCTACTGAGCAGTCACAGATAGAGTTGAAACCATTGTCAGAACATTTAAAGTATGCTTATTTGGGAGAGGAGCAGTGTTTACCTATTATCATTGCCCAGAACTTGGATTCACAGCAAGAGGACAGATTATTGCAAGTTCTGAGGCAGCATAAGAGAGCTATAGGGTGGACATTAGCTGACATACCTAGTATTAGCCCCGCCATTTGTATGCACAGGATATTTCTAGAAGAGAATGTGAAGCCGGTCAAACAGCCACGGAGAAGGTTAAATCCACTGATTTTAGATGTTGTAAAGAAAGAGGTGACTAGACTTTTATAGGCAGGCATTATATACCCTATTTCTGACAGTAAGTGGGTTAGCCCTATTCATGTGGTTCCTAATACTTTATTTCATAACGCTTATCTATTTTATAAAAACTGTGATAGATGTCAGAGGACAGGGAACATAGGAGCTAGGAATGAAATGCCCCAACAAACTATGCTTTTTTGTGAAATTTTTTATGTATGGGAGATAGACTTTATGGGACATTTTCCTGCATCTTTTGGATTTTTGTATATATTACTTGCTGTTGATTATGTATCTAAATGGGTGGAGACCATTCCCTCTAGGACTGACGATTCATTTGTTGTTGTGAGTTTTGTTAGGTCACACATTTTTTGTAGCTTTGGAATTCCAAGAGCTATTATAAGTGATTAAGGTTCACATTTTTGCAACAAGCACATAAAGGCTTTACTCAACAAATATGGAGTTTTGCATAAAGTGTCTACTTCCTACCACCCCCAAACTAATGGACAAGCTGAGGTATCAAATAGAGAGATTAAGGCAATTTTGGAGAAGACCATGGGGCCTAGTAGAAAAGATTGGAGCAAAAGACTTATTACTAATGTTTCTTATTACTAATGTTTTTCCTTTTGGTATTATTGAGATTAAGGATGAGGCTAATGATCTTATATTGAAAGTTAATGACCACCGGCTCAAGAAATACTTTGAAGAAGTGAAGGAGCTAGATGTGGACGGATTGGAGGTTAAAGATGCTATCTACCCAACTTAAAGGGGAGTTTGTTCCTTCATACATTTTTATTTCATTGTATATACCATTTTTATGTTTTCTAGCAGTAAATTTTTCTTTTACAGTGAGTTCTTGCTAATAAATGCTTAGGTGTGTAAAATGAATAAAGATTCATTGTAGATATCATTTTAACCTTTTTGGCATCTTGTTTCATGCATGAATTTGAATAAATATATCCCTATAGATTTTCTTTATGTCATTTTAGAATCCTTTGAAAGTGAGTTAAATTTGGTTGTTAAGACTTAGGATTTGAGCCCATGGATGAAAATTCTTGGATACTTGAGTTACTACTTAGTTATGGACTCTAGATTGATGACATGAGATGAATTCTTTTTACCTAGTGAGGATTTGTCCTTATTGTTGAGATACACACATGTGATTGTACTCTAGAACTTGCTTAGGTTCTTTCAAAATTATATTTCTATGATTGGACCACATCTATAGAGGTGAATCATCTTGTTTCCTTTTTCATATCATTTTTGCAATATTCCTTGTTGATCCACTCCATATTCTTTTTTTTTTCCTTTCCCTATTTTTCTGTTCATAACCATATTTTCCATGAACTTGGGTGCTTTGATTGTTTCTTGATGTTACTTTGCCCAAGACAGTCAAAAAGCTAAGTGTGGGGGAGGATCAAGCATCAAATCAAATATTGAGGACAATGTGAAGCATTTGGCAACCTACAAGCAAAATGCGTCAACTCAAAATTGTTGTGTGCCAAGTTTGGGTTGCAAGAGTTGATTGGAAAACTCCAAGTAGAGCATATAATTCTATCATCATTAATTGATGTTTCAAAGGCACATTTGCAGTTTGAAGACTTGTTATGCTAGCCAACTAACTCAAGTTGAGATGGGAAATTGAACAAAGGATGTATCTTCCGAATTCAAACTCTTGGGAGCAGATTTCTAACTCATGAGCAGAGCAAGTGAAAGTTAAGGATGCTATTAAGGTTGGGATGAAATCAGTGATGCGGATTAGTAATCAAAAGTGTGCCAACTTGAAGGAGTTGTGTATCAAGAGTAAGTTGCAAGAGTTAGTTAGTGAAGGCTACAAGTCACTGAAAAAAGGCTACAAGTCACTGAAACAAGGCTACAAGTCACTGAAAAAAGAAGAAGAAGAAAAAAAAAATAGAACAGTCAGAAAAAAAAAGAGAAAAAAAAGAAGCATGAAGTGTCAGGAGTTGGATTAGTTTTCTGAAGTGGAAGATGTGAACAAGGTGCTAGCTGAATTTAAGATGTAGTTATTGATTGAAAGAAGTGAAATCTCGACAGAAACAGTTTCAGATTTTGCTCAGTTCAGATTCTAATCGTGCTCTGATCGGTCTCCAGACCAATTAGGGAAGTGTATGATCGGTCACCGTGACCGATCAGAAGAAAGCTAGACCGATCAGAAGGAAGCCAGAACGATCAGGAAGAGCTTGATCGGTCTCTTGACCGATCAGAAGGAATTGGCACAGAACAGTAACCTTGGCACACTGAATTCAGTAATGTTTCTCATCCAAATCAGAGCAATTATCTGATCCTTGCTTACCTTGGTTCTGATCTATGCAGGATAATTCGAAAAGAGAGGGGCAAAGTTCATTAGGTTACATTCTTTAGTATCCAAGTTTTCCACTTTTTAAATTTTTCATCAACTACATTTCTATTTCATTCTATATTTTCTTAACTTGTTCAAATGAGCCTTTTTAGGTGTAGATCCAACTCAAGAATGATGGTAGAGAGTAGAGCATAAGCAAGCTTATGGTAGTGCAAGAAACATGATGTGTTTGAGTGAGCTTCATTTTCATCAAAAATTTAGAACTTAGGAAAAGAGCCACCAAAAATTTTCTTGAGAGCATTTTTTGTTTTTTAATTCATCTCAATTAGTCATGAAGGATGAAGTATACCTTGTTGTTGACTAAGGACAAGACTGTAGTCTATTGAGTTTAGATTTTTGAGATTTGACAACCCTAGGTAATTCCCTTTCAATTGCTTCTAACTATGATTGAGAATAATCTAGGGGGGTACATCATTAGTTCACTAGTTGGTTTGTGCGAGACGCCCAAGAACAAGTGTGGGGGAGTTGATAATTACCATTTTGACAATTAATTTAGGCTCTTAAACCCATATTTTGATCCCTTTTACATGCTTAATCTTGCATTTACACTAGGTTCCATGAGTTATTGCTATTTTAGCTTTGGATGCAATTCTTTTTGTATTTGAGATATTTTGGTATTAAAATTTGAATATAATTTTGCAGGCTTCGAATGATCACGGACCTAGATCAGATTGGATCGAATTTGAGTCAGATTTGGCTTTAATCAAGATGATCAAGCACTGGAGGAACGTGGGTCGTCCAATCAAGACATGAGGAGATCTGAGTCATCTTTCAGCTTTTGATCAATCCGAGCTCAAGATAGAGTTAATCAAGACCATAGATCAAGATCTGAGGTTTTGGTCCGAATCAAAAGTCATCTAGCCGTTGGATCAATTTCGAGAGGAGTTTAAGTCGTCCATTCAAAAGGAAGGGCAATCCGAGTCATCTGTGTTGAGGCAATCGACCCTTAAATGATTGGGAGATCATAGTTTTGATGTGTGTGGATTGAATATGTTTAAGGTTAGAGTGTTATGTTGTATTTGATGTGTGTGATTGAGTTTGCAGGACTTGGAGAATCACACTTGGTGGACATATCCGAGGGACGATAGCCAGAGAAAGAGGACTTTAAGGGGTGAGCCAAGGGAGTAGACCTGAAGGCATACGCGAAGGAGAAGGTCCAGAGTGGCTGGAGCTGAGCTGTGAGGCAGGGCAGTCAACTGGCCTTGGGGCAGTCGACTGCCAAAACTCACAGAAAGTTTGCGAGCTCGGACCAGTCGACTGGCATTTGAGTAGTCGACTGGTATACCGCAAAAATTAGCCGTTGGTTAGCCGTTGGCTAGCAATTAATGCTAGGCCAGTCGACTGCCCATGGGGCAGTCGACTGGTGCGGGGCTGGACAGACTGCGAGTCTGTCCTTTTCACCTATAAAAGGAGCACCTTTTACATGTGCACGGGTTCCGTACAGCGTCGAAGTGCTGCTCATCTGAAGAGCATTTTCCCCTTCCTCTCTTGTATTTTACTGCATTCTGAAAAGAGGAAGATCGATTGTAAAGGTTTCTCCACCTCAAGGAGAGTTTTCGATAGTGAAAAGTGGTGCTTGCGGCATGGATCCTTGGACTAGTCACCCATCTGGGTGGATACCAAGTAAATGATAAGTGTTAGTATTGTATTAATTTTCATTTGCATATTATTTCCGCTGCGCTAACAAGTTTGTAGAGATCCACGACGAAAAAGTGCTATTCACCCCCCCCTCTAGTAGACCATAAACGATCCTTCAGTTGGTATCAGAGCCAGTGCATTTCGGAAGAACTAACCGTCAACCGGAGCAAAGTTTAATGGCGTTTCAAGAGGGATACTCCACCGCACGACCACCCTTCTTCGACGGGAACGATTTCGCTTATTGGAAAGGTAGGATGCAATACTACCTTATAAATGACATTGAGAACTGGATTAGTGTTGCAGATGGCTTCAAGACGCCCATTGATGAAAGAGGAGACCCAACACCGATGAGATCATGGTCAAAGGAGGTAATGAAGAGGGCGCAATCTAATGCCAAGGCCACCACCACATTGCAATGCGGGCTCTCGAAGGAGCAACTGAACAAGGTGGGACCGTTCAAGAGCGCCAAGAAACTGTGGGACAAACTGGTGGAATTGAACGAGGGGTCAAACGAGTCCAGAAGAGCCAAGAAGGACTTGCTAGTAGCCCAACTACAATCCCTTTCCATGAAGAGCAACGAGACCGTCAGCCAGCTACATGGAAGGGTAAAGGAAGTGATTAATGAGTTCCATGTGATTGGAGAGAAGATAGAGAACCGGGACATCGTCAGGTATGTTCTACAAGCATTCCCGAGGACCACCTTGTGGGCATCCATGGTTGATGCTTACAAGGTATCAAGGGATTTATCTTTAGTTAAATTAGACGACTTGTTTTGTGAATTTGAACTGCACGAGCAAGCTAACATTTCGGCCAAAGAGAAAGGTATTGCCTTTGTTGTAGAAAAGGAGAAGAAGAGGAGGAAGGAGAGGAAGAAGGTGGTCTACTCATCTTCATTCGACTCAGAGGAGTCAAACGCCTCTATGGATAGTGACCAAGAGGCCTTTATGGTAAGAAAATTTCGTAGAGCTTTTAAAAGTTTGTCTAACAAGTCCTATGCTAGGAAAGGGTCCAAGGGCAAGGGTAAGGCCAAGGACATCATATGCTACAACTGCCACCAAGAGGGACATATGAAGAACGAGTGCCCTCATTTGAAGAAAAGAGAGGACAAGAAGGAGGAGAAGAAAAAGAGTGACAAGAAGAAGTCAAATGGAAAGGAGAAGGGTGCCACCAACCTTAAGGCAACTTGGGATGATCCATCATCCTCAGAGGAAGAAGAAGAGCAAGACTCCCACTTTGCTCTTATGGCACAAGATCACTCAGACTCATCGGATGATGAACGAAGCTCAAGTAGTGAAGATGAGAGCTCCTCCACTTCATCAGAGTCAGAAGCATCGGTAAGTGAGGTATACCACTTACCCTCCTCTACTTTAGTGAAAATAATCTCTAGTACTAACATGGACTTAGCTAAGGCTAGAAGTAAAATTAAGGATCTAAAGGAAGATGTTGTCATGCTTAGAGTAGAAGCTACTAAACTTAAAGAATTGCATGCTAGTTCTACTTCTTCACATGCTTTACATCCTGAAGCTGAAAATAGGAAATTAAGGAAACAAGTAGATGACCTCACGAAGGCCCTTAGGAAATTTCAAGTAGGATCAAGTAACCTAGATATGATCATCAATAGTCAAAGGGTTGTGTATAACAAGGTCGGCTTAGGATATAGGCCTAAGACAAAGGAGGTAGCCTTTGTTTCACTTACTGGTAAGATTGGTGCATCTAGGAGACTAGGGGCTAGGGGAACCACAAAGAAGGCATGGATACCTAAGAGATTTCTAAATGATGCTTATGGATCAAAGATATGGGTACCAAAAGAGTATGTTTTCCATGTTGTTTAGGTAACGGTGAAGGAGTCCTCAACTATGTGGATAGTAGATAGTGGATGCTCAAGACACATGACCGGGGATGTGAGCAAATTCACCATTATTAGCTACTTAAGAGAAGGGACGGTCTCCTTTGGGAATAGTGGAAAGTTGAAAATCATTGGTAGGGGCACAATTGAGGTATCTTCCACCATTTCTATACATAAAGTACTTTTAATCAAAAATATGAAGTTCAATTTGTTAAGTATGAGTCAATTATGTGATGCCGGTTTTAGAGTTGAATTTCATGCTAGGAAATGTATAATAAGGCATAATGAATCAAATACTATAATACTAGAAGGGTTTAGAGAGGCAAACTTATATTATCTTGATCTTACTTATGCTACTAACAATGTTGCTAAGTGTTTCATGTCTAAAGAAGAAGAAGGATGGTTGTGGCACCGGAGACTTGGACATGTCAACATGAGTAGCATTTCAAGAGTGGCCAAGGAAGAGTTGGTGAAGGGGCTACCAATGATCAAGTATGAGAAGACCAAGTTGTGTGATGCATGCCAAGAAGGTAAACAATCAAAAGCATCACACAAAGGTAAAACACTAACTACTACTTCATTACCTTTAGAACTTTTGCATATAGATTTATTTGATTACCATAACACTCCCTCACTTGTAGGGAGTAAATATTGCCTAGTCATAGTAGATGATTTTTCTAGGTTTACATGAGTTTATTTCTTGAAACATAAGGATGATACCTTAGAGATCTTTATAGGATTTAGTAAGAGGGTAGAAAATGAAAAACATACCAAAATAAACCGAATTAGGAGTGACCATGGTGGGGAGTTCCAAAACGCAAGTTTCACACAATTTTGTGTTGAAAATGGGTACAAGCATGAATTTTCATGCCCAAGGACTCCTCAACAAAATGGGGTAGTTGAGAGGAGAAAGCGAGCCCTACAAGAAGCTGCTAGGACTATGCTTAATGCATATTCCCTTCCTATCTATTTTTGGGTCGAAGCGGTTAACACCGCTTGCTATATTCAAAATCGGGTGTTGGTACATAGGTGATAAGCACCATTTTATTGATTATTTTAATTGCTAAAATCCATGTTTGATCCATGTTTTTATTGCTTAATTATGATTTTACCCTAGGTTTTGGAACTTTATCTTATTTTGGACTTAATTGCAAAATTACACAATTTTTGGATTATTTGGCCACTAATTTTCTGATATATTTTTGTAGGCATCAAAGGATCCTGGACCTAGGGCATATTGGGTCAAACCTGAGTCGGATGTGAACCGGATCGAATTATCAAGCCTACGATTAATCCGGGCCGTCCGATTCAAGAGCGGCTAGATCTGAGCCATCCGGGATGATCTGAAGCAATCCGAGCTAGGGTTAGGGTTGATCAAGCTCTATGATCAAGATCTGAAGGTTTCATCCCAATCAGAGCTAAATCAACCGTTGGATCAAGCAAGGAGGGCTCTAGAGCGTCCATTCACAGATAGAGTTGATCTGGACCATCCGTTGCATATCTGGAGGATCCGAGCTACCACAAGGCAGATCCTGACCCCAGATCATCATCATAAAAGTTTGGCTCCAATCAGAGCAAGATCAGCCGTTGGATCTCCTCCAATCAATCTGAGTCGTCCAATTCTAATTACTTAAGGAAATTTTTGCAGCAGCTGTTCTTCATCGCGTCTCCGCCGCAGCTCCTTCTTCGTTTTGTTCTTCAGTGTTCTTAGCCGTTTTTCTTCAATTCAAGGGGCGCGACCCCTCAATTCTTCATCAAGATCATCTTCTGGATCTTTGGAGGTCAGTTTAGTTGGAGAATTCAGCTCAAATTCGCGCCGGACAGAGCTATTTGAGGGTTTCGGTGGCTCTGTGGTCCGACCACTATCTTCTCTTCCACAATCCATTTCCAAGCTTCCGAACCATTTGTAGGGGTTCTCAAGTGGTCTCAGAAACTTCCCAATTCATCATCGCAGCTCCATTATTTGAGATCGAAGGGGTTCGGATTGGATTTCCCCATATGACGCAGTTTGAGCAGAGTTCATCATGCGAGGCTGATTTCCACTGATTTGCTGAGCCTAGGGATTCGAAGCCAGCTCTTGCTTGACGACCAAGAAAAATTTGAGCTTAGGGAAGATTGAGGAGTAGTTTATCTAGCTAATTTTCCTGTTTTCTTAGCTGTAATTTAGTTTCTTCACTTGTTCTGTTTCTGCATTGTGGTTCAGATTGGTTAATTACGTTTATGGCATTGTTTCAGCTGTAATCTAGCTTTAATTCTTCAAGTTAAGGAGTTAGGAACTTGTTTAGTGGTTAACTTAGTTAATTTTCAGTTTATTTCAGCTTAAGTTGTTGTGTATCAAGTTGTAGTAGCGTGCCAATTCCATTTCTGCATTCTCTCGCAGTTTCTGAAATTTTACATTAGTGAGCTTAAATCTTTTGTAATCTTGCCTGAATATTAGGTTGGAGAATTTGAATTCATTTATTTTCGTGTTTGCATTTAACGCTTTGAATCTCTACATCCATTTCTTGTATTCCTGCAGTCAACTATTCTGAAATTTTCAGCTTGTATCTGAAATTTCAGCTCATTTACCTATGTGTTTCGAGTCCATTAAATAAGAATTCCACTTAAGCCTTGCTGTTCATCAAAATAGCAATTCATTTCAGTCATTTGTTTGTTTTGTGTCCAAGTTAACTGTTTCATTTCTGCATTTTGATCAATTCTGCCAAATTCTGCCTATTTCTGCAACTCAGCTCAATTCTGAATTTTCAGCTCATGATTTCTGAGTTTTTGTGTCAAATAAACGTGAGTTCTATCTAGCCTTACTGATCCTTAGGATTTTGCATCCATTTCAGCTCATCCTCTGGGTTTGTGTCCAAAACTGCTGCTGAATTTCTGCATTTGGTCTGAAATTACAGATCTGATACAGTTTTGGCACAAGTGATTTCCTCCTTGCGTATCAAGCCCATGCCTGCAAGTTAATTCATTTACCTGCCATTCTCAGTTGTAGTTCCGAAGTTTGCATCAGTGAAGCTTAGAAAATGGACTTCCATTGCATTCAAATCAGTGTTTGTTTGACCCTGCATCCAGAATTTCTGCATCCATATCTTCACTGCAATTCTGCACATTCCACACTGCATTGAGTTTGTCTTGCATTTGCTGCCTTCATTGCTGAATTCTTAACCCATTCATGCGCAGCAATTTTTCTTTCAGCATGGTTTTCCAAGTGAGATCAATTCAGTTCTGAAATATTGCATCTTGTTCCTGAATTTCTGAATCCAGTCCTATCATTCAAGTTTCCAAGTCTGCCATCCACCTTTAATTTCTGAAATCTCCAGCTTATGCAGTCTGAATTTTGCATTTGAATTCCTGAGCTTGATTCTGAATTCTTGCATTCGAATTGCAGCATTCATGTCATGCTGAATTCTTGCCATCCAGTTTATGCAGTCCAATCCATTTCTGGATTGTTACATGCAAGTTTGAATTTTTCCTTTTGTTCATGCATGGCACTTCATTAAGGGCTTGTTTCAAATGAATTGATTAGCTTTATTCTGATTCGATCAGTTATACATCTTGCATTTAGTGTCACTCTTGGATACAATCAGTTTTTCTACTTTTGGAATCAAGCTGTTCAATTATTAGCACGTGTATCAAATGAAGTCTTGGCACGATTTTGTATCAATTTGGTTTTAGATTGCTTGCAATTGTCCATGTCTTGCGATCGACTTTGTTGTTTCATTGCTTGGCATTTTGTTTTGCTAATGAAATCAGAAATCAGTTTTAAACAAATTGCCTAAGGGCTTTAGAGGAGTAAGTGATCCAATTGGTTGAATCATTAAATGTCATCACTTGGTTAGTTCATGAGTTAGGTTTCCATTATTTTTTATTGTGATTTTCTCCATTTAGAATTGAACCCAAACCCAAATCTCTATTTGAAACCCGAAAACACAAACGACACATAAATACAAGCACGAATCACTCGACATCAACTAGCCCCGAGAAAAATACGACCTGTGGCCCCTATATTACATTTTCATACTTTTGATTGTAAAAGGGTTTCCAGCATTTCATTTATAAATTCTAAATTTGAGGCCCACATTCGTGACACATAATTTGGGCCCGTCAATAGGTTCCTAGGAAAAACACCTTTTGAACTATGGAATGGAAGGGTACCCCAAGTCCAATATCTTAGGGTCTTTGAATGTAAAGTCTACATCTTAAATACCAAAGATGACCTAAGGAAATTTGAGTCAAAAGACGATGAAAGAATTCTAGTAGGGTACTCCTTGACTTGTAGAGGTTATAGAGTTTACAACAAGAGGACAAAAGTGATTGAGGAGTCCTCAAATGTTAAGTTTGATGAAACAACTAGTACCTACCCTAGAAAGGTCTCAATTGATAAGGATATAGAGGAGGTCCAACCCCTTGCCCAAAGAATCCAAGACCTACATTTGGAGGGTAATGATCAAGGGGGAGTAAGAAGTACCCTAGAGGATGAGGAAGAAGGAGTAAATGAAGCCACAACCTCTAGGCCCTTGAGACATCACCATGATCACCCTATTGACCAAATAGTGGGTGATGTCACTCAAGGAGTAAGGACTATGTCCTATTTTAGGGATCAAACTAGTCAAATAGCTTTAATCTCCCAATTGGAACCCAAGTCCATTGATGAAGCATTGGGAGATGCTGATTGGGTCTTAGCCATGCAAGAAAAGCTAAATCAATTTGAGAGGAGTGAAGTTTGGGAATTAGTCCCTAGACCCAATGATTGCACTATTGTAACCACTAGATGGGTCTTTCGGAACAAACTAGATGACCAAGGTAAAATCACTAGGAACAAGGCTAGATTGGTAGCTAGGGGGTTTAACCAAGTTGAGGGATTAGATTATGATGAGACTTATGCCCCGTAGCTAGGTTAGAATCAATTAGAATCCTACTAGCCTATGCCGCTCACATGGGTTTCACACTCCACCAAATGGATGTGAAGTCGGCATTCCTTAATGGGATCATTAAGGAAGAGGTCTATGTAGAACAACCCCCCGGGTTTGAGGACCCTAACTTTCCAAGACACGTGTTCAAATTAAGAAAAGCCTTATATGGATTGAAACAAGCTCCTCGGGCTTGGTATGAAAGGCTTTCTTCATTTTTAGTATCTAAGGGGTTTAGGAGAGGAACAATTGACTCTACTTTGTTTCTAAAATCTAAGGACAAGGACATATTTGTTGCCCAAGTCTATGTAGACGATATCATTTTTGGGTCAACAAATAATGACTTCCTACAAGAATTCATCAAGTGTATGGAAGATGAATTTGAGATGAGCCTTGTAGGAGAGTTAACCTTCTTTTTAGGTCTTCAAGTTAAGCAAACTAATGAAGGTACACATGTCTTTCAAACCAAATATGCTAAGGAGATGTTAAAGAAATTTGGTTTAGAAAATGCTAAGGTAGCATCTACACCAATAGGAACTAATATGAAAATGGATAGTGACCTTGAAGGGAAAATGGTAGACTCTAAGCAATATAGAAGCATGATTGGTAGCCTCCTATACCTTACCGCTAGTAGACCCGACATACTCTTTGTGGTAGGTATGTGTGCAAGGTACCAATCTTGTGCCAAAGAGTCCCATTTGGTTGTAGTCAAGAGGATCTTAAGGTATGTGAAAGGTACCCTCAATGTCAGACTTTGGTATCCTAGAACCCCTAGTGTTGATCTAATTGGATACACTGACTCGGACTATGCGGGTTGTAAGTTAGATAGGAAGAGTACAAGTAGAGGGTGTCAATTCCTTGGGTCTTCCTTAGTTAGTTAGAGTAGTAGGAAACAACCATGCGTTGCCCTATCAACAACGGAGGCAGAATATGTGGCAATGGATAGGTGTGTTTCCCAACTCCTTTGGATCATGCACACCTTAGAGGATTATGAGTTGCATTACACCAAGATCAAAGTCTTGTGTGATAATGTAAGCACAATCAATTTAACTAAAAATCCAGTTCACCACTCTAGGACAAAACACATTGAAGTGAAACATCACTTCATTAGAGACCATGTGGCAAGGGGAGACATAGAACTACACTATGTTGAATCAAAGTCAAACCTAGCCGATATCTTTACCAAGCCTCTTCCCGAATCAGAGTTTACATCCTTAAGAAGAGGCATTGGAATGTGTTTTGTGAAAGTATAGGATGAACTTAGAGATATTAGCCTTGAAAATGGGTGCTTGATCCATTAGGGTGATACACTTGGCTCACTTGTGCTTGTGGCACATTGTTGAACCATTAGAAGTATCAAAATATGAAAACTAGACCAACTTGGGGAAGGCAAGTGTTTAATCAATGGACACCTTGCCCAAAGATCATACTTGGATATTTTAAACCTTTGAAAACCATTTCATGTTTTATATACTTTGCCATGTTTTAAAAGCTACATCATTGCAAAATTAGATTGAGAACTTGATACAAAATGTAGTGGTTTTCAAAACTTTTGGTTTTTTATCAAAAGTCATGCATGTTTGAAATTTTATATGGACTAATATTTTTCCCTGATAGAGTATATCATTTCAAACATGTATGCAAAATTTTACAATTTTTAGAATTTTTTGGAATTTTCTGGGAGTTTCTGAAATTCGGCAGAAAAGCTAAAAAATCAGACTGATGGCGTATCAGTCGACTGCCCAATGGGCAGTCGACTAGCACGACCAGTTTCAGCTTCTGTGAGAAGTTTTAGAAATCCAACTTTCTCATATTTGATGTCATAGGGTTTGGTTGCTTGAGGCAATCATTTTGATGGTGTCAAAGGGAGAGAATGGGTGGTTTAAGTTAGAATTTTGACTTAAAATGGATGGTGTTAGGTATTTTGTCTAACTTAGACCTTGAAAGGTTAAAAATGGGGAGAAGACATGGATTAAGGGGGAGGTACCTCTTAGGTTCTAATATGTCTTATATTTTTAATGTTGTTAAGTAGAAACTTAACTTGGATTATGATTAGAATTGAAAATGGGGAGAAGACATAGGTTAAGGGGGAGGTTACCTCTTAGGGTTACTATGTTTTATGTTTTTAATTACTATCTTTTGCTATGGTTTTTGTGGCTGTTATTTATCTCTAACTTAAACATATTGTCACGCATCAAAAAGGAGGAGATTGTTGAGGTAATCGACCCTTAAATGATTGGGAGATCATGGTTTTGATGTGTGTGGATTGAATATGTTTAAGGTTAGAGTGTTATGTTGTATTTGATGTGTGTGATTGAGTTTGTAGGACTTGGAGAATCACACTTGGTGGACATATCCGAGGGACGATAGCCAGAGGAAGAGGACTTCAAGGGGCGAGCCAAGGGAGCAGACCTGAAGGCACACGCGAAGGAGAAGGTCCGGAGTGGCTAGAGCTGAGCTGTGAGGCAGGGCAATCGACTGGCCTTGGGGCAGTCGACTGCCAAAACTCACAGAAAGTTTGCGGGCTCGGACCAGTCAACTGGCATTTGGGTAGTCGACTGGTATACCCCAAAAACTAGCCGTTGGCTGGCAATTAATGCTAGGCCAGTCGACTGCCCATGGGGCAGTCGACTGGTGCGGGGTTAGACAAACTGCGAGTCTGTCCTTTTCACTTATAAAAGGAGCACCTTTTACACGTGCACGGTACGATTCCGTACAGCGTCGAAGTGCTGCTCGTCTGAAGAGCATTTTCCCCTTCCTCTCTTGTATTCTACTGCATTCTGAAAAGATGAAGATCGATTGTAAAGGTTTCTCCACCTCAAGGAGTGTTTTCGATAGTGAAAAGTGGTGCTCGCGTCGTGGATCCTTGGACTAGTCACCCATCTGGGTGGATACCAAGTAAACGATAAGTGTTAGCATTGTATTAATTTTCATTTGCATATTATTTTCGCTGCGCTAACAAGTTTGTAGAGATCCACGACGAAAAAGTGATATTCACCCCCCCTCTAGCACACCATAAACGATCCTTCAATCTGTTGCAGATCTGATCGATCCAAGCTAAGGAGAAGAAGATCCTAACCATTGGTGTAGATCTGGAAAGTTTGGCTCCAATCCGAGATGATCTAACCGTTGGATGAAGTGAAGATGATCACAGCCATTCAATTTTAAATGGGATGAGTTAAATCAGGAATTCCTCCACAGAGCTGGGTGTCGCGAGTTCTTCCTGTTCTTCATTTTCATTGCGTTTTCTTCTCCGTTTCTTCACGTGGCCACATCAGATCCAAGCTCATTTCAAGTTCTCAAATCATAGAGGAAGGTTTCCGGTGAAGTTTGCAAGCACTCTCGTCGCTGAAAGGGCTCAGGTGAGGGTTTCGCCGAGGGCTCTGCTTCTTCTGAATCGATTCCTGTTTGATCACCATTCTTATCGACCGGAGCTGACGAAGCATTCGGAGGGGTTCTTCGAGGGCTTCTGAGGGTTCCTGAGCCACAATCACCATCCAACTTAGCAAGGAGGAAGAGATCGGAGGAGGTTTTCAGATCGCGCAACCAAGCTGCTGATAAACTGATCTCGGGAGTCAATTCTCTGCTAATTTGTCGAGCTAGAGGGTTTCTAGCTGGTTCTTGTGTGACGACAAGAAGGATCTTGGATTAAGGGACTGGATATGATGTCAATTTTCTATAAATTTCAATTCTGAATTCATTTCCTTCATTGTTTCAGTCTGTATCAGTTTTCATCAGGTAACTGATCGGTCTGTTTGACCGATCAGGCTAGTATCTGATCGGTCTGTTGACCGATCAGGAAGAGGTCTCAGCCCCATTTACGTTTCAATCCTATTTTGTTCCAATTTACATTTCAACCCTGTTTCTTTAGTAAGTTTTGTTCTAGATTACACAATTTTGCAGCTTAGTTACAAACTTCTTGCATTCAATTTTAGTCTTGAATTTCAATCTCATAATTTCAAATTGAATTGCTTAGTTTTCAAATAGGGATAAGTATAGTTTTTGAACTTTCCAGTTAGTTTCAGATTTAGGTTCATTTTGTTTCCAACTATTATTTCATCCATTATTGCAAAAAAACCCCATCTTACTTGAAAACCCAAAATAGAAAACGACAAAATCTAGCTTGAGTTAAGCATTTTTAACTAGTCCTTGGAAAAATACGACTTGAGGCCTCTATACTACACTTAGATTTGTGAGCTAAGGGTTTTTAATTTATAAATTCAAATTTGAGGCTCATCGTGACACTCGTTGTGGGTAGACCATTCAATGACTCCCCGGAGCACCTCCGGCTAGCTCTTGTCGCTCCTTGTGGGTGGAGAAACCTCACCACAACCTTGGACAATCACTGCACAATACTAGGCTACTAACAAGCTCTAACCAAGCAAGTTTCTCCAAGAAGAAACAACCATAAACGATCTCCCTTAAATAGAGCTCGAGGTTGATATAACCGTTACCAGCGACTGGTCGAATTTGAATCGCAATTCAAATTCTGGCCACCATTAGTTGACTGGTCCTAGACCAGTTGACTGATCTTTCTGTGAAGCCTATCAGTCGATTGATCCCTCACCAGTCGACTGGTCCACTCCCTAATTCTAGGGTTACCCTTTCCTAGTACATTTCTCTCAGCACTCAAACCCTCACGACTTAGCCCCCCCCTCCCCCAACTATAATTCTCTCAGCACTCGGAACCTCACGACCTGGTTGACCCTTCATCCAGCAGCCTCGATCTGTTGCCTTCAAGCCCTCTTCGACTTTGACTCCTGTCCCTCAGATGTGCACACAAGCCCTCAGCTTGCCTCCATGTCATCCATCATGCATGCCTCGAAGACCGCTTCCCTCAGCTCATCGTTCCTGCTCCAGTAGCCTCGACCTATTACCTTCAAGCCCTCTTTGACTTTGGCCCTAGTCCCTCAGATGCATACACAATCCCTCAGCTTGCCTCCATGCCATCTTTCATGTACGCCTCAAAGTCCGGTTCCCTCGGCTCATCGTCTCTGCTTTGTCCATGGTCCCTCGGATGCGTACACAAGCCCACGGCATGCCTCTATGCCACCCTTCACCGTACTCGAAGATGTCCAACCAAGTCTATGTGTATCCTGCAAACCTGCACACTCACAGACACATATTAGATCAACATGAAACCGTAACTTAACCATATTGACACACACATCAAAACCCATGATCCTCCCGATCATACTTGGGCCGATTGCCCCAACAATTTTCAACTATGACTTGAAGCTTATAAAAGACGATTTTGTGGAGGAATTTATGTAACGCCCGCCCTTATATCTACCCTAAAGGCGGGGTTACGGGTCCATACATTCATAATCATTTATCATGTTAAGCATGTATATCAAGTAGAAACAATTACAATGCAAGAAGAGTAGTAAGCATGCTTGTTGAGGACTAATTTACCAAACAAGGTTTCAGATATCAACATGCATTTACAACATAATAGGAAGATCATTTAACTTCGTAATTTACTGATCTAAACATGGTTTGAGCAAGATAGAGCATGGCATGATCTAAACATAACCTACTGCAGGTGATCCAATTAAACAGCTAAGCATAACATTGAAGGAGAGGAAAACAAGGCATCAATAAATACACTATAGCATGGAATCTCAAGTAGGAATGTAGCATGAGTTATCTAGCCTTAGACACATGCATGAGAAGCATTCATAAGCAACAGGAAATAGGAAATCTATAGCATTTCACTTAGCATGCATACAACAAGAATTAGACATCTAATGATAGTGTCTTCCTCTATAAAGTTCACATGTATCAGTTAAATTCTAAACTCAACCAAGCATAGAGTTACCTAACATGACATAGGTTCCATATCCCTAACTTGACCAACAGTAGAGTAGTCATAGTCATCACACAATCAGAGTATAGTAATACAACTTGTAATCCTTTAGTGGAAGCAATTTAGATTCTAAACAAAAATGGTAGATAAGAATCCTTCTTTCTTTCCCGAACCATCACCACACACATCTTTTAGCTTTCCCTCTGCCTCTTCCTTTAGTTCAAGTATTTCTTACTGCTATCTGCAGCATAAGAAAACAACATGAAACTAGTAAGCAAAATATGCTTAGTAAGAATCCGGGCTTACTCGCAAAAATCCATATCGATACATCATATCATGTACACAGTAATCAAGATAGAATTATAAGCATCATAAGCATCACATCAAATATTTATAAGTGCTTTACAGAGCAAGATCATCACATAATGAGAAAATGCTTTTCAAAAGGTTCCATACAGGTATGTACTTAAAAATATAGTATCATCTAGGGCCCAGTTGTAGTACCACATCAAGCGCGTTCCCTAATGAGTTGGGGTAGCGAGCCACCAATCCAATTAGGGCAGGACCCTTCCGTCCTACCAATGCCATGACCTTCAGTTAACATGTACATTGGATTTTGTTTAACGACCCCCTTCCGAGTCGGGTACACAACTTTCAAAGTAAAGTATCTTAACATGAAATTACACATATATGTATATGCTTAAAGGTACTCCTAATAACATCTTAAAGGGACACACCACTTGTCAAGGGTGCTCATGATCCCCTAGGGACACACCACACATTTAGGGGTGCTCTTGATCCCAATTTCAGTAGAGTATCCTTTTTCAAGCATATTATCAAACACATCATGTTCATGTCATAAGGGTGCCCCATGGGCTATAAGACATGCTTTTATACCTAACAAGATAGGTCACATAAATTATACACACATCATATAAGGGGTAGCATGCTTCATGGGTTCATTAAGTACTTCCCAACCCTAGAACCATGGTTGGCCGAAAGTCAAGGGTAGGGAATTCTTTTGGTTTTTCAATCAAGCATTCATTCATGCATTTCTACAAACACCTCTAGTGCATTTCATGTTAACAATTGAAACATGGTTTATACCTCAAAGTGGGGTTAGCTTCCACTAACTCTAAATTACAAGGGGTGGCCGAAACTTGTAGGATGGCTAGGCTAGGTTTTTGACATCAAATCTTCACACAAACATTTACACCAACATTTTATCTACACTACTAATCATGGGAACATAATAGGATAGCAAGCAACCCAAAAGCCCTAGCCTTTCTCCTCTTGACCGAAAGTTGTAGGGTGGCTAACCCTACTTTTTTGTTATCACAACATGATGGGAAGTCATCATACATATGTACCCTAAGTTCCTAGGGGTCTCCTCATGCAACAAGAAGTAACCAAGACCCAAGGCTTGGTGGTGGTCGAATGGTTACAAGGGAAGAATGTTCCCTTTTTCAAAAACAACAACAAGAAGAACATACAAATCAAACAATAACGATTACACTGCAGGCGAGAGGACACTTACATCCTTGCGCTGGAATTTCACCTTCTCTTTAAACCGTAGGGTACCCTAGACTTGGAGGGCAAGTGAAAATCCTTCTTTTTCAAATTTTCTCTAGGGCTCCTTGGACTTAGTAGAGGGCAAGAACCTTCAATGGGTCCTCTTCCTTCCAATTCCCTAGGGTTAGAACCCTAGGGTGGTGCTTTTTCGAAAATGGAAAGGGAGAGAGGGCTCTTGGTGTTTTCGAAAATGAAGTGGGGAAGAAGAAGAGGAAGTGTAACTTCCTTTCCCCCTCTCTTATTTATACTCTTATCATGAAAAGACATGTCTCTTCGCATCCCCGAATTCAACAAGAATGTTTTTTATCCTCTCTACAAGAAACATTGCTTGGTTCATTGGTTATGACATGGTGAGTGCAACTAGGAGGTTCAAGGTTCAATCCTTGCTTCCTCCTTTTTACCTCTTCTTTTTATCACAATTTGCACTAATCCATATCAAAGCTCATTAAGCCAAGTCCATCATGAAATTTCATAATATTAATAATATTTCATGGATTCATAATATTTCATAATATCCCATAAATATTATTTCATAATATTTTTAATATTTCATATTCATGAATCCATAATATTTCATGATAATATTTCATGAATTTCATAATATTTCATATTCATGAATTCATAATATTTCATGATAATATTTCATGAATTCCATAATATTTCATATTCATGATTCCATAATATTTCATGATAATATTTCATGATCTTCCATAATAATATTTCATGAATTTCATGATATTTCATAACATTCTATATGGGAAAATTTTGGGGCGTTACAATTTAAATGTCAATTCTTAAAAGGTTTTGGAGGAGAGCGTTATTACATTTCCTAATCTTCAAGAAGCAATCCTATATTAGGACCTTGCAAGATAGAAAGGGAGGGGGGAGTTGAATAGCTCAAATCGCTTGTTATTGAGTTTGGGCGGCAAAAACTTCCAAGCGAAATAAGCATGACACACACAATGCTATCTCGTTGATCTTACTTGATATCCTCCTCTTTAACGTACCTAATCCAAGGGTCCACTCCTCATTGTTTACTTCCGTTAAACCTTCTCATTCTCAGACAAAACTCAAAGGTGAAGAAACCTTCTTATAGTAAGAATATAGCAGTTTGGCAGTAGCAACAAAAGAAAGAAGAGAAGAGATACGAGTTTGGGCTTAATTTCTTCTCTTGGTTGCTTGAAGATGTTGTAGATGAGAATTCGACACTGAAGACGAGTAGGAGAATCACAATAGAATAGTAGTCTCTTCTAGTGCCTTAAGCCCCCTTTTAAACATCTCAGAATCAAGCCATTTCTCCACTTTTTATCACCACCAATTGATTGGCATAACACACGAATCAATTGTCGACCATTGACTATTCGTTGAATAGTCACTAACTCCATATCAATGACTGAGATTTACCCGATTTTGAATCTTAATCAATTGGTGGGCATCACCAATCGATCGACCATACTCAATCAATTCGGCAGCTTCTATTTACTCATGAAACTTCTGCCAATTGATTTGACCAATCAACTGGCAATATCGAATCGATCGACTAATTGATTTGACAGACTTCTGTTCGCTTAAGAAACCTCTACCACCAATCAATTGGTAGTGCCCAATCGATCTGGCTAATCGATTAGGGAAGATTCTGTGTGCTTGGAATTGGTTACCAACCAATTGACAATCTATACCATTCGATTGATACAATATTTGCCTAAACCCGAAATTCTAGTTTACACTAATTGATTGGTGTTGCAAAACCCGAAATTGAGGTTTAGGCTTTTAGCTCACCAATCGATTGGTATAACTCACCAATCGATTGGTCAACCCTAAAATAGGATTTTTCATCCTAAACCTTCAAGTGCATACCTCCCTTCGATGGACCAATTGATTCCCCTTACGTCATGCCAGATGAACCTTCTGTTTCCTGGACTTTCTCCTAGAGCTTCTTCATCTCCAAGTCTTCATCTACCCTTGCATCTGATCTTGCGATCTTCTAGGGTTTCCATCTTATGGCATGAATCTGTTCCTTGGTATTTTCTTGTCTTGCATCCGTTTCCGACCTGCATACACTTCTTCTTGCCAAGAATCTGACCCTCGACCTTCTTGAACTTTCCTTTCCTTGCATCTAGTCTTCCGACCTACATGGACTTCTTTTTGCCAACGACCTTTTTGGACATCGTTTATCCTACACACTCAGAATGCAAGTGAGATCCAATGTAATAACCTAAACTTAAATAATTGTCAATCATTGAAACTTCTCATTCAAGGTATAATTGCACCAACATCCTAAAAAATAAGAAGACTTACAAAGTGAGATTCATTTGTAAAGTTATTACTTTCATAATTGTGTATTCATATCTGTTCCGGAAGGAGTCGTCAACTATGACTAGTCACTCCGGCGTGGAAGTTATTATGCCTGGGAGGAACTTGGGGGCCTGCGAAGTTAACACAAGCATTAGGGGACACGCCGGCAGGGGTCCGGCGGAGTCCACTCCGACGCTCAAGTTAGTAGGTTGTCCGAAGAATGACTGCAGTGAGAAAGAAAAACAGTATGTAAAACGAGAGATCATAACCCCCTTACTAGAGGGGTTGGACTACCTTTTATACCGATGACAAAGGGATAGACGTGCCCCTGATCGGTGCCACATCTCCCGCACTTAAGCCACGTCCCCCACTTGTTCGGTGGCCATGAGATGTCTTTTTGAAAAGGTCTGCTTCGTTATCGGCTTGCAGCCCGTTGCGAGATTTAGGGGTCGCGAAGGCCTTTCATGACGGGGATGCTTATCTATACCTCGAGAGAGGCCAGCATATGAGGTCGGTTACTGCGGGGACTCCACCCCCCCCCCCCCGGAGGAGAGCTCGGGGTTTACGCATGCCACCGCTCCCGAGGTGCTCTCGGGGCCTAACCTCCTGGGGTGTTCCCGAGAGGGATCTCCATCTGCCCATCCAGGGCACGTCTCCCTCGGGGCTTCCAGGGACCACAGACGAAGGGTTGCTTCAGCCTACTGCTATTGTGTTGGGCAGCTTCTTCATCCCTCGTCCCGGCTAGGGCTCGTTTAACCCTATCACAAGTCTCCCCCCTTCAAGTCTAATCGAAGGAGGTCTGGCTGACTGATCGGACTAGTGCAGGGATGAAGAGGTTGAGTTCTCACATGCCTCCCCCTTCCAGCCCTCAGCAGTTATGAGGGGCACTTGGTTTGCATCCTCTTTGACACGTTCTCCTAGAAATTCCCTTTCGCGCCTTCTTCCTTTTCCCAAAAAGACTATTCCGCTTCCTGAAGGCTTATGATATCTATCTCTTGTTATAAAGGTGCATGGCTACCTTTTCGAGGGTAACAGGCTGCCTGCGCGAGCGCCTCCTTGCCACGTGTTCTATCAGCCGTCTTCACGAGCTCCTACGATCATGTGCCGGTATGGCTGGCTCGCGACCATCAACTGCCTGGGTGAGGCGGTTTCTTGCTGTCCACGTGTCATTTCCCAATGGCCCCAAGTCGGTGGTTGCTGGGGTATAAGAGAGGAAAAAAGGCAGACGTTAGCCTCCACTTCTGCTTCAGCGACTGGATGCCCTTCGTCTTCCCCCTTGTAGAGCCTTTCGCTGCGTGTGAGTAGCTTGCCTCCTTCCTATTTTTGTCTCTTGTCTTCTTCCTTAGGGATTATGGAAAGCTACCCCACGGAGTGGTATGAGTCCCTTTCCTCGCGAATAAGACCTGAAGCCTTGCAAGCGGCCACCGAGGCTTATGGCGTCCCGACCGAAATGGCAATGGTCATCCCTAAAGTGGGTCAGACGCCCGTGGAACCTCCTGCCGGCATGCTAACCTTTTTCTTAGGGCGGATGGAGTTAGGGCTCTATTTCCCTATTCCTCCTTTTTTTCATGAACATAGTTTCTTATTTTGATATTCCTCTTCACCAGATGGCTCCCAATACCTTCGCCCAAATGGGAGGAGCATATATCATCTTTAAGCTTTCTGATCTTCCCTTAACCTCGCATCTTTTCCATTCCTTCTTTGTCCTGTTAGGGTCGCGAGGGGTCTTTAGTTTCGCAGCCCGTCCTGGCCATAAGTTTTTAGGCGGGTTTCCTTCCTTGCATAAGGGATGGAAGGAGAAATTCTTCTTCGTCCGACTGCCGTCATTACCTTTTAGTCTCCTCTATTGGATAGCGGATTTGCTGACTCCTCCCCTCCTAGAGAGCTTTCTCTGCAGTCCGGTGTAGCAGCATGCTAGGGAGGTACTTTCGGGTATGGAATTCAGTGGCTCGGGGCTGGTGCAGAGCGAAGAGCTTCTATATCGAGCGGACCTTAGCGCTAAAGTAACGCGGATCAACTCGACCCTAGGTATGCTCGTCTTTTTCTTCTACGCACATTGGTTCTGACTGATGCTCCCTCTGTCTGGCATCTACAGAGGAGGTCATGTATGCCAAGGCAATGAGTCGACTCATCAAGTGGGAGGAGGCTAACAAGGAGGCCTTGAACCCTCCTCCGGTCGTTCCTGACGCTCCACCTTCTCCCGCCGAGTCCTCTGAGGGGCCTACTGTCTCGCCTCGTGGGGTTGCCTCCCCTGAAAGGGTTAAGATTACTGTTACATCCCCGCCAGCCGGGGGCCAAGGGCCTCCGGCTTAACAAGTTGACCAAGTGGTGGATCCTCCTCCCGGGGGTGGCTCCTCATCAAGCGCAGTCCGCCCGGGCAGGGTGGACGAAGAGTCTCCCTCCTCAGTTACCCCTTCGGCGGCCCGATCCTTCGGTCGGCATAAGCGGCGGCTCCCCAAGGGCTTGGACCCTTCATGGAAAAAATAGTGTCCTGCTCGCCCTTCTCCGCTTCCTCCGGTGCCCGAGGAAGCAACTATACCAGCCGAGGTAGTAGCTACTCCCCCTGCTCTGTCGGCCTCTGTTTCAGAAGCAGTTGTCCCAGTGCCCCCCACCGGCTCCGTTGACCTAGCCACCTCTCCCAAGGGTAAGAAGACATTGTGCCCTCAATACCAGATGAAATTAGATCGACTAAGGGAGAGGTTGGATGCAGCGTTGGAGGCCTCCTTGCGATCTTCACCTCTGGTGCATGTAAAGGAGACTCCGACTGAGGGGGTTCTATCGAAGGAGACTTCTAGTTCCGAAGGGGATGCCTCTGATACCTCTACCCTGCCACCCGAGGCCTCCGACGTCCAACGACTTCCTCTCCGGCCGAGTCCGCCGCCATCTGAGGGGCGAGGCGACATCCCCGGCCCCTGTGAAGGAGTAGTCGTGCGAGCCTCAGCTGGACCGCTCGCCCGTCTTCGGGAGACACTCTTAAAGGTGCGCATTGCTATTATTTTGGATGTCCTTCTATTTGTCTAATGACCTTTCGGTGCGATGGCAGGTAGCGGAGGATTGCATAGCAGTCGGTCGGTGCCTATATTTCGGGCCCCAACTGGAGGCCTTGCTCCATCGAGCCTTGCGGGCAGAAGCGATAGCAAATCTGGAGCACTAGTCAGGAGTGATGCAGGCAGGCATCAGCAGAGCTCTTCGTGAAGAAGTCGAGCGCCTGCGGAAACTCTTGCAAGACCAGGAGCAAGCTCTTTTGAATTCCCGGCACAGAGAACGCCTGGCATCCGAGAAGGCTCTGTCAACTACTGAGGGCCTTCTCCAGGTGACGCGGGAGAGAGATCGGCTCCAGGAGAGAGAGAAACAATTATTGGGCCAAGTGGAGTCTGGCCTCCTGATAGCCACTGACCGTACCTCTGTCCTGGAGGATGACCTGATCCAGGCTCGGTCAGATGAGCGGGCCGCCTCAGAGAGGCTCAGAGAAGCTCTGTCCGAGCAATCAGACATGGCTACTGAGTTGGCATAGCTAAGGCGTTCTTACGAAGCTGCCGAGGTCGAGCTCCTGACCCTTCGGGCAGCCAAAGCTTCTGACCTTAAGGAGGCTGAGCTGGGCTTCAAAGCTAGGTTTCTGGAGTCAGAGGAGTTCCACTCCCTTATCGCTGGCCAGGTGATGGAACGCCTATAGCAGGGCTTCTGTGAGGTCATCAATAAGCTGAAGAAAGAGCAGCTCCTGCCTTCTGATGCTGACCCGAGGTTGTAGACGCCCTCAGAGCTAAGCATAGATCTTCTCTCACGGCCCTGCGCGACCCCGACATTTGCTTGAGCGACAGGTCCAATTGTATTGACTTTGCCTTAATGTAATTATTTTCCTTACATATGCGCCATGGCGAGATGTGGCTTCGCACTTTAAGCAACCGCCGATTGTATCCTCCCTGTATTAACTGCCTGCATTAACTGTCTGCATTAACTGCCTGCATTAACTACCGGGATAGGCAACCATCCCCATAAATAGGGGGAGGAGGGTGCGGCTTCTCCTCCATCTCTTTCGCTTGCTTGCTCCTTTCCTCCTCGTTAGTATCTTCCATGCCCAACCCTAGAGCTACCGTAGTGCTCTTGGCCGAGGGACCCTTGAGAGGTGCAGGTATCTGTATTGTGACCATCATCGTGGAGCATGGTGGAGATGATGCTCGGGGTCTCTCTGAAGATTCTTAGGGATGTGAGATTCCCGGGTCATCTGAGGAGTTCAGAAAGGACCTTATGTGATCCTCCAAGGAGCATGGAGGAGATGACGTATTCTGATGGTTGCCTCCTGCGCCAGCAAGTGCCATCCTCTTCCGGATCCTTGTTTTCCCCGTATGTTTTGCGGAGGATGGCATTTTGTGAGATACGTCATCCCGAAGAGGGGAAGGGCTACAACCACTGGCTTATCTCTTTCTTCATTTCATTGAGAAGTTGTGGTTGCTGTCCTTCTCCTGTTAAGGAAATTCTTCTTTGCGTCTTTACACTCTCCGGAGAGAAATTGCAGTCGCTACTCCCCCTCCTCTTTTTTCTGCCTTTTTACGAAAAAGAGAGGGGGTGTCCAGATGGGGTCGGGCTACTCATGTGTTACTTCAGGCATCCATCTTCGTCCCCGACTGCTTGGAGGGAGTACCCGAGCTACCCATGTGTTACCTCAGGCATCCATCTTCTGACTACTTGGAGGGGGTACCCAGGATACTCATGTGTTGTTGAGGCAATCGGCCCTAAAATGATCGGAAGATCATGGTTTTGATGTGTGTGTGTGAATATGTTTAAGGTTAGAGTGGTATGTTGTATTTGATGTGTGTGATTGAGTTTGCAGGACTTAGAGAATCACACATGGTGAACATATCCAAGGGACGAGAGCCGAGGGAGGAGGACTCCAAGGGCAAGCCAGGAAGTGGACTTCAAGGGCACACGTGAAGGGTGGCATGGAGGCAAGCCAAGGGAAGGCTTGTGTGCGCATCCGAGGGACAAGAGCCAGAGGAAGATGACTTCAAGGGGCGAGCCAAGGAGTGAACCTGAAGGCAAACGTGAAGGAGTATGTGAAGATTGGCTGGAAGTGAGTGGGCAGTCGACTGGCCAGAGGGCAGTCGACTGCCAAAACTCACAGAAGGTTTTCAACCTTCTACCAGTCGACTGGCCCAGAGGCAGTCGACTGTTATTGTCCTTTGCATATTATTGTTTCCGCTGCGCTAACAACCTTGTAGAGACATCAACGAAAAAGTGTTATTCACCCCCCCCCCCTCTAGCACGCCAGTCAATCTATTAGTTGGTATCAGAGCCGGTTCGTTTCGGAAGAACTCACCCTCAATCAGAGCAAGTTAAATGGCGTTTCATGAGGGATACAGCACTGCACGACCACCCTTCTTCGACGGGAACGATTTCGCGTACTGGAAAGGTAGGATGCAATATTATCTTATGAACGATATTGAAAATTGGATTAACATTGTAGATGGATTCGAAGCACCCGTCGATGAAAGAGGGGAACCGACACCCATGAGATCCTGGTCGAAGGAGATCATGAAGAGGGCGCAGTCCAATGCCAAGGTCACCACCACACTTCAGTGCGGGCTCTCAAAGCAACAACTCAACAAGGTGGGGTCGTTCAAGAGCGCCAAGGAACTGTGGGACAAACTGGTGGAACTGAACTAAGGGTCGAACGAGTCCAGAAGAGCAAAGAAGGACCTGCTCGTGGCTCAACTCCAATCCCTGTCCATGAAGAGCAACGAGACTGTCAGCTAGCCACATGGAAGGGTGAAGGAGGTCATCAACGAGCTCCACGTGATTGGAGAAAAGATCGAAAACCGAGATATCGTCAAGTATGTCCTACAAGCCTTCCCGAGAACTACCTTGCGGGCATCTATGGTGGATGCCTACAAAGTATCAAGGGATTTATCTTTAGTTAAATTAGACGATTTGTTTTGTGAATTTGAACTGCACGAGCAAGCTAACGTTTCGGCCAAAGAGAAAGGTATAACTTTTATTGCAGAAAAGGAGAAGAAGAAGAGGAAGGAGAAGAAGAAGGTGGTCTATTCTTCCTCATCCGACTCAGAGGAGTTCAGCGCCTCTTTGGATAGTGACCAAGAGGCCTTCATGGTAAGAAAAATGCGTAAGGCTTTCAAAAGTTTCTCTAACAAGTCTTATGCTAGGAAAGGGTCCAAAGGCAAGAGTAAGGCCAAGGACATCATCTGCTACAACTGTCACCAAGAGGGACACACGAAGAACGAGTGCCCTCAACTGAAGAGAAGAGATGACAAGAAGGAGGAGAAGAAGAAAGGTGACAAGAAGAGGTCGAAGGGGAAGGAGAAGGATGCTTCCAACCTCAAGGCGACCTGGGATGATCCATCATCCTCGGAGGAGGAAGAAGAGCAAGTTTCACATTTTACTCTCATGGCAATGGACCATTCAGACTCATCAGATGATGAAAGAAGTTCGAGCAGTGAAGATGACAGCGACTCTTCTTCATCTTCATCCGAGTCAGAAGCTTCGGTAAGTGAGGTATACCACTTACCCTCCTCTACTTTAGTTAAGATTATTTCTAGCACTAACATGGATTTAGCTAAAGCTAGAAGTAAGATTAAGGATCTAAAAGATGAGATTGTCATGCTTAGAGTAGAATCTACAAAACTTAAGGAAGACTTACATGCTAGTTCTCTTACATCACATGCTTCATGTTTTGAAATTGAAAATATGGAACTTAAGAAAAAGGTAGATGACCTCACAAAGGCACTTAGGAAATTTCAAGTAGGCTCTAGCAACCTAGATATGATAATTAATAGTCAAAGGGTCGTTTATAACAAGGCCGGATTAGGATATAGGCCAAAGACAAAGGAAGTGGTCTTTCTCTCACTCACGGGTAGGATTGGTGCATCTAGGAGACAAGGGGCTAAGGGAAACACCAAGAGGGCATGGGTGCCTAAAAGATTTTTAAATGATGCTTATGGATCAAAAATTTGGGTACCAAAAGAGTATGTTTTTCATGTTGTATAGTTAAAGGTGAAGGAGGCATCAACTATGTGTATAGTAGATAGTGGATGCTCAAGACATATGACCGGAGATGTGAGCAAGTTCACTACTATTAGCTACCTAAGAGAATGAACGGTCTCCTTTGGAAATAGTGGAAAACTGAGAATTATTGGTAGGGGCACCATTGAGGTATCTCCCACAATTTCCATACATAAAGTACTCTTAATTAAAGATATGAAGTTTAACTTACTTAGTGTGAGTCAGTTATGTGATACGGTCTTTAGGGTTGAATTTCATGCTAGGAAGTGCATAATAAGACAAAATGAATCCAATAATGTCATATTAGAAGGGTATAGAGAGGTCAATCTATATTATCTTGATCTTGATAATGCTACTAACAATTTGGTTAAGTGTTTCATGTCTAAAGAAAAAGAAGGGTGGTTGTGGCACTGGAGGCTTGGACATGTCAACATGAGAAGCATTGCAAGAGTGGCCAAGGAAGAATTGGTGAAGGAACTACCTATGATCAAGTATGAGAAGACCAAATTGTGTGATGCATGCCAAGAGGGTAAGCAATCAAAATCATCACACAAAGGTAAAACCCTAACCACTACTACCTTATCATTAGAACTTTTACATATTGATTTGTTTGATTGTCATAGTACTCCCTTACTAGTAGGGAGTAAATATTGATTGGTTATTGTAGATGATTTTTCTAGGTTTACATGAGTTTTCTTTTTGAAACATAAGGACGATACCCTAGAAATCTTTATAGGATTTAGTAAAAGGGTAGAAAATGAAAAACATCTCAAAATTAACCGAATTAGGAGTGACCACGGTGGGGAGTTCCAAAATTTATGTTTCTCACAATTCTGTGTAGAAAATGGATACAAGCATGAATTTTCATGCCCAAGGACTCCTCAATAAAATGGGGTAGTTGAGAGGAGAAACTGAGCCCTACAAGAAGCTGATAGGACTATGCTTAATGCATATTCCCTTCCTAGCTACTTTTGGGCCGAAGCGGTTAACATCGCTTGTTACATTCAAAATCGAGTTTTGGTACATAGGTTTCTAGAAAAAAACACCCTTTGAATTATGGAATGGGAGAGTTCCACAAGTCCACTACTTTAGGGTCTTTGGATGTAAGGTCTATATTTTAAACACCAAAGACGACCTAAGGAAGTTTGAGTCAAAAGCCGATGAAGGAATCCTAGTTGGGTATTCATCCACTAGTAGGGGTTATAGAGTCTACAACAAAAGGACAAAGGTGATTGAGGAGTCCTCAAATGTTAACTTTGATGAATCAACAAGTACCTACCCTAGAAAAGCCTCAATTGATAAGGATATAGAAGAAGCCCAACCCTTTGCCCAAAAAATCCAAGACCTACATTTGGAGGGCAATGATCAAGGGGGAGTAAGAAGTACCCTAGAGGATGAGGAAGAAGGAGTCAATGAACCCACAATCTCTAGGCCCTTGAGACATCACCAAGATCACCCTATTGACCAAATAGTGGGTGATGTCACTCAAGGAGTAAGGACTAGGTCCTATTTTAGAGACCAAACTAGTCAAATAGCTTTAATCTCTCAATTAGAACCTAAGTCTATTGATGAAGCATTGGGAGATGTAGATTGGGTCTTAGCCATGCAAGAAGAGCTAAATCAATTTGAGAGAAGTGAAGTTTGAGAGTTGGTTCCTAGGCCCAATGATTGCACCATTGTAACCACAAGATGGGTCTTTAGGAACAAACTAGATGACCAAGGCAAAATCACTAGGAACAAGGCTAGATTGGTAGCTAGGGGGTTTAACCAAGTTGAGGGATTATATTATGATGAGACTTATGCCCCCGTAGCTAGATTAGAGTCCATTAGAATTCTACTAGCCTATGCCGCTCACATGGGTTTCACACTTCACCAAATGGATGTGAAGTCGGCATTCCTTAATGGGATCATTAAGGAAGAGGTCTATGTAGAACAACCCCCCAGGTTTGAGGACCCTAATTATCCAAGACACGTCTACAAATTGAGAAAAACCTTATATGGATTGAAGCAAGCTCCCCGGGCTTAGTATGAAAGACTTTCTTCATTTCTAGTGTCTAAGGGGTTTAGGAGAGGAACAATTGACCCTACTTTGTTCCTAAAATCTAAGGATAAGGATATATTTGTTGCCCAAGTGTATGTAGATGATATCATTTTGGGGTCAAGAAATAATGACGGCTTACAAGAATTCATCAAATGTATGGAAGATGAATTTGAAATGAGTCTTGTAGGAGAGCTAACCTTCTTTTTAGGACTTCAAGTTAAGCAAACTAATGAAGGTACACATGTTTTTCAAACTAAATATGCTAAGAAAATGCTAAAGAAATTTGGCCTAGAAAATGCTAAGGTAGCATCTACCCCCATAGGAACAAATATGAAAATGAATAGTGACCTTGAAGGGAAAATGGTAGACTCTAAGCAATATAGGAGCATGATTGGTAGCCTACTATATCTAACCGCTAGTAGACCCGATATAGTTTTTACGGTAGGTATGTGTGCAAGGTACCAATCTTGTGCCAAAGAGTCCCATTTGGTTGTAATTAAGAGGATCCTAAGGTATGTCAAAGGTACCCTCAATGTCGGACTTTGGTATCCTAGAACCCCTAGTGTTGATCTTATTGGATACACCGACTCGGACTATGTAGGATGTAAGCTAGATAGGAAGAGTACTAGTGGAGGGTGTCGATTCCTTGGGTCTTCCTTAGTTAGTTGGAGTAGTAGTAACCAACCATGCGTTGCCCTATCAACAACGGAGGCAGAATATGTGGCAATGGGTGGGTGTGTTTCCCAACTCCTTTGGATCATGCACACTTTAGAAGATTATGAGTTACATTATACCAAGGTCAAAGTCTTGTGTGATAATGTAAGTACAATCAACTTGACCAAAAATCTGGTTCACCACTCTAGGACAAAACACATTGATGTGAAACATCACTTCATTAGAGATCATGTGGATCAAAGTCGAACCTAGCCGACATTTTTACCAACCCTCTTCCCGAATTGGAGTTTACATCCTTAAGAAGAGGCCTTGGAATGTGTTTTGTAGGAGTATAGAATGAACCTTGAGATATTACATTTTAAAAAGTGTGCTTGATCCATTAGGGTGATACATTTGGTTCACTTGTGCTTGTGGCATATTGTTGAATCATTAAAAGTATCAAAATATGAAAACTAGACCAACTATGGGGAAGACAAGTGTTTAATCAATGGACACTTAGCCCAATGATCATAGTTGGACATTTTAAACCTTTGAAAATCATTTTATGTTTTCTAAGTTTTGCCATGCTTTTAAAAGATATAGGATTGCAAAATTAGATTGTAATTTTGATACAAAACTTAGTATTTTTCAAGGATTTTGAGTTTTTATCAATAGTCATGCATGTTTGAAATTTTATATGGAATGATATTTTTTTCTTGATAGAGTATATCATGTTAAACATGTCTGTAAAATTTTATAATTTTTCAAATTTTCTGGATTTTTCTGGACGTTTCTGAAATTCGGCAGAAAAACTGAAAAATTCTGACTGATAGCGTATCAGTTGACTGCCCCATGGGCAGTCGACTGGTATGCCTATTTTCAGATTCTGAAACCTTTTTCAAAAATTCAACTTTCTTTCATTTGATGTCATAGGGTTGGGTTGCTTGAGGCAATCCTTTTGATGGTGTCAAAGGGGGAGAATGAGTGGTTTAAGTTAGAATTTTGGCTTAAAATAGATGGTTTAAGGTATTTTTGTCTAACTTAGACCTTGGATGATTAAAAATGGGAGAATACATGGATTAAGGGGGAGGTTACCTCTTAGGTTTTGATATGTCTTACATTTTTAATGTTGTTTAGTGTTAAGTGGAAACTTAACTGGGATTATGAGTAGAATTGAAAATGGGAGAAGACATGGATTAAGGAGGAGGTTACCTCTTAGGTTTGCTATGTCTTATGTTTTTCAATTGCTATCTATTGTTAATGTTATTGTTGGTTGTTATTTATCTCTAAACTTAAACATATTGCCACACATCAAAAAGAGGGAGATTGTTGAGGCAATCGGCCCTAAAATAATTGGAAGATCATGGTTTTGATGTGTGTGTGTGAATATGTTTAAGGTTAGAGTGTTATGTTCTATTTGATGTGTGTGATTGAGTTTGCAGGACTTGGAGAATCACACATGGTGAACATATCCAAGGGACGAGAGCCGAGGGAGGAGGACTCCAAGGGCAAGTCGGGAAGTGGACTTCAAGGGCACACGTGAAGGGTGGCATGGAGGCAAGCCAAGGGAAGGCTTGTGTGCACATCCGAGGGACAAGAGCCAAAGGAAGATAACTTCAAGGGGCGAGACAAGGAGTGAACCTGAAGGCACACGTGAAGGAGTATGTGAAGATTGGCTGGAAGTGAGTGGGCAGTCGACTGGCCAGAGGGCAGTCGACTGCCAAAACTCACAGAAGGTTTTCAGCCTTCTACCAGTCGACTGGCCCAGAGGCAGTCGACTGGTATACCCCGAAAACTAGCCGTTGGCTAGCAATTAATGCTAGGTCAGTCGACTGCCCCTGTGCGGGGCTGGACAGACTGCGAGTTTTGGCAGTCGACTGCCAAAACTCACAGAAGGTTTTCAGCCTTCTACCAGTCGACTGGCCCAGAGGCAGTCGACTGGTATACCCCGAAAACTAGCCGTTGGCTAGCAATTAATGCTAGGCCAGTCGACTGCCCCTGTGCGGGGCTGGACAGATTGCGAGTTTGTCCTGTTCTCTTATAAAAGGATGACCTTTTTGCACGTGAACGGTACAGTTTTGTACTGTAACGAAGTGCTGCTCGTGTGAAAAGTCCTCTCATCTTCCTCTCTCTTCAATCATTACATTCTGTAAAGAGGAAGATAACACCCCTGTAAAGGTTTCTCCACTTGAAGGAGATTTTTCATAGTGGAAGTGGTGTACGTGCATGGATCCTTGGATTAGTCACCCACTTGGGTGGATACCAAGTAAATTTTTGTTGTTAGCATTGTTTTATTGTCCTTTGAATATTATTGTTTTCGCTGCGCTAACAACCTTGTAGAGACATCAACGAAAAAGTACTATTCACCCCCCCTCTAGCACGCCAGTCGATCTATCATGTGTTACCTCAGGCATTCATCTTCATTAGCTACCCAAGAACGACTTCGAGCCCCGGGATTCAAATATTCATCTTGTGTCTTAGCCATTTTCTGAGATGTATATCTTCATGTATTTCTTTGTGCAATGAAATAAACAATTCTTCCTGGTACCTTTTATGATTGTATAATTATCTTATGCCAATATTTTGATACTTTGTTGGTTCTCCTGGAGTTGACCGCAGGGTATTAGCGGGCACGTAGGTCACAAACCAACCCTAAGTACCCCGGGCATCGGCTAGACCACAGGGCATTAGGGTTTTAGATTACTTGGTTGGGTGCATAGGTCCCGAACCAAGCCTAAGTACCCCAAGCGTCGGCTAGACCGCAGGGTATTAGGGTTTTAGATTACTTGGCCGGGAGCGTAAGTCCCGAACCAAGCCTAAGTACCCCGGACGTCGGCTGGACCGCAGGGTATTAGGGTTTTAGATTACTTGGCCGAGCGCGTAGGTCTCGAACCAAGCCTAAGTACCCTGGGCGTCGGCTGGACCGCCGGGTATTAGGGTTTTAGATTACTTGGTCGGGCGCGTAGGTCCCGAACCAAGCCTAAGTACCCCGGGCGTCGGCTGGACCGCAGAGTGTTGGAACCCGGATGGCTAGAGAGGGGGGGGTGAATATAGTCAAATACTTGGACTTTAATACTTAGCGAATTTCTGCACTTCGATTTGTTAGTAGCACAGCGGAAGTAGCAAAAACAGAGTATGCAGAAAAACAGAAAACAAAAGCAAACTAACATAACTAGCAAGATCGCTAACAAGGAGGGTTTACAAGGTTCGGGGATAACTTGCCCCTACTCCTTGGCGTGCCTGTAAGGTGGGCTATCCCTTGATCGTCGGCAGATCAAGCCCCGGTGAACACCGGATAGAAAGCAACCTCCTTCTCGGTGGAGTAACCTCTCCACAGCGTTTCAAACAAGGATATAGTTTTAAGCACAATGAAACACAAGAAAGATCTTACTTAGCACTTAGCACAGACAAGAACACACCAAGCTTCTCCCGAGTTCCACCCAGCGACGATCTCACGCAAGAACCCTTTCTCCGTGTCTTCTCGCTGTTGGACTCAAAGTCTCTTGTTCCTTCCTCCAAGTGCTCAAGCAAGGGATGGTTGCTTCACTGATTACAGTTGCTTGATCAAGATGATGGGATGACAGAACACACAAGAAAGGATGTGGAGAACCCAATCGCGCAGCAAGAACAAGCCAGAAGTTGATTCAGCGAACTCTACTCAGCTCTTCTCCTCTACGCCCTTTTGTTTCTCCACTGAGCACTAGGTGACACTGCAGCCTCCAGCTGTTCTCCTGCAACCACCAGCCACCACTGAGTTTTTCTAGACTCCCTGAGCTTCCCTCAGACCAGCCCCAGTCAGCAGCTCCAGCCGGCGCCAGTGTCCGTTGCAACCTGAGATGGAAAACGGACAAACCTGCTCCAAGGAAAGGCCTCCATTGACTCTCCTTAAGTGTTTGAATCCTTCCCTGTCACCTACAGCTTAATCAGAGCATTAGTACAGCATATCACTCAGTAAATCAAGCATCAGAGATCAAACGCAGAGAATCGGATACGGTCAGACGCGATCAGAGCGTCTGACAGTGCAATTTGAATTAAAGTGATCGGTCACCGGATCGATCCAGGGCTCGTGGGTCGGTCACCAGATCGATCCACCGCTTAGCTGGGACTCCCAGCTCTCGCGGAGACACAAGCCTGATCAGTCACTAGACCGATCAGAGTGAAGCATGATCGGTCACCAGACCGATCAGGTAGCTCCCTGTCCGATCAGGCTCGAGCCTGATCGGTCCACGTCTGAGTGAACAGTAGCTGCGGAAATTAAATCCTAAGTCTTTGATCGGTCACCAGACCGTTCAGGAGCTGATCAGCGGGAGAACTCAACTCACTGAGTGCTCCCTAATCGGTCACCAGACCGATCAGGAGCAAGGCAGTGAGGAAGCTGCCTGCTCCCTGATCGGTCATCGGACCGATCAGGAGCCAAGCAACGAGGCAACGGCCTGCTCCCTGATCGGTCACCAGACCGATCAGGAGCCACATAGTAGGTTCCCAACCTCACTGTGCACTCCCTGATCGGTCACCAGACCGATCAGTCATCGCTGGATAGGTCACCAAACCGATCCACGAAGGAGCAGCGTGGCAATATCCCTGATCGAACACCAGACCGATCCAGGCAAGCCGAAATGCACTCTAAGTCACGAAAACAAGCCTCCAGCCCTTCACTGACTCGTGCCATGCCCAGCTTCACTCACTGGGACTTCAACCTAGCCCTCCAAGCTAGGACATGGCTTCACTCACCAGGGTTTCGGTCACCCGGCTTCACTCACCGGGACCCGGCTTCACTCACCAGGATTTCAACCTAGCTTCACTCACTAGGATTTCAATCACCTAGCTTCACTCACCAGGACTCGGCTTCACTCACCGGGATTTCCATCACCTGGCTTCACTCACCAGGACCCGACTTCACTCACCAGGACCCGGCTTCACTCACCGGGATTTCCATCACCTGGCTTCACTCACTAGGACCCGGCTTCACTCACCGGGATTTCCACCAACTTAGCCCTCTAGGCTAGGACTTTTCACCTAGCCCTCCAAGCTAGGATTTCAATCAACCCGTGCTTAGTCCCCGACCAGGACTTAATCACAATTAGTTCAACCAAACTTAAATCAAACCTTAAATCGGTGTCAAGACCAAAACAACAATCGGGCCAGACTGCATCAACAATCTCCCCCTTTTTATTGTTTGACATCCCGATTTAACTCGATTTAAGTTTAGGCATTAATGTTCACTTGAAGGAAGTTCAATTATCGTAAGGGAATCAAAATCCTCCCCCTACAATAACCATAAACTTAATCAACCATTTCTCCCCCTTTGTCAAACATCGAAAAGGGTATGGTTATTAAGTTTAAACATACCTCCCCCTCAAACATGGGTCTCTCCCCAAAATCTAAAATAATCAAAGGTGAAATTTTTGAATTGCATATGAGAGACATATACCATAAATGTATCATGGCAATAATGTATATGCATCATACGACAAAAAGTGTGAATTGCACATGAAAACATATACAGAAATATATCATGGTCAAGCATGTATATGTTTCATATGACAAGTAAGGAATGCAGCTGTATCAGACACATAGTCCTGATTGGTCTCCGTGACCGATCAGGTTCGTTGATTATTTGATACAGAAATATTTCTTGTTAGTCTGGGGAACGATCAGATTTCAGAAAAATTTCTGAAACTCTGATACGTTCCTGATCAAACTGCATTAACAATTTGCATTCCAAAACAAGGGTGTAGACTCCATTAATATTCGTCATTTCAGAAAAATTTCCGAAACACGACATTAAGAACAAGAGTCATGACTCAACAAACCCTTTCTTATGAATTTGAACATTCCAACATAGGTTTGTATCAAATTAATATTAGATTTTGTTCCAACTATAATCGGTTTGTATCAGATGTGTTTGTATCAAAATGATCAACAATCTGATACAACTTGATGAAAAGAGATTGGTTTGAGGAGGTTGTCGAACACTTTCGAATGATTTGGGAGTTCCTTGATCAGAAGTGGTCTGATCGATCACCAAACCGATCAGACAGATCCCTGATCGGTCATGGGACCGATCAGGATGAGTCCTGATCAGTCAGTGGACCGATCTGGTTCGACACAGAGAGGTTTCTGATCGGATTGTTCAAAAAAACTTCAGAAACTCTTCATCAGGTTGAAACCAGGTTTGCTTCAACTCTAAACCATTCCTAAACCCTAATTCAATCAGAGTTAGCCCCTTCTTGATCCTAAGAAGTTCCATTAACCAAAATGTATATTTTTATATCATACAACATGGTTCAGATCATACTTGAGAGTAAAACCATAACTACAAAGTTCAAAGCATGATTCCAGAAAACATGGTGAATTTGAATGTGATCAACTAGATGTTGGGGATAAATATATAAATTAAGTCCTAGAATCTTGATTTAGATTGATACAACGAAATCACTAGATCATAGAACTTGAGCAGTAAGTCCTTGTGAGTTTTTTTTTATAGTGATTAGCACAAGTTATATGTCCCTACTTGTTCTTAACCGGAATTTGCATGCCATAGATTAATGTTAAATACACATACGGTAAAATCATGGCATACTTGATCATGTTCACCAAACAAAATACCTTAAGAAAAATTTAAGCTTAAACCTTAAGCTCGTGTTCTTGTCTATTGATGCCTTATCATTACAAATTATGTGTTGATATTTCCTTAGCATGCATTCATGTTGTATAACACGTACAAGAAAATGGACTCCTTAGGCTTGACATAAGGCATATCATAAACCATGAATTGCATGAAAACATAAATTGCAATAACAACACTTATTATCCTAAGCAATCCAAGGTGAAACAAGTTATGTGTCAACCTAAACCATCCATGTGAATATATATTTTTTTTAAAACTTGTTTATTTATTTTGAAGCATGGATATACTATCATTCGTTGCATGATAAGTTTCCTTATTGCCCAATATGAGGTTTCATAAATCACTAGCCAAGGGATCATACTGTTATAAGAACTAAGACAATGAAGCTCAAAGCATTTAATTCGATTTTTTTCATAACCAATCATGTGAATGACAATTTTTTCTTGGTCATGGGTTTGGAGCACCAAATATCAACCACTCATGCTGATAGATGCTCCCCCTCAAATAATGCTTATACAATTCTAAAGATAGAAGTTTTAGGTACCTAAATTTTGGGATCTAATGCATCAACAATGAGGGACTTTGGCACCCATGCCTTAGTCATTTTCTTTTTGCCTTTTTGAACCCTAGAATTGTTTGATGATCCAAAATGTGTTCTAGACATTAGTTATATGACACTAGGTTCTTTAGGTTGGTAACCCAAACCAACTTTGTTGTAAGCCACCTTTTGTGAGTTTAGGATCATATCTAGGGTTTTGGTACTTGTTGAAAATTTCTCAAGAATATTCTTGAGGTTTTCAATTTCACCCTTCAAACTCTTATTTTCATCCCAAGATTTTTAACAAGCAAATTATCAAGATCCTCATCCTTAGAGGATTTCTCATGAAAATCTTTAATATCCTCCACCCTAGAGGATTTCAATTCTTCTACTTCCAATTTCAACAATTTAACTTTGTTCTTGGATTTTTTTAAGCAACCAAGCTAGACATGCAATAGTTCTATAATACTTATCTAACTTGGGAGTGATTACCTCTTCATCATCCAAAGATGATGAAGGCGCGGTTGAGGAGCTTCTTGATTCATCATCACTTTCCTCCTATGACTCCTCTAGTGCCATGAAAGCAAAGTGATGAGTGTGCTTCTCCTCCTTTCCTGCCACAAAAGCAACCCCTTTCTCTTCGGAGCCTTGGTTAGAGATCTCATGTAATTCCATTTCACAAAATAGATCTTCTAACTTAACTAAGGAAATATTCTTGGAAACCTTGTAGGCATCCACCATTGATGACCACAAAGTATTCCTTGGAAAAGTTTTTAGAACTAACCTTATTAGATCCCGATTTTCTACCTTTTCATTGATGGAGTGGAGGCCATTGAGAATCTCTTTGAATCTTCCATGGAGTTCACTTACCTTTTCATTTTCTTCCATGGACAGATTTTGGAGTTGACTGTGAAGGAGGTCCTTCTTGGCTACTCGGGTGTCTTGAGTTCCTTCGTGGAGCTCAATGATTTTGTTCCAAAGATCTTTAGCACTTGTAAAAGGAATCACCTTGATCAACTCCTCCTTGGTCAACCCGCATTGCAAAGTGACCACCGCTTTGGCATTTGCTTCACTCTTTCTTATTTGCTCAGCCGACCAACTTGAGAAATCGAGATCTTTTCCTTAAACATCTCTTGGAGGGATGAAACCTCTTTGACCGAGAACCATATGCTCATGTTTGTCTTCAAATAAAACTCCATCTTCGATTTCCAATATTGAAAATCTATGCCGTCGAAGAGTGGAGGTATGTTTGTGCTCATTCCTTCTCTTCTAGCCATCTTATTGATAACTCTCGGATGTTAAGCCGCTTGTACAGAGCCCCAAGCTCTGATACCACTTGTCGGAACCCGGATGGCTAGAGAGGGGGGGGTGAATATAGCCAAATACTTGGAATTTAATACTTAGCAAATTTCTGCACTTCGATTTGTTAGTAGTGATAAGCACCATTTTATTGATTATTTTAATTGCTAAAATCCATGTTTGACCTATGTTTTTATTGCTTAATTATGATTTTACCCTAGGTTTTGGAACTTTATCTTATTTTGGACTTAATTGCAAAATTACATAATTTTTGGATTATTTGGCCACTAATTTTCTGATATATTTTTGTAGGCACCAAAGGTTCAAGGACTTAGGGCATACTGGGTCAAACCTGAGTCGGATGTGAACCGGATCGAATTATCAAACCTACGATTAATCCGGGCCATCCGATTCAAAAGCGGCTAGATCTGAGCCATCCGGGACGATCTGAAGCAATCCGAGCTAGGGTTAGGGTTGATCAAGCTCTATGATCAAGATATGAAGGTTTCATCCCAATCAGAGCTAAATCAACCGTTGGATCAAGCAAGGAGGGCTCTAGAGCGTCCATTCACAGATAGAGTTGATCTGGACCATCCGTTTCACATCTGGAGGATCCGAGCTACCACAAGGCAGATCCTGACCCCAGATCATCATCATAAAAGTTTGGCTCCAATCAGACCAAGATCTACCGTTGGATCTCCTCCGATTAATCTGAGCCGTCCATTTGTTTCTATTTAATCAAAAACGCAGCCACATTTCCGCTCATCGCGTCTCCGCCGTTTCTTCATCGTCTTCGCGTTTTCTTAGCTGTTCTTCAGTAGAGTTCTTCATCCAAGGGGCGCGACCCCTCAATTCCTTTCTTAGATCATGTGTTAGGTCATTTGGAAGGTTTCATCGGTGAGGTTCTAGCTCAGATTTGCCCAAAAACGAAGCTGTTGTGAGGTTTCCGCAGTTTTGTTCAATTGCTGCCTTTGGATCGGTTGTGCTCCATTTCCATCCACCCGAGCTTCTGGAGGGGTTCCCTAGATTGCTTGGATCATCCCCAACTCATCATCAACCGCGGACACAGCTGAATTGAAGGATGACGAATGGGAAATTCAGAATTGAGCAAGCTGAGTTGGATTTGCATCGTAGAGACAATTTCTTGATGATTTGCTGAGCTTGCGGGTTCGAGGCTCACTCTTGCTTGACAACCAAAAAGCATTTGAGCTGAGAAAGGGTTGAGGAGTAGTTTAGCTAGCTAATTTTCAGTTTTCTTAGTTGTAATTTCAATTCTGTAGCTGTTTCTGTTTCTGAATATCTTCATCAGTTGATTTAGCTTCGATCTTGGCTTGATTCTGCTTAATTAGTGGTTTTAATATGATCTTCCCTCAGTTAGCTAGCTTGTTAGTGATAGATTGCATTTAATTACAGTTTATTTATGTGTTTTATGCTTGCGTATCAGATTCTTGGTGCTTGCGTGCCAACTTAATTCTGCGTATCATTCTTCTTTTCTGCAATTCTCTTTAGCTCTGAAACCTTTAGCTAATTTCGTATCTAGTATTTCAATTTGGTTGAACTAAGTTGTTCACTTTTAGCTTCAGTTTCTAGTTTTTGTCTAGCTTAGTGGTTCAGCATTTCATTTCTGTTTATCTGCACAACAAATTCTGTTTTCAGGTTGTTTGAATTCCTGCAGTTGATTTCTGAAATCTTCATTCATTTCTGTCTCAGTTTGTTTCTGAGTTAATATCAGTTGTTTACAACAGCTGATTCAATTGCCATAACTTGCATTCGGATGGTGTCTAAATTCCTATCACCATTCCTGCAAATTAACTTCAGTCAATGAACACTTGTTTCATTTCCACTCTGCGCTGTGTATCGGCTGCGAGTTAGCTGCTTATTTCTGAGTTTTTGTGTCAAATAAACATGAGATCTATTTAAGCCTTGATTTGGTGCCTTAGACTCTGAATTAGGTTTGGTGCTTTAATATTTGATCCTGTGCCGAATTTCTGCATTCTTGTTCTGCAGTGGATTAAATTTCTGCACAGCAATCTATTCTTGCTTCTGAACTCAGAATTGTTCCCATCTTGTGGCATTCGATTTGATCCTAATTGGTTGTCTCCACTTCTTCCATTGTATTCAGATCTGAATCTCTGTTTTACATCGCAATTGTTTCTGAAATTTCTATTCAGATTTCTGTATTCCAGCTTGTACATTTCTGCAGTTTTGGCACATTAGTTCTGCATTTTGGTGGAAAGTCAACTCAAATTCCTCATGTTTTATCAAGTTTAGTTCAGCATTGAAATGTATCAAGTTAAAACATACTTTTAAGTGTGCTATTGAGCTTGAAAACAGATTGCTTTAAATCCGAATTGAATCTGAATTTCAAGTTTAAACTTTGCATATCATTTCTAGTTGAAGGAATTTGGTATCAAATGAGTTTCAAAATTGAATTGTATTGGACTGTTCTTAGATGTCTTGAATTATGCTTCATTGCTCAGCTTTGTTTTGCCTTGAATCAGAATTGCTCTTTACATTAGTTTAAGTTGCAATTAAGCTCCAAATTGTTTGAGTTCATTTGTTAAGTTCCATGATTGAGTTTTCTATTCCTTTATTGAATCTTCATTTCTGATTGCAACCCAAGACCCAAATCACATTCGAAACCCACAAACACAAACGACACACAAACACGAGCTTGAATCAAACAACGTCAACTAGCCCCGAGAAAAATACGACCTGAGGCCCCTTTACTACGTTTTCATATTCTGATTACAAAAAGGGTTTCCAGCATTTCATTTCATTCATTGATATTTAAAATTTGATGAGCCCATACTTTCGTGACAAATTTAACTAGCTAATTTGGGCCCGTCAAGTAGCACAGCGGAAGTAGCAAAAACAGAGTATGCAGAAAAATAGAAAACAAAAGCAAACTAACATAACTATCAAGATCGCTAACAAGGAGGGTTTACAAGGTTCGGGGATAACTTGCCCCTACTCCTTGGCGTGCCGGTAAGGTGGGCGATCCCTTGATCGTCGGCAGATCAAGCCCCGATGAACACCGGATAGAAAGCAACCTCCTTCTCGGTGGAGTAACCTCTCCACGGCGTTTTAAACAAGGATATAGTTTTAAGCACAATGAAACACAAGAAAGATCTTACTTAGCACTTAGCACAGACAAGAACATAGCAAGCTTCTCCCGAGCTCCACCCAGCGACGATCTCACGCAAGAACCCTTTCTCCGTGTCTTCTCGCTGTCGGACTTAAAGCCACTTGTTCCTTCCTCCAAGTGCTCAAGCAAGGGATGGTTGCTTCACTGATTACAGTTGCTTGCTCAAGATGATGGGATCACAGAACACACAAGCAAGGATGTGGAGAACCCAATCGCGCAGCAAGAACAAGCCAGAAGTTGATTCAGCGAACTCTACTCAGCTCTTCTCCTCTACGCCCTTTTGTTTCTCCACTGAGCACCGGGTGACACTGCAACCTCCAGCTGCTCTCCTGCAACCACCAGCCACCACTGAGTTCTTCTGGACTCCCTGAGCTTCCCTCAGACCATCCCCAGTCAGCATCTCCAGCCAGCGCCAGTGTCCGTTGCAACCTGAGATGGAAAACGGACAAACCTGCTCCAAGGAAAGGCCTCCATTGACTCTCCTTGAGTGTTTGAATCCTTCCCTGTCACCTGCAGCTTAATCAAAGCATTAGCACAGCATATCACTCAGTAAATCAAGCATCAGAGATCAAACGCAGAGAATCGGATATGGTCAGACGTGATCAGAGCATCTGACAGTGCAATTTGAATTAAAGTAATCGGTCACCGGACCGATCTAGGGCTCGTGGGTCGGTCACCAGACCGATCCACCGCTTAGCTGGGACTCCCAGCTCTCGCGGCGACACAAGCCTGATCAATCACTAGACCGATCAGAGTGAAACCTGATCGGTCACCAGACCGATCAGGTAGCTCCCTGTCCGATCAAGCTCGAGCCTAATCGGTCCACGTCTGAGTGAACAGTAGCTGCGGAAATTAAATCCTAAGTCTTTGATCGATCACCAGACCATTCAGGAGTTGATCAGTGGGAGAACTCAACTCACTGAGTACTCCCTGATCGGTCACCAGACCGATCAGGAGCAAGGCAGTGAGGAAGCTGCCTGCTCCCTGATCGGTCATCGGACCGATCAGGAGCCAAGCAACGAGGCAACGGCCTGCTCCCTGATCGGTCACCAGACCGATCAGGAGCCACACAGTAGGTTCCTAACCTCACTGTGTGCTCCCTGATCGGTCACCAGACCGATCAGTCATCGTTGGATCGGTCACCAAACCGATCCACGAAGGAGCAGCGTGCCAATATCCCTGATCGGACACCAGACCGATCCATGCATGCCCAAATGCACTCTAAGTCACGAAAACAAGCCTCCAGCCCTTCTCTGACTCGTGCCATGCCCAGCTTCACTCACTGGTACTTCAACCTAGCCCTCCAAGCTAGGACCTGGCTTCACTCACCAGGGTTTCGGTCACCCGGCTTCACTCACCGGGACCTGGCTTCACTCACCAGGATTTCAACCTAGCTTCACTCACTAGGATTTCAATCACCTGGCTTAACTCACCAGGACCTGGCTTCATTCACCGCGATTTCCATCACCTGGCTTCACTCACCAGGACCCGGCTTCACTCACCAGGATTTCCATCACCTAGCTTCACTCACCAGGACCCGACTTCACTCACCGGGATTTCCATCACCTGGCTTCACTCACCAGGACCCGGCTTCACTCACCGGGATTTCCATCACCTGGCTTCACTCACCAGGACCCGGCTTCACTCATAGGGATTTCCACCAACCTAGCCCTCCAGGCTAGGACTTTTCACCTAGCCCTCCAAGCTAGGATTTCAATCAACCCGTGCCTAGTCCCCGACCAGGACTTAATCACAATTAGTTCAACCAAACTTAAATCAATCCTTAAATCGGTGTCAACACTAAAACAACAATCGGGCCAGACTGCATTAACACAGAGTATTAGGGTTTTAGATTACTTGGCCGGGCGCGTAGGTCCCGAACCAAGCCTAAGTACCCTGGGCGTCGGCTGGACCGCAGGGTATTAGGGTTTTAGATTACTTGGCCGGGCGCGTAGGTCCCGAACCAAGCTTAAGTACCCCGGGCGTCGGCTGGACCGCAAGGTATTAGGGTTTTAGATTACTTGGTCGGACGTGTTGGTCCCGAACCAAGCCTAAGTACCCCGGGCGTCGGCTGGACCGCAAGGTGTTAGGGTTTTAGATTACTTGGTCGGGCCCGTAGGTCCCGAACCAAGCCTAAGTACCCCGGGCGTCGGCTGGACCATAGGGTAGCGCACAATCATCTTGAAAGAAGCAACTCCTTTTATTACTTGATTTCGCTGCGAGAGCACAAAGGGACACAGACAAATGTTCTAAATAAATTGTAAATCTTACCCTGCCAAGCTGGATCTGAGACCTTGGCCAGACCAAGACCTCTTGAGTTATTCATCTTTTCTTCAATAGCTACTCCTTTAGGCCTCGTGGGTTCTTCCGAGATTCTGACCAGACCTCTCCGCTGTAGCACCGACGGGACACTAGCTGATCCCCTAGGACTTCCACCACCCGATCAGCCACCGGGAACTTGATCTTCTGGTGGTAAATAGAGACCACCGCCTGGAAGGTGCTGAGCGCTGGGCGGCCCATGATGGCATTATAGGAGGAGGGCGCGTCCACGATCAGGAAAGGAGTCCTCCGAGTTCTCTCGAGCCTATTGCTGCCTAACGAGAGTGACAAGGTGATCTGCCCCACTGGCTATACTCGATACCCCATGAAGCCAAACAGTCGGGTCGAGATGAGGAGCAGTTCATTCTCGTCTATCTGCATTTGCTCCCAAACCGCCTTGTACAGAATGTTCACGGAACTCCCCGTGTCAACGAAGATGTGTTTCACCTCATAATTGGTGATGCGGGCGACTATCACTATGGTGTCCTCGTGGGGAGCTTCCACTTGTTCAAGGTCGGATGGCCCAAACAAGATTGTAGGGCCTGGTGACTGGCTTCGGCTTGTCCCGATGGAGTAGTTTTTCAACCGCTGGGTATAAGACTTCCTGGCTCGGTTAGAGTCTCCCCCAGTAGGTCCTCCGGAGATAACCCCGACATGACTCGACAGAGGGCCCCGCATAGGGGCTTTGCCTTTTTGCGGATCCCTCTCTAAGGAGAGGGATCTTCGGGGTGCGGGCCCCCGACTCCTCCCCCTCGATCGCGATCGAAACTGAGGTCGACCCTCGTTCTCCCCTGCGGGACGTCGACGAGGGGAAAAGCTTCACCTTGGCGACCTTCAGTGATACCCCGACTTATTTCATTTTCTTCGAGGTTTGATGTCTGCTTCCTCACTGAACTTCTTTTTCAAGGCATGACACTCCTCTGTGGAGTGAGTCGAACTGCCATGATAGTTGTAGTACTTTAGCAATGACTCCGGTTGCTCGGTGTCTACCGTCTCCACCAACCGATGCCTGCCAGTCCATTGATCTCTCCCGGGCGGAAGGTCTTTTTCTCGAGCCGGAGCCGGGGGCTCCCGTCAATCTGACTAGGGGCTGCCGGAGGAGGAGCTCCGACGGGATCCTTGCGCTGGGCATACTGTACTTCTTCGACATTGACATGTTTAACGGAGCATCCCAGCAAATCGTCAAAGCTGGCGGGGGGGGGGGGGGGGGGGGGGGGGCTTCCATACCAAGGATCGGAAGAAGTCTCCTTCAGCGAGCCCTTTGGTGCAAGCACTGAAGAGTATCTCCGACGTCGCGCCGGGTACGTCCTGCGCCACCTGGTTGAACCTCTGTATATACTCCTTGAGCGGTTGCTTAGGCTTCTGCTTGAGAGCGAACAGATTGAGTGTGGTCTTCTGGTAGCGACGACTGCTCGCGAAATGATGGAGAAAGGTCGTCTTGAACTCCACGAAGGAGTTGATGGAACTCTGTCGCAACCTCTGGAACAACCGCTGAGCTGCTCCAGACAAAGTGTTCAAGAACACCCGGCACTTCACCCCGTCAGTATACTAGTGCTGAAATGCCGCATTCTTGAATTTATAGATGTGATCCTCTGGATCCATCTTCCCATCATACTCAGGTATCCCCGGCCCATGGAACTGCTTCGGCATGGGGTCCTCGACAATCTCGAACGAGAAAGGGATAAAGGGAGTTTTCTGAGAGACCTTGGGTCCATCCCTCTTCCCTGGCCCCTCTTCGTGCCTCTGAGCACTGGAGGCCACCGAATGGGCCTTCTCCATGTCTCCAGGGGATTTTCTCTGAGGGCCCTGGGCTGCCCCTTCCTGCCACACCACCGGTGTGACAGATCTTTGGGAGTGCGAGGCGGAGACTCTGGGGATCTCCTCCCTAGTCGGATCCCCTAATTGCGGGGCTGCCTGTTCAACTTGGTGCTGCTCCAGGGCTTCTTTAATGGCATTTGCCACTAGGCGGTCAAGTTCCTCTCTGGTGAGGGTAAGGGGTTGTCTTTCCAATCCTGCCATCGGTGCTCCTCCAGGTGCTTTGCTATGTTTCCCACAGACAGCGCCAAATTTGTTCCGGAAGGAGTCGTCAACGATGACCAGTCACGGAGGCTCGGCCCGCGTGGAAGTTATTATGCCAGGGAGGAACTTGGGGGCCTGCGAAGTTAACACAAGTGTTAGGGGACACGCTGGCAGGGGTCCGGCGGAGTCCACTGCGACGCTCAAGTTAGTAGGTTGTCCGAAGAATGACTGTAGTGAGAAAGAAAGACAGTATGTAAAACGAGAGATCGTAACCCCCTTACCGGAGGGGTTGGACTACCTTTTATTCCGATGATGAAGGGATAGACGTGCCCCTGATTGGTGCCGCATCTCCCGCACTTAAGCCACGTCCCCCCCTTGTTCGGTGGCCATGGGATGTCTTTTTGAAAAGGTCTGCTTCATTATCGGCTTGCAGCTCGTTGCGAGATTTAGGGGTCGCGAAGGCCTTCCATGACGGGGATGCTTATCTATACCTCGAGAGAGGCCAGTATATGAGGTTGGTTACTGCGGGGACTCCACCCCCCCCCCCCCCAGGAGAGCTCGGGGTTTGCGCGTGCCACCGCTCCCGAGGTGCTCTCGGGGCATAACCTCCCTAGGTGTTCCCGAGAGGGATCTCCATCTGTCCTTCCCGGGCGCGTCTCCCTCGGGGCTTCCAGGGACCACAGACGAAGGGTTGCTTCAGCCTACTGCTATTCTGTTGGGCAGCTTCTTCATCCCTCGTCCCGGCCAGGGCTCGTTTAACCCTATCAATATCTCTGTATATTGTTTGTGTTTCATGTATAAAGATAGATTTGTAAGAGATTTCTTCGCCTCCTCCGAAAGGTATCTTAGAAGATAAAAAACATAATGATAATACCGCTAGGATGCTAGGATGTGGAGTAAGAATTGGAAGTTTTAAACTATATAGAAATTAAGATATTGTACTTGTTCTATTTTGTATTTGTTATTTGTATCTTCTCCTATGTGTTAACCTCATTGTAGATGAGCATAATGAACAACCACTACAAAAAAAAATACTGATATAAGAGTGATTTTCAACCACTCCTACATGTTGTACATATAATAACGGTTTCAAACCGCTACTATATAGCTATAAATTCTGAAGTGCTACAAACTGCTTTTATACATCATCAATATAAGAGTGATTTTAAAACGCCTAAATGTCAGTTGTTAAATATGGCAACACGGAAGCTGGTCTAGAAAAATTTTCAAAATTTTACTGGGGATAAAATTAAGGTTTCTGAAAACTCGGAGGAGATTTAAAGGTTGAGGTGGGCATCACCAAGAAGTTTGGATGGTGTAAATAGGGTAACACCAAATTTGAGGGGCATAGTGCTCAATAACCCAAACTTTGGAGAGGTTGAGATGCTTTTAATCTAAGTTTGGGGGAGATAGATGTTATTAATCAAAGAGGAAGGGGTTAATTGCAAAAGGGGGCACTCACTTAATCCCTTTTCCTCCCTCAGCATTTCTGCCGCAGAGCGTCTTCATCCGATCTCCACTCACCTCACGCGTTACGAACAAACTGAGCCAATCTCCTCTTCACCTTCTCCACTACATGCTCTACAGAAGGATCTCCAATCTAGCCTCGCCAATCGGAGTGTTTCCCATTTTCATCGCCGATCATTTCTTCTTCTCATCCTCTCGATTGTTGACGCCAAGCTTGCCTTCGACTATGTGGTCGTCGGCATCTCCCTCTTCCACCCCGATCCTCTGTTAGTGATATGAGAGAAGTGTCCTAAGGCAATCGCCTTATGATTGTAATCATTTATTTTAATAAATGAATATTCATTATTTGAGTATACATGTTTATGTATTTGATTGAGATCTTAAACTCATTTACTGAATGTCCGTAATACAATTCACAGCATGAGAGAATTTGTGATGAATTCACAACTAGTGATTATCATGTGCAATTGTGAAGTATTGAAATTGTCCCTAGTCGATGAATTGATAAATACGGACACTATCAATTCTGTTGAGACTAGCATGGGTTATTCTCTAATCAGCTGATTCTCACTGGCTGGTGACATTGAGATGTCCAGAGACAAACATGAATGCTAGTTAAGGGAACTAGTTCATTGGAGTGACTGGCTGTAAGACTTCATATGGTAGACTACATATAGATATGTCAATGAAGTTCTTACTGCAGCTTAAGTGCGATATTCCTTTGACTTGCGGTGTTCAAGCCATCTTGGTCATGGAGACTTATACTTTGACATCTTAAGCAAGCATCTCCAAGGAGGTGTGGACCCAGGATGATTGGGTATAAGCCGAAGTGCCCGAAGATGTTTGAACAGCCTACAAAGGATTCACCACTCCTTGCGAGGAGATGTATACCCGAGGCCTATCATCGGATTGTTACTCGAAGCCTCTGGCCAGAGCATGACATGTTCAGAGTATGAATCTCTTAAATACATGAGAGTAATTAGAATCCATAAGACGAGAAAACGTTACTTGGGCTAGGTGTGACGTAGTCAGCCTAGTGGGGACTGACACATATAGACCATGTCCTGAACCAAGTGGGTATAAGATGGTAAAGGGAATGGGACACGATTCATTATAGCTGCTGAAGGGTTTCAGAATTGTTTCTGAGGTCAACCGTTGATCTTTCGATTAATTAGGGATCATGATATACTACTAGGTGCCACTCATGATCGTTCTATAATTAGTTAATTATAGACGGCCAACATAAATCGAAAGCCTATTTAGTCACACGCACTACGAGTAATCCGAGGGATTTAAAACGAGTTGAAAATTGGATTTTCCAATCAAGAGAGATTAGGTTTGGTTGAACCAAACGATAAGTCGAATCTGAATTTTTCAGAGTCGCATCGGAAGCGTAAAATGGCTAAGTCTTTTGAAGACTTAATAGATGAATTAAATGAGTTTAATTCATTGGGGCGTGGCCTGGATAGGCCGGCCAAAGAGGGTCCCCACCCTCTTTGCTTGGCCGGCCACAACAAAGGGAGGGAACCAAATTGTTTGGTTCAATTTATAAAATAAATCAAGTATGGTTTGTTTTATAAAATTATGGATGATAAAAAAATTTATATAAAGAAATTTATATAAAATTTATTTTTCATGGAAATTAAAATGAACCATGGATTGGTTTATTTTATTTTATAAAATCAATCATGGATTGATTTACCATGATAAAGAAATTTATATAAAGAAATTTATATAAAATTTATTTTTCATGGAAATTAAAATGAACCATGGATTGGTTTATTTTATTTTATAAAATCAATCATGCATTGATTTACCATGATAAAGAAATTTATATAAAGAAATTTATATGAAGAAATTTATATGATAAATTTCTTAGGAAAATTTATTCCATAAGAAAAAGAGGCTTGGTTGATTTTTATCATGAATTAAAATATGATTTTAACCATGATATAAAATCAAGACTTGGCATGATGGAATAAGTCATAGAAAATTTATATGATAAATTTCTTATGAAAATTTATTCCATAAGAAAAAGGAGACTTGGCAGTTGAGAGGCCACTATATAAAGGACTCAAGGCAAGGCTTGGAATTCATTTGAAATAATCCAAGTATTCTTGCTTGGGCTCTCTCCCTCTCCTCCCTTCTTTCTCATGGCCGGCCTCTCCCTTCTTCTCCCTTCTTCTTGCCGTGAGCACAAGGAGAAGCACCGAGGCAACGAAGTTCTTCCGTTGAGACGATCTTCCTCTCCGGCCATCATCACCTTGGGATTGGGCGCAAGTCATCTTCCTCCTCCTCGCCGGAATTGTGATTCCGGCCAACCTGGGTGGTGAGTTTTTCCGATATGATTACTTCTCTCTTGGTTTCTTGTCGCATTCTCGGAGAATCTAGTAGTTCTCGAGAACACGAAACTCGTGGCTTTGCGAAGTCATCCCGAAGATACTCGGCGTGGACGCGAATAGAGGCGGAGCTTCTGAGGGACGCTTACAGTTGGATCCCGTCCCTTTCTTCGAGTTACGTGAGGTAACAAGTAAATTAGTTTACGTTTCTGCAATATTTTAAATATATGATCATGTCTACACAACATAAGGTTGCATGCTTAGATGTGTGGTTAAATAATTAGAGAAATTATTTATGCTAAACCTTCCACTGCACGTAATTAATTTTAAAATTACGAACCCGCATCCATGTCCACATGCACTCGGTCCCAACAGTGGTATCAGAGCCGGTTAATGTTCGATATAATCATATAATTGTTTTGCGGAAAACTTTGTCATCATCTCAATTTTGGAAAATTTTTCAATTATAGAAACTTTCCAATTATGGTAAATTTTAGATTTAGGAATTTCAAAGTTTGAAAATCCTCATGAAATTTCGTAAACTTTTGAAATATCCCTGTTTCTGAAATTTTATGATAATTGTGAAAACATTCCATTTTTGGAAACTTTCCAATTTTAGAAATTTCCTATTTTAGAAATTTTCCAATTTTGGAAATATGTAAGTTTTCTTTGTACCAGAAACTTACAATTATTCTGAAAATTTTTATTTTTGGAAACTTTCCATTTATGGAAAGCTCATAATTTTGGGCACATTCTTTCAAGAAAGTCTAGACATATTATGGAAATATTAATTGGCATTTAAATTCATAATTGGAAATTAAATTATTTACAAAATTCTTTATTTTGGATTGAGCCTCGGGGAGCCGTCCAATTTAAAGTTAGTTGTTATAATTAAATTTCCTAAATTGAATTTAAATTGTCAAATGTTTAATTTGGATTGAGCCTCTGGGAGCCGTCCAAATTATATTATCAATAAATTCTTATTTTGGATTGAGCCTCGGGGAGCCGTCCAAATTAAGTTATTTATTGATATTAATTTTCCATAAATAAAATATATGATCAAATCTTGGAAATTTTGAGGTGATTCTCAAACGATAATTTCCTTATTTGATTTATGAGGTGATGCTCTTACATATTATTGTCTCCAAAATTAATTAGGAAAATTATTTTCTATAGAGTATATTTCCTTAAATAAGATTTTCATGAAAATAATATGTGGTTGAATTAAGGAAATCTGTCTCTTAATTTAATAAGATTTAATTTAGAGAAATCAAAGTCTTAAACATATTATTTCCGAAATTGATTATGATAATTTAGGAAATTGTTTCCCAAAACAATTCCTTGAATAAAGTGTGAAATTAGAATTAGGAAATCTGGTTCCTAATTCAATTAATGAGACTTGATAAATTAAGTCACATACATACTTTATTAAGGAAATCGTTAGAACATGACATAATTATATGTCATGAATGTGCTTAAAAGAAAAGGATGAGACCCAAAACCCCTTACAAAATATTAAGGCCAACACCTTCCATTAATATGGTTAGAACCGGAGTTTTGTTTCTCGTTTGGGTTGATGGACACATCCATGCCCGGCTTGAACCTCGACATGTTCAAACCATGGAATTAGTTTATGATTAATATAGTTGGAGTCAGAGGTCAATCCTTAGTTTTGGTTGTTGGACACATCCAAGCCTGACTAAACGGTTGAATGAGCTCCAACCATATTAAAACTATTTCTTGATTAATGGGTCAGCGTTAAGCTTGGAGCATCGATTTGTTGTGTCACAGCCAAGGTCGATGTAAAGAGAGGTGCAGTTGGGTGCTATGTATATTGTTGATTACTTGTTAATGAGTTAACAACCCAATGATTTATGCAAACATTCAATTAGTTGATAGCATAATGTGATAGTTACATATATGTAATATGTAATCGGTATAATTACCTACCTTCATAGCTAAGAATAACTTGATGGCCCCAGCCATGGTTATTCTTATCTATGGATGGATATCAACCTATTTGGAGATGTTCCTACGATCTCCCGAATTGATAAAAAGGGTTATTCAATTCGAAAAATAAATAGGATTTAATGAATGTATATTGATGCATTCTTTATCATTCTCATCACATAACCTCAATTTGTATTTCTAGGATAATCATTTGATCATGTCTTCTCTGAATTTGCGTTCCATTTTGGACACCAATAAGTTAACTAAGGATAAAAGGATTGAAAAAGCACCAAAAGGCACTTGCCATCATTGTGACAAGGAGGGCCACTGGCGAAGAAACTGCAAGGTTTATCTTGAGTCCTTGAAGAAGAAGGCATCCGATGCCCCATCCTCTTCAGGCATCTTCGTTATTGAATGTCAATCTATTTCCTCGACCACCTGGGTACTTGATAATGGGTGTAGCTCACATATATGTAATGACATACAGGGGCTAAGGAATAGAAGAAGACTCGTCAAGGGAGAAGCGAATTTGCGAGTTGGAAATGGAGCAAAGATTGCTGCTGTTGCCATCGGAACATATTTGCTAAAGCTCCCTACTGGATTTGTCTTATAATTGGATAATTGTTATTTTGTTCCTTCGTTAATAAAGAACATTGTATCTATTTCATACTTGAATGAAAAGGGTTATCATTTAACTTTTAGTAACAATTGCTGTTACATAACTTTAAATGGTGTTCTTTATAGAACCGGAACTTTATGCAATGGTATCTACACGTTAGATTTATCCGGTGACGTTTTCAATATCGAAGTTAGCAACAAACGTGCTCGAATAGATAATCAAATAGACTCCTATATGTAGCATTGTCGTCTTGGCCATATAAGCAAGAAACGCATGACCAAATTACACCGATGTGGAATTCTGGAATCATTTGAACCCGGTTCATTTGATACATGCGAATCATGCCTAAAAGGCAAGATGGCCAAATTACACTTTTCCGGAAAAGGTAAACCAGTGGGAGAATTGCTTGGTCTAATACATACTGATGTATGTGGACCAATGTCAACTCTTGCACAAGGAGGCTATAGCTACTTCATTACTTTTATCGATGATCACTCACGATTCAGGTATGTGTTCTTGATGAAACACAAATCTGAAGCTTTTGAGAAATTTAAAGAGTTTAGAAATGAAGTAGAGAAACAGCTTGGCAAAAGTATTAAGATACTTCGATCCGATCGGGGTGGTGAATACTTAAGTCAAGGGTTTCAAGATTATCTTAGGGACAATGGGATATTGTCTCAATGGACTCCGCCGTATACACCACAGCATAATGGTGTATCTGAGAGGCGTAACCGAACCTTGATGGACATGGTTAGATCTATGATGAATCATGCAACTCTTCCAAAATCCTTTTGGGGCTATGCACTTAAGACAGATGTTTACTTGCTAAACAGAGTCCCGACCAAGGTATTCTCTACTACTCCATATGAGACGTGGAATAGTAAGAAACCTCACTTAACTCACCTTAAGATATGAGGTTGTCCTGCTTATGTGAAGCGGACTGTATCAGACAAATTGGATGCTAAGTCTGATAAATGTCTATTTATTGGATACCCTAAGGAAACAAAGGGTTACCAATTCTATCATCCCATGGAACAAAAGGTGTTTGTTTCAAGGCATGATGTATTTCTGGAAAAAGAATTTCTTTTACAAGAAAACAGTGGGAGTAGTATTGAACTTGAAGAAGTTCAAGAAACTCCAATAGACATTACAGAGACACCTAGTCTAGACCCACAACCAATAACTCATAATGACGAGCTATTAGTTGAACCTAAAACAACACCACTTCTTCGTAGATCTGATAGGACACGCAATATTCCAGAGAGATACGGATTTCTCGTAAGTGAATCGAACGACGTGTTACTCATTAGCGATGACGAACCTATCAGTTATGATGATGTTCTGAAAAGTTTAGAAAGGGACAAATGGCTTGAAGCCATGAAGTCGGAAATGGATTCCATGTACGAAAATCAAGTATGGGACTTGGTTAACCCACCTGAAGGGATTAAGCCCATAGGGTGCAAGTGGGTTTTCAAGAAGAAAACCGACATGGAATGTAATGTTGTTACCTTTAAGGCTAGATTAGTGGCAAAAGGATATCGTCAGAAACAAGGGATTGGTTATGACGAAATCTATTCGCCAGTAGCTATGCTTAAATTCATTCGGATGCTCCTGACCATAGCAGCTCATTATGATTATGAGATATAGCAAATGGATGTGAAAACAGCTTTCCTTAATGGAAACTTGCTTGAGGATGTATACATGATACAACCTGAAGGTTTCACATCGGTTGATAAAACCAAAATATGCAAGCTTCGACGATCCATATATGGACTGAAGCAAGCATCCAGGAGCTGCAACATCCGTTTTAATGAGACAATCAAAGAGTTTGATTTCTCATAAAATCCTGACGAACCTTGTGTATACAAGAAGGTTAGTGGGAGTGCAGTCGTATTCCTAGTATTATATGTCGATGACATATTACTTATAGGAAATGATATATCAGTCTTACAGTCGGTTAAAATTTGGTTGTCCAAAACTTTCTCCATGAAAGACCTGGGAGAAACAACCTATATCCTTGGGATTAGAATCTATAGAGATAGATCAAAACGGTTGCTTGGTCTTTCGTAGTCTACATATATAGACCGAGTGCTAAAAGGGTTTAGCATGTCGGAATCCAAGAAAGGTTACCTTCCCATCAGGCATGGGATCAACCTTTCGAAGTCTATGTGTCCGCGCACAGAAGACGAGAGGATTTGCATGAATAAGATTTCTTATGCATCCGCGATAGGATCTATCATGTATGCTATGTTATGTACTAGGCCCGATGTATCGTATGCTCTGAGCGTCACAAGAAGATACCAGTCTGATCCAGGAATGGATCACTGGGCCGCTGTCAAGACAATCCTCAAGTACTTAAGAAGAACTAAGGATGTGTTCCTAATATATGGAGAAGGTGATATGGTAATACGTGGGTATACATATGTCAGTTTCCAGACAGATAAGGATGACTCCAAATCTCAGTCTGGATACGTATTTATTTTGAATGGAGGCACAATAAGTTGGAAGAGTTCCAAGCAAGACACCGTAGCGGATTCTACCACGGAAGGGGAATATATTGCAGCTTCGGAAGCAGCAAAGGAAGCAGTCTGGATCAAGAAGTTCATCTCAGAACTTGGTGTGGTTCCAACCATTGATGAACCAATACCGATTTATTGTGACAACAATGGAGCTATTGGACAAGCAAAGGAACCAAGGTCTCATCAGCGATCCAAACATGTGCTTCGCCGCTATCATCTGATCAGAGAGATTATAAGTAGGAATGATATACAAATTGAGATAATTCCCACTGAAAGGAATTTAGCGGATCCTTTAACTAAGGCCTTGCCTCAAAGTAAGTTTGAGGGTCATGTTAGAGCCTGTGGTATTGGATACCGTAGCGATTGGCATTAGACCAAGTGGGAGTTTGTTAGTGATATGAGAGAAGTGTCCTAAGATAATCGCCTTATGATTGTAATCATTTATTTTAATAAATGAATATTCATTATTTGAGTATACATGTTTATGTATTTGATTGAGATCTTAAACTCATTTACTGAATGTCCGCAATACAATTCACAGCATGAGAGAATTTGTGATGTATTCACAACTAGTGATTATCTCTACATGTGCAATTGTGAAGTATTGAAATTGTCCCTAGTCGATGAATTGATAAATACGGACACTATCAATTCTGTTGAGACTAGCATGGGTTATTCTCTAATCAGCTGATTCTCACTGGCTGGTGACATTGAGATGTCCGGAGACAAACATGAATGCTAGTTAAGGGAACTAGTTCATTGGAGTGACTGGCTGTAAGACTTCATATGGTAGACTACATATAGATATGTCAATGAAGTTCTTACTGCAGCTTAAGTGCGATGTTCCTTTGACTTGCGGTGTTTAAGTCATCTTGGTCATGGAGACTTATACTTTGACATCTTAAGCAAGCATCTCCAAGGAGGTGTGGACCCAGGATGATTGGGTATAAGCCGAAGTGCCCGAAGATGTTTGAACAGCCTACAAAGGAATTCACCACTCCTTGCGAGGAGATGTATACCCGAGGCCTATCATCGGATTGTTACTCGAAGCCTCTGGCCAGAGCATGACATGTTCAGAGTATGAATCTCTTAAATACATGAGAGTAATTAGAATTCATAAGACGAGAAAACGTTACTTGGGCTAGGTGTGACGTAGTCAGCCTAGTGGGGACTGACACATATAGACCATGTCCTGAACCAAGTGGGTATAAGATGATAAAGGGAATGGGACACGATTCATTATAGCTGCTGAAGGGTTTCAGAATTGTTTCTGAGGTCAACCATTGATCTTTCGATTAATTGGGGATTATGATGTACTACTAGGTGTCACTCATGATCATTCTATAATTGGTTAATTATAGACGGCCAACATAAATCGAAAGCCTATTTAGTCACACGCACTACAAGTAATCCGAGGGATTTAAAACGAGTTGAAAATTGGATTTTCCAATCAAGAGAGATTAGGTTTGGTTGAACCAAACTATAAGTCGAATCTGAATTTTTCAGAGACGTATCGGAAGCGTAAAATGGTTAAGTCTTTTGAAGACTTAATAGATGAATTAAATGAGTTTAATTCATTGGGGCGTGGCCTGGATAGACCGGCCAAAGAGGGTCCCCACCCTCTTTGCTTGGCCGGCCACAACAAAGGGAGGGAACCAAATTGTTTGGTTCAATTTATAAAATAAATCAAGTATGGTTTGTTTTATAAAATTATGGATGATAAAGAATTTATATAAAGAAATTTATATAAAGAAATTTATATAAAATTTATTTTTCATGGAAATTAAAATGAACCATGGATTAGTTTATTTTATTTTATAAAATCAATCATGGATTGATTTACCATGATAAAGAAATTTATATAAAATTTATTTTTCATGGAAATTAAAATGAACCATGGATTGGTTTATTTTATTTTATAAAATCAACCATGTATTGATTTACCATGATAAAGAAATTTATATGATAAATTTCTTATGAAAATTTATTCCATAAGAAAAAGAGACTTGATTGATTTTTATCATGAATTAAAATATGATTTTAACCATGATATAAAATCAAGACTTGGCATGATGGAATAAGTCATAGAAAATTTATATGATAAATTTCTTATGAAAATTTATTCCATAAGAAAAAGGAGACTTGGCGGTTGAGAGACCACTATATAAAGGACCCAAGGCAAGGCTGGAATTCATTCGAAATAATCCAAGTATTCTTGCTTGGGCTCTCTCCCTCTCCTCCCTTCTTTCTCTTGGCCGGCCTCTCCCTTCTTCTCCCTTCTTCTTGATGTGAGCACAAGGAGAAGCACTGAGGCGACGAAGTTCTTCCGTTGAGACGATCTTCCTCTCCGGCCATCATCACCTTGGGATTGGGCGCAAGTCATCTTTCTCCTCCTCGCCGGAATTGTGATTCCGGCCAACCTTGGTGGTGAGTTTTTCCGATATGATTACTTCTCTCTTGGTTTCTTGTCGCGTGTCGCGTTCTCGGAGAATCTAGTAGTTCTCGAGAACACGAAACTCGTGGCTTTGCGAAGTCATCCCGAAGATACTCGGCGTGGACGCGAATAGAGGCGGAGCTTCCGAGGGACGCTTACGGTTGGATCTCGTCCCTTTCTTCGAGTTACGCGAGGTAACAAGTAAATTAGTTTACGTTTCTGCAAAATTTTAAATATATGATCATGTCTACACAACATAAGGTTGCATGCTTAGATGTGTGGTTAAATAATTTGAGAAATTATTTATTCTAAACCTTCCGCTGCACGTAATTAATTTTAAAATTACGAACCCGCATCCATGTCAACATGCACCCGGTCCCAACATCCTCAACATAAGGGCCCTCAAGGAAGTGTTGGGTGTCATTTGTGCAGATTCCCACCTCAGAGACTAGGTCCTTCAGTGATTATCGCTGTCTCTTCCTCCTCACAATCGGTCATAGTATACTCGACTGTTCACCAAGAATAGGTACCTATCCCTCTCTTCCAATCTTGTGGATCACTTGTGGTTGATATCTTTGTGAACTTGCGATGTTGACCAACCCATGTTAATCGACCCTTTTCAGTGGAAGTTGGAATGGGATGAAACGAGGAGGGACATTCAGAGAGAAGGATCATTGGTGAGGAAAGGATCGCAGAGCTGTTATCATTGCTCTCGCCAGATCTATAATGGAGCAGTGTCGCCGATGCCATCCTCAGGTGAGCTGTGTTTTGGATCAGTTTTGATGTCTCCAGAATTCTATGCTTAGACTTGGATACAATTTTTGAGTTTTGGGTAGATTCTTTATCTTCTCTGTGATGATCGATTGTTTTTGTTGGTTGCTTGGAAGGGAACATTGTGTTGATTGATCATATTAGTTCTTGTTGTTCTAAATTAGATTTGTAATCTAAATCGATGATGGTAGTATAGATCAATTTCCTTTTGTTCAAATTGAAGTTGGGATCTGTTTAATGGTCTTGATGATGTTGTTGAGTTGGTGTGGTTGGAATTGTTGTGGGATTTATCATAGTGTGTTTTGTTTTGGATGCCTTCTCACTGTGATGGATCAGTGGGTTTAATCCCCTGCTTTGGGTTTACTTTGATCAACATGAGGGGTTGTTCTCAACTTGGATGACAACAACAACAAATTGATTTGGGGCGTTAGTTGTATACCTTGAATCCTAATCAAAAACCTCGGCTAACTTTGTGTATCGTTTTGGGTTGGAAACTTGATGGTGATTTTGGGATGTTGGATTAGTGGGATAGTGTGTTGTGAGTTTCATTGGATATGGATTAATCTGAGTAGAAATTGTATTAGATGTCTCATTTGATCTTGCCTTGTCCTTGTCGTGAGCTTTGGACAGGTATTCAGTTCTTGGGTTGTTGGTGTTATGGTTAGCAAGGATGAATCCTTGGTTGGATATTGGTTTCTTAATCCTTGATGTTGCAGGAGCTTTCCTTGGAGTATTGGTTGGCCTTAATCACCTTGTTGTGAGTTGGGTTTGAGGATGTAGCTCAGTTTCTTTATTTTACAATCAACTAGACTATAACTATTAATATTTATATATGTTAGTTAATTATTTAATAATTAATAAATAATTTCATTTGTTATATTATTATTCTTAATAATTGAGAGAAAAGTAAGAGAGATATTTATTTATTAATTAACTTATAATCTTTTGCCGAAGCTTGGAACGAAGTCGTAGATGTTGCATGGGAAGCTTGGAACGAAAGTTATGAGTTTAGGAAAAAAATATTAAACAAAAAAACTTTAGGAAAATAAATATAAGAAAAGAAAATAAATTGGTATAAATAAAATTATAAATATTTTTTAACAAAAATAAAAATGAAAAACAATGAAAAATATAGATATAATAAAACATAGATTTTATAATTTATTTAAATAATAATTTATTTGAATGGTAAATATTTTAAATTAATTAAATGAAGTTTAATTGATGAGTATAAAATAAAATTAAGTAAATTGTACACTTTAGATGTTATTTTTTTTAAAAAAATATTAATCAATTTTAACTTGATAAGTTATCAAATAAATTTATTTGGTCAAAAATATTTAACTATTAATTAATTCTGTTTTAGCATTGACCGTTTATATATATAATGAAAAATATAAAAAAAATTTGTGTCTCTGGTAGTGGAGTTTGAAAACTAATTCTAAAACATTAGAGTAATAGAAGTGGTTTATAATAACAATTTGCATGAAACGATTTAAAAATCTTAAGTAGGAACAGTTTTGTAATTGTTCTTAAAAGTTAAAACAAAAGAAATAGTTAGTAGTAGCATTTGATGTAAAATAGTTGTTATAATTATCCAATATCAACAATTTCAAAATTATTTTTAATAATTGAATAATTAAGTATGATTTACAACAGAGATTTATTCAAATCGATGCTAAAATTATTCAATAAAAATGATTGTAAAACCGTTCTGAAAAGGTAAGACAATAGAAACGATTTAGTTTAAATCGATTCTATTATTTGATTTTTAAGAGCGATGTTAAAATCGTTCCTAATATTTTTTTTATGGACCAACACCATCTAAATAAATCACTATTCACCTTCTAACGATTTCATTAGTTCCCACATTTTCATCTCTTTAATGCTAATAATATTAATGCATCTTTTGTATGTCTTCTTATTAAATAAGTAAACCACCAAAGACATAATGATTAATGAGTTTCAGCTATTTATGCTAAATAATAAATAAAAAAGAACAAGTCGAAAATGACATATCGAGAGAACTTATCAATCAATAATATTAATATGCAACCAAAAATTAATAAAAACAATAAATATTTATTAGTTATTTGATCCATCTAGAATGCACGTATTTATGCGCCGCACATTTATTTAGAAAAAAAATTAAATCTAAATTTTAAATCAATAGTTACTTAATACAATTTTTGTCATGTTTAAATCATTTAAATTTTATTTTAAAAATATGATAGTTTGTGTTTTTATCGAAATATAATAAGTTAAAAATTTAGATTGTAAATTGTAGGATAGAATTTTAAAAAATGTATTGTTTGAATTGTATTTTATTAAAAAAATCATTGAATTGTGGGTAGGTTAAATTAATCAAATTAAAATTTTATTATGATTTGATTAATTATATTTGAAAAAGAGTTGATGAAAAACATATCATTTTTTAAATTTTATGTAATTTAATTTTAAATTTAAATCGAACACCACTATACATAATATAAAATCCATATAATAATAATAAATAGAAGTATCTTTTTTTTCTTATACTACAGAACACTTTTGATTTTATTTTAAATAAGAAAAATCCTTTTGTGTTTTTAAAGTTTGTTTGTGACATGTAAGGATTATTTTTAATTTTGAAGAATTAAAAAAAATGAAACATGTTTTCTTTGCAGGTCTTGATACATAATGCGAGCATAGAATGTCATTCACACTGGAAGTCTGGACACTTCTTTTGACCATGACATTGAAACAACCTTTATTTATTAAAAAAATAAAACACTTTTGTTATAATTATTCGGCCACAAATTAATTTCTTGTTAGTAAGATTTTGTATAGTTAACTTTCATTTATTATTGCACTATTATTACCTTTATTTTTAAATATTTTTAATGAGTTAAATATTCCATTAGTGTAGTCATTTAGGGAGAACAGTATGATAGAAAATATTTTCCAAAAAATAATTCATCGGAAATAATTTTATTGATGAAATTTGAGTTCCATTAATATTTACGGACAAAAATATTATTTGTATCAAAAATAATTACTATGAATTTTTAATTTCTGTAGTAATTATTGCAGAAAATAATTACTATGAATTTTTAATTTCTGTAGTAATTATTGCAGATGAAAGCAGTGTTTCTTTTAGAAATATATCGATATTTACTGATGGAAATATTATTTTCGACTGTAAATAGTTTCATTATTTACCGATAAAAATATTATTTTCGTCGATATTCCATCTGAAATTAAAAAAAAAGAACAATTTATATTTATGATCTGTCCTGTTTATAATTTTCACATATATAAACCATCACATTTCATATATCCATAAATCTATTTCACATTTGGCACATATATATATATATATATACATTTTATACCATCCTCAATATCTATACAATCAAACACTTGGAAACAATCACAATCACAATTCTCACTAACATACATTTCATACCATCCTCACATACAATCCTCATACAATTCTAAATTACGGAAACAAACTAATAGAAACAATCACAATCATCTAAATAAATCATAATAATAGAAACAAACTAAACTATCCCTATCTAAATCAAAATTTACTGAATCCAAATTCATAGAATCATCCATTTAGCTTGGATTCATTGGATTGATCACTATGTCTAATAATTTAAGTGGATTGAATTTAAATTTTATCAATTCATTTAAAAGTTGACTCAAACGGGTTACGAGCCCAAGCGGGGTGATCTATGAGGGTTGCAAGCCTAGGCGGGTCGATCCATGATGGGCTCAAGTTGGCCCATGGGTTGAGAAAAAAATATAAAATTTAAAACTAAAATAAAAAACTTAATGTGCTTGTGGGTTACTTAATCCGTAATGCAAACTTAGACATTTTAATTTGTTCTATATTTTTTTTAATCAAATCATGGGCTAGCCTACCTAATTAACAATTCATCTTAAGTTGAAAATTTTCTAATCCATAGATTTATCCGCCCTCTAGATATGAATTTTTAAAAGATCGGCTCTATCTTACTGCCCTAATTAGTAGTTCTCTTTTTCAATGAAAATTCAGCAAAGAAATACTTTTATTTAATTATAATATTCATGATTTTATATATGTTATTCTTATAAATGGTTGTTTATCATTTATATATTCATGTTTTATATATGTTGTTCTTATAATATTCATGATTTTATTTAATTATAATACTTTTAATCACGAAATCAAAAAGCCCTTCACAGTTCCACAAACCAAATATTTGAGGGTTTTGATTTCTCTTGTCTTACCCAATCAAACCCCTCTCTCTCTCTCTCTCTCTCTACTTGGACGATTATATAAAGATGTGAGCAGGCAGAAATATCCCCCCCCCCCTCTCTCTCTCTCTCTCTCTCTCTCTCTCTCTCTACTTGGACGATTATATAAAGATGTGAGCAGGCAGAAATATGCACCTTGTTGTTAGCATGAGCATCGTGGGCATACTCACTTTCTCACTATCAAGATCATCTACTTATCCCAGTCAAGTCACAATCACCAAATAAAAATTAAATCACAAAGACCATATAAAAACATTCACTTCATACTTGAGAAAAATAATTCATGTGAGAACAAACATACTAAAGAATCAAAGCTAAGAAAATTATTACATTTTACATAGTTGATCATCAACTCAAATTAGAGACATCAGTATATTGCATTTACCCAGATTAAATCATATACATCAATATAAATATCTCTAATCTCTCATAATGATTATTATGTCAAAATCATATTCAATATCTTCAATTAATATAATTATTCACAAATCACATTTTATGTACGGAACAAAATATAATTGATCGACATGTGAATAAATGTCAAAGACGTAAATTTTTTTAATCTTCCTTTTTAGGTAAAATTCATTTATTTTAATAAGTCACTTTTCTAGTCATGTTTCATATGCTAAATCATCCATAATCATTAAGATGCATGGTAAAGTAGTAGTCACGATTATGTCACGCCCTGGGTATATACATGCTCGACAAATGGACAACACCTTCCCCTTATAATAATATAAGATACAACTTAAATACAACCCACACTACTGAATAAACACAACATGATATAATCCATACGACTAGAATGAAGACAACACAATACAACCCATATAATTGGAATAAACACAACAATGAAAGATAATAATAATCACATAAAACAGAATCAACTTCATGTCGGCACAGCTTAAATAATACAAGCACTATAACCAAGACAAAATACCCAACAAGGGTTAACTACACATACAAGTCAATTGTTACACAAAACAAGTTCGGAAAACCAAATTGTAAGCATAAACAAAATGAAATAACATGGAATTCTCTCAACGTGAAGTGGGATTGGCAGACAAGACCTCCAAGTGAATCCAAGTATCATCTATCTGCTACATAGGGAAAGAAAAACAATACAAGGGGTGGTGAGTCCAAATGACTCTGCGGATAATATAAATAGGTAGTACATGATATAAGTATAAGGAGAACAAACGTATACAGTCTTAAAGAAAATACTCATCAAAAGACAATAACCATAGGAATGTATCAACTACATACATCAACCTACTCAGTTGTGTAATATATATACCATAAGCAATAAGTAATAATCAACATGGGTATTGCATCTCATAAGCATGTACAAGTAAACATCATAACAATAATATGTCAACATCCGAGTGAGCAATCGCTCTATTATAAGAGAATACAAGTGACCAAGACATCTAGCTATTTAGCTAGGGACTACGGGAGAATACTCTACCATGAATAACCTCGTGGGCAATCTGAAATGTCAGAGCCATGTATGCGGGAGAATGCTCTACCACGGATGATCTCGTGGGCAGACAAGTTGTAGCTATCTAGCTACGAGCTACAGGAGAACATTCTACCACGAATACTCATGGGCAACTCAAGGTATAACAATCCATAATAACAATGCAACAAGCATATCATAATCATTGATGACTCTCTCATCCACTAGTAGGAGATATGGTTGACAAGGTCACTATATGGTTGACAAGGTCACTGTTAACTCTTTTAACATCATAGTAGAGATATGATCTTCAAAAGATATTAACAGTCACTGATGACTATCTCAACCACCAATAGGAGACAAGGTTGACAAAGTCACTGTCAACTTTCTCAATATGATAGTGGAGACATGGTCGTCAGAAGATATTGACAATCACTGATGACTATCTCAACCACCAGTAGGAGACATGGTTGACATGGTCATTGCCAACTCTCTCAATATAATAGTGGAAACATGGTCAATCACTAGGAATACAAATGACCAAGATATCTAACTATCCAACTATCTAACTATGGACTACCAGACAACACTCTATCACGAATGACCTCGTGGCAGTCTAAAATGTATCAGAGTCCCTGTCTACAGGAGAACACTCCACCATGAATGGTCTCGTGAACAGACAAGAGGTAGACAATGCAATGTTACTCAAATAGTAACCAACCATATCAACAGGAGTATATGATCTCTATACAACGGTATCCAATCATATCTAGCATGATAGACTATCATCAGCACACGCTAGACACGTGTACTACTAACCAAATATGCATAGTCATAAAGAGAATATATCTACAGTACACATCATACCTGTATGTACATCTACAAGATATGAATAACTAAAATGACAGTCTTCCTATTGTACACACCAACATGTGTATACAACTGCAGGATATGAATAACTAACTTGTTAATCTTCCTACTGTACACAGCACACATGTGTACAACAACAAGATATAAATAACAAACCGAGACTACATGGATACAAACTAATCAACTGAAAGATCAAGCAAACAAATATCAAACTCATATAGTAATGCGGATAGAGTCAAGATAAACACAGCTACTAATCGAAATTCATAACTCATGCACTAAGGTCAATGTACTATAGAAGACAAGGTAAGACATACCTGCCTTAAACATAGACCATGATGAGTGTCTTTATATCCGAGAATCCGTTTTAAATTAGAATCAAAACCTTGCAATATAGTACACATGGAATTATAGTCAATTCTACTATATATCTAGTAACGAAACCTAATCCTAACCGATTAGGAAACCATGATTAATTTCCACCCAATTAACCAACACTTCAATCAAAGCTAATCTCCTTATGAATTAATCAAACCCAATCAATCAAATTAGCTGTTTCACATACCCAATCATAATAGCAATGATTAATTAGCTAAGTCAAGCGATTATCCAGATAAAATCATTACTCTACGGCTTCTCCTAGCGGCTGTTCACTGCTCCAGCAGCTTCGGTTAGACTCCTTCTCCGGCGACAGTGGAATCATAGCTGTGGTCGGCACATGAGCGAGGACAGCAGCAGATCGGCACTCCAACAACGTCATAGCTCTCTAGTAGCAACCTACCGCAACCAGCCGTGGCACCTTTCCCGGGATGACAGACGGCAGCGCAGTGACTAGGGCGGCAACGACTGTGGGGAGAAAGAGAGACGCACAAGGGAGATCAGAGAGGAGCGGCAGCAGGGGTGATCGTTGGCGTCTTGCTCGCGACGATCAGAAGAAAGGCAGAGAAAAGGGGCGGTGGTGTGGATGAGGAGAAGAGGGATCGGCGAGGGTGATGGCATATAGGGAGATGGCGAGTCGGCATCGCTGACTGAGGCCGACGAACTCCTGCTAGTGGCTGGAGAGGGCCCGGTGGCGATGGGTCGGGAAGAGGGTCGATCGGGAGACACGATCGGTGGCGCCGGCTCAGGGAGAAGAAGCTTGTGATCCGGGGAGAAGGGAACTGGGGTTCGGCAAAAATGGGGAGGCGAAGCTTTATAGGGTTAAGAAAATTAATTAAAATGAATTTATAATTTATACATAACCATTTAATTAGGATATCTTTAAGAAGTTTCTTAACCCATAAATTATAAAAGAATTCCTTTAAACTTCAAGAAATTTTTTAAAAATTCTCAAAAAGATTTCATAAGGTAAATTTTTTCATTAACCCATAGAATTTAATAGTCGTATCTTATAGATTAAAACTTCAAATAGACTCTAAATAGTTACTTGGGGTAAAACTAAGATTAATTTATAATATCAAAGGTCTCACATAGCACTATTCTTATTGTCGCTAATGCACATGTGGCATGAATCATAAATTACGATATTTTCTCTTTACAATAAAGAGTGCATGTTTTTTTTTTCAATTTTAACATCGTACAGATTTTGATCAAAATATTCTTAATGCCTAATCCTGAATTCAACTTATGACTTCTAATCTAACCTCTTGAGGTTTAGAATGATGGGTATATTTACTCTAATCATTATCAATTCGCAAAAGATCTCATCTTGATAAAAAATCAAGGTGATCCCAACTTACAAGTATGTCTCCATGCATAGCTTCATTAACTATTTTATAAGTAATAGTCTTTTCTCTATTTGAAATGAACAAAATAGAGATAATTGTCCATGTGAATATACCAATCTCAACCTGTCAACATGCTCACCGAGACTTTATCCAAATTTAACAAAGACATTTACATTGAATAGATCATAACATTTTATATATCTAATTTATATATCTAATTATCGTTTCAATGTGTTACATACGAAGTCTCTAAAACTTCATATGTTCTTAAAAGACTCTTTAGTCAATGACTTAGTAAAAGAATCTGCAAACAAACACGTGTAAAGACTCTTAAGAATTATCATTTTCTTATCAATAATGTCCTTTAAAAAATTATATTTAATTTCTATATGTTTGCTTTTGTCGTGATATTTGGGATCCTTAGAAAAAATTATAGCAACTTGATTGTCACATAAAACTATAATAGGACTCCCACTATCCTCAGTGATCTTAAGATGCTTCAGAAATCTTCTTAACCAGATAACTTCTTGTACAATAGTTGAATAAGCTACATACTCAGTTTCCATTGTCTACAGCACTACACAAGTCTATTTCTTGTTGTTCCATGAAATAACACCGTCATTTAGCAAGAAGACATAGCCAAATGTGGATTTTTTTATCATCAAGGTCCACTATCCAATCTGTACATAGTCCTTTAGGTTCAACATAGATGCTTGAAAACAGAGATAATAATGTTGTTGTCCCTTTAAGATATTTGAATATCCTCTTTATAGCTTTCCAATGTCTCAATCCTGGATTTAACTAGAAATGGCTAACTAATCCAACAACGTAGCTAATATCAGGACGTGCACATAATATAGTATATATTAAACTACCAATAACATTGACATATGATTTTTTTCATCATGCCGGTTATTTCCTCATGAGTCTTGGGATAATACTTTTGTTAAGAATTGTACCTTTCATTATAGGAGTTTGTTCAATATTGCAATCTAACATATTGAAGTATTTTAGCATCTTAAAAATATAAATCTCTTAAGACAAATTCAAAAGTCTTTATCGATCTCTAATGATCTTTACTCATAAGATGTACTCAATTTCTCTGATATCTATTATATCAAATTATGATGAAAGTCATTATTTGACTTCTATAAAAAACTTTATCTCATTTCCCTCTTTTAGAATATTATCAATATATAATATAAGATAACCAACGTTTCTTTTTTTTCCTTTCTCTGGTAAACACAATGATCCTTATTGATTATTCTGAAACCATAAGATAAAATGACTTTATTAAATCTTATATTCCATTGTCTTGACGCTTGCTTATCCCATAAATAAACTTTTAAATCTACATATCTTATTCTCTTATATTTATCCATGTAACATTTTGGTTGTGTAACTAAGATACTATAACTATGATAACACATATTGATACAAATTTCACAATCAGAATATGTTTCCTCAAATTCAATACCTTTCATTTGAGTATATTCTTTTGTAACTAGATAAGCTTTGTATTATTTAATTGATCCATCTGCTTTCCTCTTAATTTTGAAAATCCATTTATTCCCAATAGTACTTTATCCCCGAGAAAGATTGACTAAATTTCAAACTTGATTTTTTCTTATAGACTCCATTTCCTCATCCATTATAACTTTTCATTTTTCCCTAATGTGATTGATAGAGGGGGGATGAATATCGATACGAAATTTTTGGATTAAGAACGTGAGTAAACGCAACGGAATAAACAAAATGACAAGCAACAACAATGCTAACAAGCTTTGTTTTACTTGGTTCAGAGTCTATGACGGCTCCTACTCCAAGACCCACGGTCCTTAACCGCTTTCGTTGAGCAATTCTATAATCCGCAAAAATGAGCTATAGTGTATGAAGATTAAGTACAAAAATAAAATTGAAACTTTATACCGACAACACTTGCTTTAGGAAGAAGAATGTGTTTCATCATAGAAGCAGTGTGTCATCGATTTCTGACTGCTTTAGCCGGAGAACATGAGCACGGAAGCTTGATGCAGTGATTCTGAATGCTTGAATTGCTTCAGGTCCATGGTTTGGTCCTAGCCCATGGCTCGATTGTCGGCCCACGACGCGGTCGCCGACATCCCTATTTCCCACTAGCTGCTCTATGCTCGGCGACGGTGAAATGCCGACACTGTCGCATTTTCCAGGGGCGGTGCGACTCTACTGCAACGAGACCTCTGCCGCGACGTGGTTGCCACCTTGCAGACTCGTAATTTCGATGTGGCCTCTGCTGCGACGTGGTTGCGATTTCCAGGTGTTGCCCGTCGGCTAGAAAATGCCAATCGTGGTTTCTAAGCAATGACAGAAATAGCGAATTGTGATTTTTGTAGATCGGTTCTTTATCAGTTTCGATTGGAGAGATTTTTCCTCAACAGAATCATGACACTTGAGTAGCCGACGGTTGGACACTAAGTCCTAGTCGAGGATTTGACAATCAAATCCTAATGAGTGAAGCTGGATCTGAGTGAGTGAAGCTAGGTGATAGAAATCCCAATGAGTGAAGCTGAGCAATGAAATCCTAGTGAGTAAAGCTGAGGCATAGTGAGTGAAGTTAGATAATGAAACCCTTAGGAGTGGACTTTAGGTGGTAAAATCTTGGGGGTTTAACTCCAAACAAAGCCTAGTAGATCAGGTAGACTTACAGAATTAAAGCTTAGGTTGCATGTTTGTTTGTTGTATGCTTGTATTGTAGAAACCTAGAGCTGGAAGTAAGAGTGGGAGAGCAAATGCAAGAGGACGGACTGGAAGCATCCAGGCACCTGGATGGTTCAGGCTCCTAGAGTTTCGGGTGCTTGGAGTTCAGGTGCCTGGACTCCCAAGCACTTGGCATGTTCCCAGGCACCTAGGACCCAGATGTGATCCACGTAGATAAGGTTATGTAGAAGTAGAACGGATAAACATTGACTTTGGGGATGCCAAGAAGACATAGCTCTGCAATCAACCTTATATAAGGGATTTCGGTCTGAGCAAAGAAAAACACTCAATCTTCATCCTACTACCCTGAAACTTCATACAAGAGGCTACAAGGCAAAGCTCTGCAATCAAAGAGGCTTCAGAAGGAGTGCACTGCGCTGCGGACTTCCAGATTAGCTGCATTTGTTATTTTGGTTTGCATATTACAAGTTATACTTATTGTTTTTCTCTACTTGTGCTTGTAATTATCAAATTGTAAGACAGATTTCTCCGTCTCCAAAAAACTTCGGGGAAGGAGACCATTAGTGGACTCATGCTGAGTGCACAAACCTTGGATATACTAACCCTAGGGGGTTAGGAACCAAATAAATCTCGTGTGTCCTATGTTTTGTTTGTTTATTATTTCCGCTGCTACTAACGACTTTTATAGAATGAACAAATGAACACAAGAAAAACAAACGATGGATATTCACCTCCTTTATTGATGCCCCAGATCCTATACTATGCACCTCAAATAAAATTAGATGAAAATGTTGGGAATGAGATGGCTAGAGATGGGGGGTGAATATAGCCAATCACTCCCTCTTTGAAGAGTTATCAAATTTCTGCACTTGAAGCGATTAATAGCACAGCGGAAGTATGAAAACAAAACTTGTAGAAACTTAAACCAAAACCTAACTAGCAAGATTAGCAAGATCGCTAACAAGGAGATTTTACAAGGTTCGGGGATAACTTGCCCCTACTTCTTGGCGTGCCCTTAAGGTGGGTGATCCCTTGATCATCGGCAGATCAAGCCCCGGTAATCACCGGATATGAAGCAACCTCCTTCTCGGTGGAGAAACCTCTCCACAGTATGTTTCAAATAAGGATATAGTTTAAGCACAAAGAAACAACAAGAAGGATCTTACTCAACCACTTAGCAAGGACAAAAACACAGCAAGCTTCCCTGAGCTCCACCCAGTGGCGATCTCACGCAAGAACCCTTCTCCGTGTCTTCCCACTGTCGGACTCCAAGCCTCTTGTCTTCTCCTTCAAGTGCTCAAGTATGATGATTGCTTTTCAATAGCTTGCTCAGAATGATTGAAGAACTCAAGAACATCAAGCTTGATGTGGAACACAACTCAGGAACTCAAGAGCACAAGGATCAAAATCGTTTCTGAACACCACAACTCTCGTTCCTTTTGTTTCTCCGCCAAGCGACAGATGATCTCATCTGCAGCAGCCTACAGCTGCCTCACTGCCAACGTGCCAGCTACACTGAACCTTAACTGAACTTCCTAAGCTCCCTCAGCCAAGCCTCAGTCAGCAGCTTCAGTCCTGCATCTAGCCGTTGCAACCTGTGTGGAGAAAGGGACAAACCTGCTCCAAGGAAAGCTCTCTTTGACTTCTCTTTGAGTGTTTGAATCCTCCGCTGTCACCTGAAACTCAATCAGAGTATTAGAGCACCAAATCAAGCAGCATATCAAATATCAGAGAAAAGTAGCAGCGAATCAGTTGTGTTCAGACGCGATCAGAGCGTCTGACAGTGCAGTTTGAATTAAAGTGATCGGTCACCGGACCGATCAGAGAGCCTCCTGATCGGTCACCGGACCGATCAGGCTGGTTCCAGACCAATCAGGCTTCGTCTTGATCGATCCCCAACGCTCAATCAGAAATCGCGATTTCCTTGAGATTCTCCTGGACCGATCACCAGACCGATCCCAGGTCGTGGATCGTTCATCGGACCGATCCACCCTTATATTGAGCGATTTCTGAGTCTCGCAGGCTAAGCCTTCTGATTGGTCACCGGACTGATCAGGCAGCCTCCTGATCAGTCACCAGACCGATCAGACTGGCTCCAGACCGATCAGGATCCGTCCTGATCGATCATAGAGAGGAACCTGCGACACTTGATCGTTCTCCGGAACGATCTGCACAGTGATCCTGATCGGTCACCAGACCGATCAGGAGCAGTTCAGCAAGGGAACTCAACCTCACTGATCACTCCCTGATCGGTCACCAGACCGATCAGGAGCCAGTTAATGGGTGAAACGCATACTCCCTGATCGGTCACCAGATCGATCAGGAGCAACACAGTAGGTTCCCAACCTCACTGTGTGCTCCCTGATCGGTCGCCCGACCGATCAGTCATCGCTGGATCGGTCACCAGACCGATCCACGAAGGAGCAGCGTGCCAGAATCCCTGATCGATCACCAGACCGATCCAGAGACTCAAACTCAGCCCTCCAAGCTAAGTTTCCATCCACCTTAGCCCTCCAAGCTAAGGATTTTCCATCTAACTCTCCAAGTTGGGAATTTGCACCTAACCCTCCAAGTTAGGACTTTTCACCTAGCCCTCCAAGCTAGGACTTTTCACCTAGCCCTCCAAGCTAGGACTTTTCACCCAACCCTTCCGAGTTAGAACATCATCCAACCTAGCCCTCCAAACTAGGCACCTGACCCTCCAAGCCAGGACTTTTTCACCTAATTCTCCAGGATGGGAATTTGCACCTAACCCTCTAAGTTAGGACTTTTCACCTAGCCCTCCAAGCTAGGACTTTTCACCCAACCTTTCCGAATTAGGACTTTTCCAACACCTAGCCTCCCAGATTAGGACTTTTCCAAACACCTAGCCTCCCAGACTAGGACTTTCAACACCTAACCCTCCAGGTTAGGATTTTCCATCACCTAGCCCTCCAGACTAGGATTTTCCATACCATGCCTGATCCCCGATCAGGACTTAATCATAATCAACATGATCAACCTAAACTAGAATCGATGTCAACACCAAAACAACAATCAGGGCCAGACTGCATCAACAATCTCCCCCTTTTTGTTGTTTGACAATCCGATTTTAAGTTTAGTGATCTCAATCAATATTCTTTTCAACTTTAGAATTATAGGGGAATCCAGATCCTCCCCCTACAACATGGTCATTCTAAACTTAACCAATCCACACTCTCCCCCTTTGTCGAACACCGAAAAGGAGCTAGAGGGGCTGTTAAGTTTAAACAAACTCCCCCTCAACCCTAGGGGTATCTCAAATCAACAAAGATGTAATAGTTTGTGGAATAATCATACGACCGCATGTGAAAAGGTATCATAAGACATAGCAAGCACATGCATCATATGCGTATGAAGTATAAGATCGGAGAACATGCCATAATATTCATAAGTATCAAGTAAACATGGCAGTGTAAGCATGAACATGGCAATGGATCAATCATGCAGATCATAGACATATAAACAACATGGCATCAACAATAGTAGATAAGCATGGCAGGTAAAAGTAGATAAGTCAAAGCATGAAAACATCCGAACAAGTAGCAAAATATGTGTGACTCGAGGTCACAACAACAAAGTCAGAGGGCATACAGCCCTAAAGTATCATAGTCAAATACTCAGATCATGAGAAGACAGCAAACATCCAAACTCAAGTGCCAGTGGGGGGTCGTCATCGCGCATAAGGTCGTCCATCGTGGCATCAGTAGCAGCAACAGCTGGTGCACCCTCGGCATGAACCGCTAGCGGCAGCTCCCCCACCTGGTTGCGATCCTTCCACTGTAGCCCCTCGGTCCCGAGAACAATGCCGGACTGAGCAAGCATACGACGATCCAGGCGACAGTCTTGTCGATTCATCGGCACGAGTTGGCCCTGTGAGACGTCGATGCCAACCGACTCCAGCCATGCAGTGATGATATGGCCGAATGACATATAGATCGTCTGACCAGACCTCAGACCATGAACAATGATGGAGGAATAGATGGACGGTGCTATGTCAAAATCGAACTGCAGATGCATCCCGTAAAGCATCAGGCAGTGAGATGAATGGATTGCATCAAGATGCTTGGACGTAGTTGGAAGAAGACAAGTTGCGATAATTTGAAACAGAATATAATCAATGGGAGATAGATGAAGAGCGGGAAATGTGGGAAAGTTATAGATGTCCGCACCAGAACCCGTGGCCTGGGGTGACCTAGAAAGTACTCGTAGATGGAATCGGGAGTCACTCCATCGAAAGGAACTGGAAGGGGAGTAGGAGGAAAAGGGTAGAGAAAGAAATCATTGTTTGACCTGCGACACCCGAGAAAATCAGTGAAAATAGATCGATTGAAATCGAGATCGATACCAGCAACACGGGTTTTCCATCCCGTGCCCTCTCCACTCACCATGTTATTATAGAACTCAGAAACCAAATCAAGGTTGATCGGTCCTTCAAAGTGCAATATGGGTTGAAGATTATAAAATTCAATACATTGTCGGATTGTTGGACAGTGCTCATAGATAAAAGTTGGGTCTATAGTTCGACACGGCATGAGTTTAAAATTGTGCCATTGGAAATTTAGAGCAAGACCCATACTCTGAAATCGAGTATGTGGGGAAGATAGAGGCCTCAGAGGAGGTGTAGATGACAAAGGATTTTTCCCCCTTGAACTGTCCTCGAAAACCTCTTTTCCCTTAGCAGATTTCCTAATGAGGTTTGAATTTATCATGAAACATAGATTGAAGCACAAGAATTGATCATAAGATGAGACCCAATCAAGAGATAGATATAAAATTTTTGGTCATAAGATGAGAAAGAGGGTCACGGCGAGGATCAAGACACCACAGGAAGAACAAGAACAAACATCATAATATGATTAGCTTCACAAACAATGTTGTATGAACTGATATGAATGGAAAAGCCAAAGCAAAAACTTACTTTGGTGCCATCGTTGTCGTGTTTGGAAGTTGAGAGGAAGAAAACGCGCGCAGAAAACGTGCTATTGGCGCAAGTGATGGTCGCGGAATGATTCTGCGAGAAAGGAACGAGCACAGGACTCACACTCACGCGAGGAAGGAGAGCACGCAGGAGGGTCTTCTCGCACAAGCAAGCCACGCAGATGAAGATCGGCGCTAGGGTTCGGCGCTGAAGAGGGGTTTTGAGAAATTAATCGGTTGGTGGATCGGTCCACCAACCAAATTTAATGCGTTTGAATGGATCACCGTTCGATCTGATCGCACCCAGACCGATCAGGCTATAGCCTGATCGGACTGGCCTGGTACTGATCGGTCGGATGACCGATCAGACGCGAGCCTGATCGGTCGGGTGACCGATCAGGATTCGATCAGTAGGGTCCGGAGAAAAACCTCTGAGCTCCCTGATCGGTCTGTGGACCGATCCCCACAGGGTGTCAGATCGGTCTGGAGACCGATCCAGACTAGCTCAGTACACTTAGTCAGATTCCGGGAGAACATGGCTTGCCTCGCAGGTCGGTCTGTGGACCGAACACCACAGGAAGGGGTCAGATCGGTCTAGGGACCGATCAGCCCTATGCCTGATCGGTCCGGCGACCGATCAGGGTTCCTGATACGAACTGAAAAGTTCAGTTTCAGAACTTCTGAATTTTCGAAACGAGATTTTATGGACTTTGTCGAACTTGTACATGATTTTATGACTAAAATTGATCCTTCAACAAGAATCAAAAGTCCTTAAAGATTCAACAAACACTTTGACCCACCTAAATGGAGTCAAACTCAATCAACAATCAATCAAGCAAGTTCAACCAAGTTTTGATTCCAAATCCAAGTTTCCAATCAAGTTGCCTTGATTGGAATGTCCAAGTATGATCATTGAGCCATATGCACATATGTTATGCAATGGTTTTCCCCATACTTGGTCACCACCGTGATTATTATCTCGTTAACTTAATTCCTCAAGAGATGCAATAACATTTTGAGAAACTGAGTTAAACCTAACATCTCACCCCATATCTAGCAAGCAAAAATGTTTTGTTAAACCTTATAGTTTGTGTGAGATGTTCCCAAAGTTACCCAATTGTTCCCCAACAATTTCGAAATCATCATGAAGGGTTTTGACCGCAATTCGAAAATCATGAAGTGCGACACATTCCCAATTCCCGTCTTAGGAAACTAAATTCACTCTCGGGAAGTGGTTTAGTGAAAATGTCAGCTAGGTTTGACTTTGACTCCACATGTGAGAGTATGATGTTCCCCCTAGCTACATGATCCCTAATGAAGTGGTGTCTTACTTCAATATGTTTTGTCCTAGAATGATGGACCGGATTCTTGGTTAAGTTAATCGTGCTAATGTTATCACATAACACTTGCACACCCTTGTAACTCAATCCATAGTCCTCTAAGGTATGAATCATCCACAACAATTGCGATATACTCTCTCCCATGGCGATATATTCTGCCTCGGTAGTGGAAAGAGCAACACAATGTTGCTTCCGACTCGACCAACTTACTAAAGACGATCCTAAGAATTGGCAGCCCCCACTAGTGCTCTTCCGATCCAACTTACATCCAGCGTAGTCGGAATCCGTATAGCCCATCAAATCAAAAGATTCGGTACGGGGATACCAAAGACCTACACCAATTGTACCCTTGAGATATCTCAAAATTCGCTTAACAGCGATTAGGTGAGATTCCTTGGCACAGACCTGATATCTAGCGCACATACCTACAGCAAATAGTATATCTGGTCGACTAGCTGTGAGGTATAGCAAACTACCTATCATGCTTCGATATTGAGTTAGATCAACAGGTTTACCACTCTCATCATTGTCTAATCTGGTGTTTGTAGCCATGGGAGTGGTTACCTCTTTCGAATCACTCATATTGAATTTTCGAAGCATTTCATGTGTATACTTTGATTGATGCACATGGATACCATCGCGAGTTTGCTTGATTTCAAGTCCAAGGAAGAAAGTCAACTCTCCCACTAGACTCATTTCGAACTCACTCTCCATGTGTCCAATGAACTCATTTAAATAGCCCTTGTTGTTTGAGCCACAAATTATGTCGTCGACATATACTTGGGCTACAAATATATTGTCACCATCTCTTCGTAGAAACAGTGTAGGGTCTATTTGACCTCTAACAAAACCCTTTTCAATTAAGAATGTCGACAACCGCTCATACCAAGCCCGGGGTGCTTGTTTAAGGCCATAGAGTGCCTTTTTGAGCTTGAACACGTGGTTTGGAAACTCGGTACTCTCAAACCCCGGAGGTTGTTCGACATAGACCTCTTCTTTAATCAAACCATTTAGGAAGGCCGATTTGACATCCATTTGAAATAATTTGAAGCCACGGTGTGCTGCAAACGCAAGCATCAATCGGATGGATTCTAATCGTGCCACGGGAGCATAAGTCTCATCATAATCAAGGCCTTCAACTTGACTGTAGCCTTTGGCTACCAAGCGTGCCTTGTTTCTAATGATTTCTCCCTTGTGGTTCAATTTGTTTTTGAAACCCATTTGGTTCCAATAATGGTGGTCTTCTTGGGTCTAGGGACTAAGTCCCAAACTTGACTTCTTTCAAATTGACCTAGTTCATCTTGCATCGCGATAATCCAATCGGGATCATTTAATGCTTCATCAATTTTTCTAGGTTCAATTTCGGAAATTAGAGCAACTTCATTAGCCTCATTCCGGAAGAATGATCTAGTCCTAACCCCTTGATGGATGTCTCCAACAATTTGGTCTTGGGGATGACTAGAGGCTAATCTAGTTTGCCTTGGTGTTGGTGGTGCTTCTTGAACAAGTTCACTAGACACAAGTTCAGCCTCAGGATCCGGCTGATCAATGGGTTGTCTAGGCTCACCGTCATCAGACTCATCACCATCAACAACACTTGGAGTTTCATTCAAACTTAGTCTCCTAAGTTCGAGTTGAACTCCTACTTCATTTTCTGATTGGTCAGGTGATTTAGGAATTTCTTCAAAAACCACATCAGAAGACTCTTCAACTAATCTAGTTTTCTTGTTGTAGACTCGGTAGGCTTTGCTAACTAGGGAGTACCCGACTAGTATCCCTTCATCAGCCTTTGCCGTGAACTTTCCAAGGTGATCCTTGGTGTTTAGGATGAACACCTTACAACCAAACACCCTAAGATGTTTAACCGTAGGTGGTTTCCCAAACCAAAGTTCATGAGGAGTCTTTCCTAAAAACCTATGGATGAGAACTCGATTCTGCACGTAGCAAGCTGTATTTACAGCTTCGGCCCATAAGTAACTCGGGAGTGAGTACTCATTGAGCATGCTTCGTGCAGCCTCTTGAAGTACACGGTTCTTCCTCTCTACTACACCATTTTGTTGTGGTGTTCTAGGAGTAGAGAACTCATGTCTATAACCCTTATCTTGACAAAATTCTAGAAACCTTTGGTTTTGAAATTCACCTCCATGATCACTTCTGATTGTTTTAATTGTTGATGATTTTTCATTTTCAATTCTTCTACAAAAAGAAATAAAAATATCTAAGGTTTGGTCCTTATGTTTTAAAAAGAAAGTCCATGTATATCTAGTGAAATCATCAATGATAACAAAGCAATATCTACTTCCATTCAATGATATGATGGTACTACAATCAAATAGATCCATGTGAAGTAAATCTAATGCATTGGAAGTACTTACAGCGCTTTTACCTTTATGTGCAGATTTTGTTTGCTTACCCATTTGACACGCATCACATAATTTATCTTTTTCATACTTGATGCTCGGTAAGCCTCGCACTAGTCCCTTGTTGGCCAGCTTCCGAATGTTCTTCATGTTCACATGTGCTAGCCTCCGGTGCCAAAGTGTGGACTCTTCTTCTTTTGACATGAGACACTTAGCAAAAGCATTAGTAGCACTTTTAAATGAAACTTGATAGATATTGTCTACTCTTGCTCCTACTAGTACCGTGTCCAAAGTGTCATTTTGTCTAACTAGACATTGACTTGGTTGGAAGTCAATTGTGTAACCCGTGTCACACAATTGACTGACACTTAGGAGATTAAACTTCATCCCCTTGACTAGAAGGACATTCGAGATTCTAAGGCATTCGGATATTTGAATGTCTCCTATTCCTATGACCTTAAGGCTACCATTGTTACCAAATGATACATTACCTCTACTCTTCTTGTGAAATGTGGTAAACAATGATCTATCCCCGGGTCATGTGTTTGGAGCATCCACTATCAACAAACCAAGTTGATAGATGCTCCCCCTCAATCATAACCTACACAATTCGAAAAATAGAAGTCTTAGGTACCCAAAACTTAGGACCTAAAGCATCAACTAAACATGACTTAGGCACCCATGCCTTGACAACTTTCTTTTGGGTCTTGGGTGTCCAAGATTGTCTCATGTCAGTCCTAAACAAGAGAGATACAAATGAGGGTTCCTTAGGGCGGTAACCAATACCGGCCCTATTGTAGACTGCCCTTTGGGCATTGAGGATCATATCTAGGGTCTTAGAGCTATTTGAGAATTTCCCAAGAATATTCTTGAGCTTCTCAACTTCACTCTTCAATGATTGGTTTTCCTCTACTAGCACTTTATCATGCATATCACTGATTTCCTCAACCTTAGAGGATTTCAAGCTTACAATCTCATGTTTCAAAGATTTAATTTCATCTTCTAGTAATTCAACATGCAAGTCATCAATGTTATCATCCCTAAAAGCTTTCAATTGATCAATTTCTAATTGCAATGCTTTAACTTTGTTCTTGGATTTCTTAAGCATACTAGTTAAACATGCAATTGCTCTATAGCATTTTTCAAGCTCGGGAGAAGTTACCTCTTCATCATCCGAAGATGATGAAGTCGTGTTTGCGGAGCTTGAAGATTCACCACTGCTCTTCTCTCCAAGAGCCATGAGAGCCACTTGCCTTGTGCTCTTCTCCTCCTTTTCATCGTCGGATGAACTAGAAGATGACTCATCCCAAGAAGCCTTCAAAGCTTTCTTCTTCTTCTTGGATCTCTCTTCTTTCCTTTTGGATTTCTCCTCCTTCTTCTTAAGCTTAGGACACTCATTCTTAAAATGCCCTTTCCTGCCACACTCAAAGCAAGATGCAGTATTCTTATCAAGTTTGGATTCAATAGTGTTACCTCTACTTCTAAAACGTCGGTCTCTTTACATCATCCTCCTCACAAAGTTAGCCATTTCGGATGAAGAAGAGCCGCTGCCATCTTCCTCGTAATTGGATTCGGATTCGGAAGAGGATGATGAGACCTCCTTCTCCTTCTTCTTCTCCTTCTTCTTCTTAGTGACTCGATCCCCTGCAACTAAGGCAATCCCCTTCTCCTTGGGGCCTTTGTTAGCCATCTCATGCAATTCCATCTCACAAAATAAATCATCTAATTTCACAATAGATAAATCCTTGGATACTTTGTAGGCATCCACCATGGATGACCACAAAGCATTCCTTGGAAATGCTTTCAAGACGTACCTCACAAGGTCGCGATTCTCGACCTTTTCATCAATTGAATGAAGTCCATTAAGGACTTCCTTGAACCGGCTATGGAGCTCACTTACCGACTCATTCTCCTTCATGGAGAGATTTTGGAGTTGATTGAGGAACAAGTCCCTCTTGGCAATTCTAGAGTCTCGGGTGCCTTCATGGAGCTCTATGAGTTTGTTCCACAAGTCTTTTGCACTTGTGAAAGGACCAACCTTGATGAGTTGGTCTTTGTTCATGCCACATTGTAGAGTGACAACCGCCTTCGCGTCGGCTTCACTCTTCCTTGTTTGTTCGGCAGTCCACCTCCATGACTCAAGTTCTTTGCCTTCATCATCCTTAGGAGGAATGAATCCCTCCTACACCGCGAACCACGTGTGGATATCCATCTTCAAGTAGTATTCCATCTTTGATCTCCAATATTGAAAGTCGGCGCCATCAAAGAATGGAGGTCGGGTGGTGGAGAATCCTTCTCTCAAAGCCATCTTATTGAGAACTCTCGGTTGTTAAGCCGTAAACAGCGCACCTTGCTCTGATACCACTTATTGGGAACGAGATGGCTAGAGAGGGGGGGTGAATATAGCCAATCACTTCATCTTTGAAGAGTTATCAAATTTCAGCACTTGAAGCTATTAATAGCACAGCGGAAGTATGAAAACAAAACTTGCAGAAACTTAAACCAAAACCTAACTAGCAAGATTAGCAAGATCGCTAACAAGGAGATTTTACAAGGTTCGGGGATAACTTGCCCCTACTCCTTGGCGTGCCCTTAAGGTGGGCGATCCCTTGATCGTCGGCAGATCAAGCCCCGGTAATCACCGGATATGAAGCAACCTCCTTCTCGGTGGAGAAACCTCTCCACAGTATGTTTCAAATAAGGATATAGTTTAAGCACAAAGAAACAACAAGAAGGATCTTACTCAAACACTTAGCAAGCACAAAAACACAGCAAGCTTCCCTGAGCTCCACCCAGTGGCGATCTCACGCAAGAACCCTTCTCCGTGTCTTCCCACTGTCGGACTCCAAGCCTCTTGTCTTCTCCTTCAAGTGCTCAAGTATGATGATTGCTTTTCAATAGCTTGCTCAGAATGATTGAAGAACTCAAGAACATCAAGCTTGATGTGGAACACAACTCAGGAACTCAAGAGCACAAGGATCAAAATCGTTACTGAACACCACAACTCTCGTTCCTTTTGTTTCTCCGCCAAGCGACAGATGATCTCATCTCCAGCAGCCTACAGCTGCCTCACTGCCAACGCGCCAGCTACACTGAACCCTAACTGAACTTCCTGAGCTCCCTCAGCCAAGCCTCAGTCAGCAGCTTCAGTCCTGCATCCAGCCGTTGCAACCTGTGTGGAGAAAGGGACAAACCTGCTCCAAGGAAAGCTCTCTTTGACTTCTCCTTGAGTGTTTGAATCCTCCCCTGTCACCTGAAACTCAATCAGAGTATTAGAGCACCAAATCAAGCAGCATATCAAATATCAGAGAAAAGTGGCAGCGAATCAGTTGTGTTCAAACGCGATCAGAGCGTCTGACAGTGCAGTTTGAATTAAAGTGATCGGTCACTAGACCGATCAGAGAGCCTCCTGATCGGTCACCGGACCGATAAGTCTGGTTCCAGACCGATCAGGCTCCGTCCTGATCAATCCCCAACGCTCAATCAGAAATCGCGATTTCCTTGAGATTCTCCTGGACCGATCACCAGACCGATCCCAGGTCGTGGATCGTTCATCGGACCGATCCACCCTTATATTGAGCGATTTTTGAGTCTCGCAGGCTAAGCCTTCTGATTGGTCACCGGACCGATCAGGCAGCCTCCTGATCGGTCACCAGACCGATCAGACTGGCTCCAGACCGATCAGGATCCGTCCTGATCGATCATAGAGAGGAACCTGCGACACTTGATCGTTCTCCGGAACGATCTGCACAGTGATCCTGATCGGTCACCAGACCGATCAGGAGCAGTTCAGCAAGGGAACTCAACCTCACTGCTCGCTCCCTGATCGGTCACCAGACCGATCAGGAGCCAATTAATGGGTGAAACGCATACTCCCTGATCGGTCACCAGATCGATCAGGAGCAACACAGTAGGTTCCCAACCTCACTGTGTGCTCCCTGATCGGTCGCCCGACCGATCAGTCATCGCTGGATCGGTCACTAGACCGATCCACGAAGGAGCAGCGTGCCAGAATCCCTGATCAATCACCAGACCGATCCAGAGACTCAAACTCAGCCCTCCAAGCTATGTTTCCATCCACCTTAGCCCTCCAAGCTAAGGATTTTCCATCTAACTCTCCAAGTTGGGAATTTGCACTTAACCCTCCAAGTTAGGACTTTTCACCTAGCCCTCCAAGCTAGGCCTTTTCACCTAGCCCTCCAAGCTAGGACTTTTCACCCAACCCTTCCGAGATATAACATCATCCAACCTAGCCCTCCAAGCTAGGCACCTAACCCTCCAAGCCAGGACTTTTTCACCTAATTCTCTAGGATGGGAATTTGCACCTAACCCTCCAAGTTAGGACTTTTCACCTAGCCCTCCAAGCTAGGACTTTTCACCCAACCTTTCCGAATTAGGACTTTTCCAACACCTAGCCTCCCAGACTAGGACTTTTCCAAACACCTAGCCTCCCAGACTAGGACTTTCAACACCTAACCCTCCAGGTTAGGATTTTCCATCACCTAGCCCTCCAGACTAGGATTGTCCATACCATGCCTGATCCCCGATCAGGACTTAATCATAATCAACATGATCAACCTAAACTAGAATCGATGTTAACACCAAAACAACAATCAGGGCCAGACTGCATCAACACTAGAAAGCCTCTAGCTCACAGATCATCGGAAGCCGATTTCTCACTGACGAGTTGCGCAGGTTCACTGACGAAGCTGAGACTTCCATCCAACTCCTCTTACTCGATGAATTGGGTGCGGATGTGATTCAGAAACTCTCGAAGGCCTTCAGAAAACCCTCTTGAATGCTCCGATAGCACTGCGTGATGAAGAATGGGCAACCAAAAAGCAATCGAGTGGAATGCGCACCTTGGAGACACCCTCTCCGCAGGAACTTACAGCGACGAGAAACAAACACAAATCGCTCGGGAAATCGAATTCAGAGCTCTGAGATCTTGAATCAAGCTTCCTCTGCTATTGGCTGCGCGATCGGATGAAGAAACGGGAAGAAGATGCGAAGAACACGAAGACTGGCTGCGACACGCGACGACGCAAAATTTCTGAGGGATTTTTGATTAAATACCTAGCAATGGACGGCTGAGATTGTCTTGGCTTAATCCAACGGTTGGATCTTCTCCGATTAAACCCTAAACTTCAGGATCCCAATCTGAAGGTCAGATCTACCTCTCCTACTGAATCTGTGTCAACCAATCCATCCAGAATATCAATGCTCATAATAGAGTGATCTTCTCTAGGGTACTTCATGGCATCGAAAATACTGAATTGGACTACTGTGTCTCCTACTTCCATGGACAGTGTCCCAGCATAAACATCGATCTTTGTCCTCGCAGTCTTCAGAAATGGCCTCCCAAGGATGAGTGGAGATCTGTGTGCAAGGTAGTCTCCCTCCATGTCCAAAATGTACAAGTCTGCAGGGAAAATCAGCTCCTTTACTTTTACCAAAACATCTTCAATAATACCGGCTGGATGGGTCTGACTCCTGTCTGCCAATTAGATTACTACTCCAGTGGGCTGTAGAGGGCCAATACCAAGCATCTGGAAGACTGATCTGGGCATTACATTAATGGAGGCTCCTAAGTCTAACATGGCATCGTGAAACATAGTCCTCCCTATCTCACAAGATACAGTAAAAACCCCTGGGTCTTCACACTTCTGGGGAATGGCATGGATAAGAGCTGAAACATTTTTCCCCAAGCTAACCAACTCATTCTCCTTAAGCTTCTTCTTATGAACACATAAATCTTTCAGGAATTTTGCATACTTAGGAATCTGTTTAATCATGGTCAACAAGGGTACATTGATCTCCACCTTACTAAACAACTTCACAAGCTCATTGTATTCTTTAGCTTTCTCCTCCTCCACTTGCTTTTTGGCTTGAGTTTTACACTGGGGAAAGGGTAAAGGAACCCTTAAATCTTCCTCTTGAGCCGATATTTGAGGAGTTGACACTTGAGCTGAAATTCCTCTCGATGTAGCTGCTGTAAAATCACTTTTGCCACTGATTTCTCCTTCATTTTCCACTAAAATCACAGGATCACTTGAAGAAGGAGTGAGGCTTGAACTAGGGTTGAAACCAACTGAATTTGAAGTGATTTCTGGGTTGTTTAGGGCTAGAGAAGTAGATGCTGTCCTGTTTTCCAAAAAATCAGCCCTTGGATCATTTGAAGTTGAAGTGACCTTCCCACTCCTCAAAGTAATAGCACTAACGTTTCCCTTTGGATTGGAGTAGCTTGAGAAGGTAGTTGACTCGATCCTTAGGCTTGTATTTGGTTCATCCCACTAGCCAATTGTCCTATTTGTCTCTCAATGTTTTGCAAGGTGGGATCATTTCTTTGTTGTTGCAAAAGTTGTTGTAACATCTCTTCTAACCTTTGTTGTTGCGTATTTCCCCCACTAGAGCCTCCTTGATTAGAGTAAGTCTTCGGTTGGCCTTGAAAAGATAAGGTAGGCTGCTAAAAAGTGTTACCCTATTGTGAATTCTGGAATTGGGGTTGTTGGGGCTGATTGTAGGGCTGAAATGGCTGCTGAAATGGTTGATAATTGGGTTGGAATGGTGGCTAAACTTGCTGAGAATTATAGCCCTGAAAATTCTGGTTTGGAAGTGGAAATTGTTATGGTGAAGACTGAAATTGAGTGGGCTGGAAGTTTTGATTTGGGGGCTGAAAGTTTTGGTTGAAGGGCTGAAAACCTTGCTGTGAGGGTTGAAATTATTGATGTGATGGTTGATATTACTGCTGAAAATTCAAATTTCCTTGAAAGCCTTGCTGTTTCCCTTGAAAAGGTTGCTGGAATTGCTGGAATCCTTGTTGAATTGGCTGAAATTGGGGCTACCCTTGCTGGTTTTGCTGGAAATTAGGTTGGGGTTGTTGATAGGGCTGTTGTGATGGGTTTTGTTGGTAAAAAGAGTTCTCATACTTCAGATTTGGATGATCCCTCCAACCAGGATTGTAAGTAGAGGAGTAGGGGTTATTCTTGGCTTGAAATTGTCCTCTAGTCAACGCCGCTATTGTTTCATCTTGTTGGAGGTTAGGACATGAATCTGAATTGTGTTCTTGACTTGAACAGATACTTCATAACCTCATCACTTGGCTTGATGGTGGAGGTACTGAAAAATTAAAATTTTGGTTCACATTGTGTAGAGTCATTTGCTTCACCAGGGTAGTGAGCTCCATCAATGAATTCTTGATTTCCTTTTGCTCATTTGATACCATCTGAACTTCATTAACTCCTCTAGTGGACAAAGCTCTACTCCCAAATTGCTGTGAGTTCTCTGCCATGTTTGAAATTAACTCCTTGGCTTGGTCTGGTGTTGTGTTTACTAGGGCACCTCCAGCTGCAGCATCTATCATAATCCTATCCATCTGGAGTAGACCCTCATAGAAGTACTAAATGAGTAGCTGCTCACTGATCTGGTGCTGTGGGCAACTAGAGCAAAGCTTATTGAACCTTTCCCAATATTCATAAAGTGTCTCTCCCACTACTTGTTGTATGTCACATATGCCCTTTCTGATGATTGCAGTTCTAGATGCTGGAAAGTACTTCTCCAAAAATGTCTTTTTCATAGAAATCCAGTTAGAAACGTGCCCAGTAGTAAATAGTAAAATCAATACTTCACTGCACCAGTCAGGGAAAATGGGAATGCTCTCAGCTTAATATCTTCTTCTGAAATCCCCTGAGGCTTCATGGTGGAGCAGACTACGTGAAATTCATGCAGATGTCTGTTTGGATCTTCCCCAAATAGTCCTTGAAATTTAGGCAACAAGTGGATGAGTCCTGATCTAAGTTTAAAGTCACCAGTAAGCTCTGGATAAGCAATGCTGGAGTACTGGAAAGTGTCATCTGGTGCTGCAAGTTCTTTCATGGTCTTCTGGTGGTCTGCCATAATAATGCCTGAATGAGCAGAAATGGTCTGAAGAGGAGGAATCTCAATAGCCTCTAAAATTCTGCCTTGGTTCCTCCTTGCTCTGAAAGTCCTCTGAATTTTAGGGTCGAGTTCCTCAAGATCACCACCTGCAGACCTGGTCATAAAACAAACACAAATCGCAGCAAATGTATATGAAAAAATAAAACAAGTAAGATAGATCAAAAAAATATGGCAATAAGTACGCAAGCAAAAATCAAACAAACATAACTAGTTGAGTTCCCCGGCAACGGCGCCAAAAATTTGATGGACCCAGAATAGATGTCACGAATGTGAGTCTCAAATTTAGATATTTATAGATTGAAAACCCTAGCTCACAAGAGAAAATGTAATAAAGGGGCCTCAAGTCGTGTTTTTTTCCCAAGGACTAGTTTAGGATGTTTGATTCAAGCTCGAACTTGTTTGTCGTCAAATGTTTGGGTTTTCAGATTAAAAATGGGGTATTTGTTGCGAAGAGAAATGAAATAGCAGGAATAAAATGTACTTCGCTAAGCAAATACGATTATCAAAACTATAATTAAACTAATTGACAATTAAGCATGCAACTTGAATTGATAAACTAGGAATTCACAACTAAAATCGAGTGTCACGCCCGCCCTTCCCGCCCTACAATGTAGGCGGAAGGAGGCGCTACGTGAACATACATATACGCATATGGAGATCTTAATGCAGCGGAATAATTTAAAACTTTATACATATGCGTTTTAACCATGCAATCAAAACTTGAATCATATTGACACATCTTAACTATCATTCTTAAACATGGTTACTCGGTAAACTTAGCATTGTTGTAACATAAAAGAAAAGTAAGATATATCATGTGAGACATAACATTCTTGAACATTCTTGAATTAAACATAACTTATCCTACCATCAAGCTTAAAGCCAACATATTGTTCTGAACACATCATGGCATAGCATGTTAACATCATAATTTAGCCTATGTAAGTATAGCAATAAAGCACGATATAGAAATCAATATAAGTTGTTCATAAGCAACATAAGTGATAAAATCTTCCTAGTAAATTGTTCTTTAGGAGAAACCATCATAAAGTATAGCATGATAACTAAAGATGACAATGCAAAACATAAGACATATGACAATTATGAGTAATAGGATCTTTTTTTTTCTTTTTCTTTTGCCATGTCCCCGCCACACACACACACTTGCCCCTCCTACTGCTTCCCTTAGCTTAGTATCCTCTTGCTTGATCTGTAGTATAAGAAAATAAAACTTATAAGCACATAGGCTTACTAAGACCCTTTCCTACTCACTAAAACCATACATCACATATAGTCAATGAAAAGACATAACATGGAGAGTGTAACATAAAACTAAAGCATATCATGAGAAGGCATTCATAAAGCATTTAACATGAGGAGGCATATAGATGTACATGAAAACACATAATCATATAGAAGTGTTTTACATGAAAAGAAATTGTATAGAGCTCATCGCATAAGAAGTACTTGACATAAATAAAAGCACATAAAATACATGACATGGAATAGATGCATAACATAAATGAATGCATGGGTTAAATGCACATAACATAAGGATGTTTATTTGAAAATCATAATTATAAGTACTTAAGCATAAATCTCAACATCATGGGGGGCCCCGGCTTGTACCACATACATACATCCATCATGTGCGCGCATCCCTAAGTAAATGCGAGGTAGCTAGTCTCAACCTACTAGGGTACTAGGTTACCTTCAACCTAGGGACAGCTACGGTAGTCCAGAACCGAGACTTTCATAAGGAGCTCATCCCTGTTGGACAGCTACGGTAGTCCCAGAACCGAGGACAGCTACGGTAGTCCCAGCACCGAGCCTTTCATAAGGAGCTCATCCCTTGGACCTTACTTGGGTCCGGTACAAACCCATCCATAAAGTAAAATAGCTTCACATGCTTCTTTTTACATCATAAGAAATGCTCTTGGCATTTCATCATTCATAAAACTTACATATCATAATTAAATACATAAATATGATCTTAATACATGAAGCATGGTATAAAACCTACTTAGCATTTCATCATTCATAGTTAATGCATAACATCATTATGCCTTAAGGGCACAAACATAGACTTGATTCATAAGGTATGTCATGGACACATTATTATGCCTTAGAGGCATGAACATCATCTTCATTCATCATCTTCATTTATAAGGCATGACATACATACATAATTATGCCTTAAGGCATAAACATCATCTTCGTTCATAAAGTTTGCATGATCATGGTACATAAGGTAAGCATGCATAGATAAGTTTTTACATACATTGTACATATCACATAGCATACATGATCATGGTATCTATCCTAAAGCATGCATGGGTAGGATCCATATGAACATGATACATACTACATAGGTTCATGATATTCAACATAAAACATGCGTAGGTCTACATAACCATAATATACATATCATAATACATATGTTCAAAGCATTTAACATAATGCATACATAATTCTACATACACATGATGCCTACTTCTCAACACATGTGTTCATGGTATATGGTTTAAAACATTCATAAATAAAACCTACTAAAACATGACACATAATATAAGCATACAAGGTCATGATGCATAGCACATAAAGTTAGGGTTTAGGCATCATAAAATTCATACAACATGCTTGAACATATATCTACATCATAATAAGCCATAAACAAGTATACTTGAAACCTTAGACTAACCTAAACCCTAGACTTGGTGCTTGGCCGAAAGTTATAGATGGGAGTCCCATTATTCAAGTAACATGTGAGGTATCATAAGTAACATAACCCCCAATATAATACATACAATGTCATAGGAAGCCATTAGAACATATGATTGGGGCTAACCCTAATTCCTATCCCTAAAATAGGTCTTGGCCAAAACCCTAGAGGGGTCACAAGTACATAGAAAATTCATATAACCCACAATTAACATCCATTGTATCATAGAGAATCATAATAAGCATGCTTGGAGGGTTAGATCTAATCCTAACCATGAAATGGGGAAGGTGGCCGAAACTTCATGAGGGCTTTTGGGTGCTACAAAAATTCCATAACTCACAATTCATTCTTATTTTATCATGAGAAAGCATTAGGAACCATAAGTGAGGTTTTAACATCATCCCAAACCCTAAAAGATTTCTTGGCCGAAACCCTAGGAAGCCCTAATCCATAGTTTTCTCAACATAGAGCCCAAACAAAATCTTAAATCATAAAAGACAACATAAAAGCCATTATACCACAGGTGAGGAGTCTTACCTCTTGTTATCTTGGTTATAAACCGTAAATAGAGAAAAGAGTGAAGACCTTCTTGACCTTAGAACACCCCTTGCCCTTGTAGCCTTGTAGAAAACCTTGGATCTTCAAGAGGGAGTCCTCTTGTGAAGTTTTCCAAGGGGAAAGCTTCCTTGTGGCTCACGGCAAGAAGGAGGAAGAAGAGAGGAGAGGAAGAGCCTTGGTGGAAGAAAAGAGGAGAAAAGCAACTTAAGTGTCTCTTCACTCCTCATCCCTCTCTTTTATACTAAGTGAAGGGGCATGGTGCCTCTTCACATGGTGCCTCTTCAACTTCCTTTAGCCTCAACTAAATTCCTCTTTCTTTTCCACTAGCACTCTCTTGCTAGGTGAATTAGTTAGTACATGCATGATGAGGCTTTACCTCTATTCTAGGTCCAAGGTTCAATCCTTGGTGCATGCACTTTCTTTTTATCTCATTTACTCTTATTTTTGGCAAGGCCCACATAAGAGCCCACCAAGAGTTATGCTAATATTCCTAATTGGAACTCATTTCTATCTATGTTAAAATTTTACTCATGGTCCACTAATAGCTATGATACTAGAAGAGCCCATGTAAAGCCCTTTAGTACTTAGCTTTTTAATCTATATAAGGAATCATGCTAAGGTTCATTCTAGTATTCATATGTTACTCAAGAATCCGTATAAGCATGATCAATATTTTAAAGAAAAATATTGAGAGAATTTTACGGGCTTTACAATCCCCCATACCTCATGGAAGTTCGTCCTCGAACTTAGAATAGCTCCGGGTACTTGCGTCTCATCTCGTCCTCGCGTTCCCAGGTGGCTTCCTCGAACCGTTGACTTTGCCATAGGACCTTGACTAAGGGTACCTCCTTGTTCCTTAGCTTTTTGACTTCCCGATCAAGGATCTGGATAGGTCGGCTTTCAAAACTTAGGTCCTCCTGAACTTGTACTGTCTGCGGCTCGATCACTTGGTCTGCATTTGGAATACACTTCTTGAGCATCGACACATGGAACACGTTATGAATAGCCGACATCTCTTGGGGCAGCTCCAGCTCATAAGCCACCTTGCCGACTCTTTTCAGGATCTGGTATGGTCCCACATAACGCGGACATAGTTTTCCTTTCTTCCCGAATCTCGTTACCCCTTTCATAGGGGTCACTCTGAGGAATACCAAATCTCCAACATTGAATTCCAGGGACCTACGTCGGACATCCGCATAAGTCTTCTGACGGCTCTGAGCGGCTTCTATTCGTTGTCGGATGTTCTGTATAGCTTAGGTGGTGTCGTCGATAACATCCGTCTTGAGCCCCATTTCCTTCTTTTCGCCACCTTCGTGTTGGTGCAAGTTGCATCAATGGTATTCCTCTTTAAGTGTTTTAATGTTTGACAATACACTTAAGTCAGTGATATATTGAACAGACAAAGGGGAGTAAGAGAGAAGTGACCTAAGCTAAACAAAAGTTCTAGTTAATCTAGGCATCGAAACCCCAAGACCTAACGAAGGGCTGTAAGGCACCTAGTGAAGGGCTACTAGGTATCATAACCTAAAGACCTAGCGACGGGCTGCTAGGCACCTAGCGAAGGGCTGCTAGGTATCATAACGTAAAGACCTAGCGACGGGCTGCTAGGCACCTAGCGAAGGGCTGCTAGGTATCGTAACCTAAAGACCTAGCGAAAGGCTGCTAGGCACCTAGTGAAGGGCTACTAGGTATCGTAACCTAAGACCTAGCGAAGGGCTGCTAGGCACCTAGCGAAGGGCTGCTAGGGAATGAAGACCTGGCGAAGGACTGCTAGGCACCTGGCGAAGGATTGCTAGGTAATGAAGTCTTGGTCCAAGGGACTGAGCAACTTAGCTGAGCGATGACTAAGGACAGGAGTAGAGACGGGTCGGGGTTCGGGTGTCTCGAGATCCGGAGTAATCGGAGGCTAAGCAAAAGTCCATCCGAAGGACTGGGTGGCAACCGTCTCCTAAAAGGAGTAGGTGAAGGGCGAGTTCTCGGGGATAGGAACTCGTGCCGGTTCGACCTAGGGTTTCGTGTAAATCCGAAGTCCGAACCAAGTCCCTAAGACTAACATTAAGGTATCTATGCTTTGTGTTTGTGTATCTTGCAGGTAACAAGAACCGGAGACAAAGCAACCAGTTTGCAGGCTTTAAGGAGGGCGCCCTCAGCAGGGAGGGCGCCCCCATCAGCCAGGGCACCCTCAACAGTCAGGGCGCCCTGAGCAAAGAAGAAAAACAGGAGTTAAGTGAAGCAGGCAGAACAAGTGTCAAGCGGGGCGCCCTGAGCGTCCGGGGCGCCTTGGTTCAAAACTCTACTTGCAGTTTCGAACCCAAAACACAGATAAGACATCATGAGGGCGCCCTGAGCGTCCGAGGCGCCCTGGTCAATGATCTTATCACCTGCGGCGAGGTAGGCGCAAGGATAAGCTTTGACCGAGTCTTCCGGGGCGCCCCCAGCGTCCAGGGCGCCCGCAGGAGGCCTATATAAGGGGCTTCGACCCCTCTGCTTCAGACACGACTTTCAAGTACTGTTCTGATCATTCCGACCGATGACAATGCGCTAGAAACGAGGCTCTACGACCGGGAGGCTCCAGGAGGAGGTGCGCGGCACTTCGAAGGTCCAGATTGGCCGAGCTTCATCCTTGTCTTGTTGGTTTGCATTTTGTTAATTACCGTACTTAATTTTTCTATATTATTGCGTGTAATTGTACACTGTAAGACGGGTTTTCTCCGCCTCCGGAAATTCCGGAAAGGAGACCAATAGTGGACTCACGCCGAGTACATAGTCCTTGGACGTACTGACCCTGGGGGGTTGGGAACCAAGTAAATAATCCCGCTGTGTCACTGTATTATTGTTTTCTTCGTTCTGTGTGTTTTCCGCTACTACTAACTCTGAATCTAGAACGAAGATCCGAAAGTTTCTCCGAAAGATTTTAACGGTCGATATTCACCCCCCCCCCTCTATCGACGGCACTGGTCCTACAATTGGTATCAGAGCCGAGCCGCTCTTCACCGGACTAACCGCCGACGGAGCAAAGACGCCAGGAGTTGAGGGGGAGCCCAGGGGTGAATCAGGTACATTATTTTTAATGTCTAATTTTAAATTGCATATTATTTATTTCACGTGCAGGGAGAGAGGGCACTACAAAAATCAGTGCCCTACTCGTAAGATTCGGTCTACATCACCGGCGGCACAGGGGGTACCAGCGCCAGAAGTCCGGAAAAACAAAAGTCACGTACAATGCTTCAAATGCAAGAAATACGGACATTACAAAAACAAGTGTCCGGCGAAGGTACGTAAGATTTACGTTCCAAAAGTTTTACAATTTCCTGCACTGCCTTTAGATAATTCAGTTAATTTTTCTGATAAATTAAATTTACTGGATAGTAGATTAAATATTTTGCATGAAAAATTAGAAAATACAGATATGATTAAGATATCCAAAATTAACTGTTTAATTATTAATATCAATTCAATAATTGCTAAAATTAATTCTGATAATTTATCTGATAAAATTAACTCTGATAATTTATCTGATAAAATTAATCCTGATAATTTATCTGATAAAATTAAACCTGATAATTTATCTGATAAAATTAATTCTAGTTTTAAATCTGAAATTAATCCCGAATTCGAATTTGAAAATCCTAAGGATAAATCTGAAAATTCTTTAGATAATTACAGATTCAAATTTGAAAATCCATTGTACAAATCTGAATCTGAATCTGAAAATCTTAAAGATAATCCAGAAATTAATTCTAAGGATAATCTAGAGATTAATTCTGAATGTCTGGAAAATATTGAAAATATATCTGAGGATAATTCCAAGGATAATGAAGATAATTTTCTTCTGGATAATAATTTAATTATAGATAATATTGAAGATTATTACAAAACATTAATTAGTGGCCCAATTTACTCCACTTACGGTGAGAATATTGAAAAATCTAATCTTAAGGAGGAGATAGAATTTTCTAAGATAAAGGTCATAATCAATAAAAATTACAAAAATTCAAATAAATCAAAATTATTAGAAAAACTTGAAAAGAAAGATAAAGATGAAGAAGAAATTTTTGAAATAATGAAAATGATGAATTTAAACCTACAATTATTAATTAATCATTATAACCTAAAAAAATTCAAATTAAATTAAATTAAATCCTAATTCGAAATTAAATTAATTTCAAATTAAATCTTAATTAATTTCAAATTAAATCTTAATTAATTTCAAATTAAATCTTAATTAATTTCAAATTAAATCTTAATTAAATTCAAATTAAATATTAATTAAATTCAAATTAAATATTAATTAAATTCAAATTAAATCTTAATTAAATCCTAATTAAATTTAAACTAAATCTTAATTAAATTCGAATTAATTCAAATAATTCAATTAAGTTCAATTAAATTCGAATTAATTCAAATAATTCAATTAAATTCGAATTAATTCAAATAAATCAATTAAATTCAAATTAAACCTAAATTAAATCTTAATTAAATCAATTTAATTCAAAGTAAAATTAATTTGAATCCAAATTAAAACTTCACTTAATTTAAGTTTAATAATAATCAATTAATTTCTAATTAATTCAACCTCAATTAATTCGTAATTAACCTGAATCCAACTAAAATCTTAAATAACGTAAACTCAAACTAAAATAAAATTTTACCCAAAGTGTAACAATTAAAATTAATAACATTAAATATGTCAAAGTGGGTTGACATATTCGCGGGTTCACTCGACATGTATCAAATCGGGAATTTGATACATTTTAGAAACTTAAATAAAATTATTTGACTTGTTTGACTCATGCATAACTGCCATGACATGCATTTGCTATTCTTTTAAAATATATGACATGTCATGCATATTTAAATTTTATGCATATATTAGAACGGCTATAGGAAAAGAATAATTGAAACTTGATCAACCTAGTATTGGGTGGCGGTGAGATGATAGTACGTTAGGGAAGCCAATTCTAATAAGATCAAGTTCACTTGGTCTCTTTAGACTGGTGAAACTAGCCGAAGCTACCGATCCAAAACCCAAACTAGTTAGACCAGAACTTTTTCAAAGATTAATTTTGAAAATGAAACTTCATTAAATGGCTTTGTCAAGGAAAGGGTGGATGATCCCATAAGGCTACGGCCAAAGAAGGCCTAGTGCCTCGCCAAGACCTGGAAGCCAATTTTTGAATTTCAAATTCAAATTATTCTTTGTTAAATTCAAATCTAACACAAGCTTCAATTAATTCTTAGAATTAATAAATTAAGAAAAATAAATCAAGCATCTCACAATACACCTATAAGGCAACCATGCTTGTTGTATTGACACATCTAAAATGGGTGAGATATTAAGGACTAATGAATTGAAAAATATTTTTCAAAATTATTTTCATAAAAATATATTTTCAAAATAGTGCTTCAACATAATAATGTTTTTATGGAATCCATGCTTGTCTGATTGATTATATATATATTATACATTTTTTCAAAAATATATCTTTTCAAAAATTTGTTTGACTCACTCAATTAGACACAAGCCTCTTAGGACAACACTAAAGTTCCTTAAGGCACTTAGATAGAGTCAAACGGTATCGGGTACAGGGGGAGTACTTTTCATTTTTTTTCTCAAAAATTTGCACTTTAAAAATTACTATTATTTGAAAATACTTTTCGAAAATTGAGCTTTAAATCGTTATCACGTGTATTTTTCAAAAAAAAAAGGGGGTTTATGTTGTAAAATTTACCTGTCTTGTTTGAGTTTGATAAACCCTAAAGACACAGAGGAAAGTCCACTTCATAATCTACAAGGACTCCTATGACGTGTCAGACTTAGGGGGAGTCTAAATCAAACTTCTGAAAAAGTTTCTTTTAATTAATTGTTTTGAAATTATTAGAAAATTCCTTTGATTTGAATCAAACCTTAAGACTCAGAGGAAGAGTACTTGTGGTCAACAAGCTTCCCAGGACTAGGTCAAGTTTAGGGGGAGGTCAAATGAAAAGAATTATTCAATATTTCAAATGTTTTCAAACGCGGTATTTTCAAATCCTGTTGAAAACATAATTTTTTTAATAAAAAATTATATACTATTATTCTCAAAAAGTCATCTGGTTTTTATCTGAAATAATATCTTGAGTTTGAAAAATCCTCCAGGACACTTAGGAAAATGTCCTTGTAGTCAACAAGGTTTCCTATGATTGTGTCAGACTGGAAGATAAATCAAATCAAGTATTATGACCTTAAAATTTTTTACATCTTTCAAAATTAAATTACATCCTATTATTCTGTGACTTCTGAAATTTTTGAAATAATATTTACTTGGGTTGGAAAATTTCCAGGACACTTAGGAAATGTCCTTGTAGTCAACAAGGGTTCCCAGGATAGTGTCAGACTGGAAAATTAACCAAATGAAATCAAATATTATGTTTTCAAAAGTACTTATGTCTTTCAAAGCCAAATATTCTTTCAAAAGTACTATCATTTTTTTCAAAATTCTACTAATATTTACTTGACCTTGAAAAATATTATGTTTCATAAAACACTTATTTTCGAAAAACAGTTAGTATTTGCAAAATAGGCATAACATTTATATTTTCTAAAATAACATTCTTTCAAAAGTTATGTATTTTTCAAAAGTACTTAATTATTCAAAAATTCAATATATTTTCAAAGGTACTTATATTTTCAAAAATTACATAATTTTTTGCAATATATTGCGTTCAAAAATTTTGCACTAAGTATTTTCAAAAAGAACCAAAGTTTTTAATGTTGGTGCAAGTATTTTATTTTTGATGTATGACAAAGGGGGAGAGATGTGTGCATAAGTTAGAAAAAATTTTCCCCGAAGATCAAAAATGTAGTTTCAAAACCTATATTAGTTTTTTTTTCATTTTTACCCCAAGGACAGTAAGTTAGCCCCTTTAAACCAATCTAACTTAAGTTATTGTCAAACATCAAAAAGGGGGAGATTGTTGGTGCAAGTTGCATCAATGGTATTCCTCTTTAAGTGTTTTAATGTTTGACAATACACTTAAGTCAGTGATATATTGAACAGACAAAGGGGAGTAAGAGAGAAGTGACCTAAGCTGAAGAAAAGTCCTAGTTAATCTAGGCATCGAAACCCCAAGACCTAACGAAGGGCTGTTAGGCACCTAGCGAAGGGCTGCTAGGTATCATAACCTAAAGACCTAGCGACGGGCTGCTAGGCACCTAGCGAAGGGCTGCTAGGTATCATAACCTAAAGACCTAGCGACGGGCTGCTAGGCACCTAGCGAAGGGCTGCTAGGTATCGTAACCTAAAGACCTAGCGAAAGGCTGCTAGGCACCTAGCGAAGGGCTGCTAGGTATCGTAACCTAAGACCTAGCGAAGGGCTGCTAGGCACCTAGCGAAGGGCTGCTAGGGAATGAAGACCTGGCGAAGGACTGCTAGGCACCTGGCGAAGAATTGCTAGGTAATGAAGTCTTGGTCCAAGGGACTGAGCAACTTAGCTGAGCGATGACTAAGGACAGGAGTAGAGACGGGTCGGGGTTCGGGCGTCTCGAGATCCGGAGTAATCGGAGGCTAAGCAAAAGTCCATCCGAAGGACTGGGTGGCAACCGTCTCCTGAAAGGAGTAGGTGAAGGGTGAGTTCTCGGGGATAGGAACTCGTGCCGGTTCGACCTAGGGTTTCGTGCAAATCCGAAGTCCGAACCAAGTCCCTAAGACTAACATTAAGGTATCTATGCTTTATGTTTGTGTATCTTGCAGGTAACAAGAACCGGAGACAAAGCAACCAGTTTGCAGGCTTTAAGGAGGGCGCCCTCAGCAGGGAGGGCGCCCCCATCAGCCAGGGCGACCTCAACAGCCAGGGCGCCCTGAGCAAAGAAGAAAAATAGGAGTTAAGTGATGCAGGCAGAACAGGTGTCAAGTGGGGCGCCCTGAGCGTCCGGGGCGCCTTGGTTCAAAACTGTACTTGCAGTTTCGAACCCAAAACACAGATAAGACATCATGAGGGCGCCCTGAGCGTCCGAGGTGCCCTGGTCAATGATCTTATCACCTGCGGCGAGGTAGGCGCAAGGATAAGCTTTGACCGAGTCTTCCGGGGCGCCCCCAGCGTCCAGGGCGCCCGCAGGAGGCCTATATAAGGGGCTTCGACCCCTCTGCTTCAGACACGACTTTCAAGTACTGTTCTGATCATTCCGACCGACGACAACGTGCTAGAAATGAGGCTCTACGATCGGGAGGCTCCAGGAGGAGGTGCGCGGCACTTCGGAAGTCCAGATTGGCCGAGCTTCATCCTTGTCTTGTTGGTTTGCATTTTGTTAATTACCGTACTTAATTTTTCTATATTATTGCGTGTAATTGAACACTGTAAGATGGGTTTTCTCCGCCTCCGGAAATTCCGGAAAGGAGACCAATAGTGGACTCACGCCGAGTACATAGGCCTTGGACGTACTGACCCTGGGGGGTTGGGAACCAAGTAAATAATCCCGCTGTGTCACTGTATTATTGTTTTCTTCGTTCTGTGTGTTTTCCGCTGCTACTAACTCTGAATCTAGAACGAAGATCCGAAAGTTTCTCCGAAAGATTTTAACGGTCGATATTCACCCCCCCCCTCTATCGACGGCACCGGTCCTACACTTCGTACCAACAGATCAGAGACCTACATCTCCTCCCGTACAAAGCTTCATAAAGTGTCATTCCAATAGTAGCTTGGTAGCTATTATTGTAAGTGAATTCCGCTAAGCACAGATATCGGCACCAACTCCCTTTGAAATCTAGGGCACAAGCTCGTAACATATCCTCTAATACTTGATTCACTCGTTCAGTTTGCTTGTCAGTCTGAGGGTGAAAGGCGGTACTGAATCGTAGTTTAGTGCCAAGAGACTTCTGGACGCATTCCCAAAAGTGTGAGGTAAAGCGACCGTCCCTATCTGAGATGATGGTCTTGGGAACTCCGTGAAGTCTGATTATCTCCTTAGCATATAATTGAGCTAGTTGCTCAATCGAATAGGTCATCTTGATTGCTAGGAAATGGGCAGACTTCGTCAATCTGTCCATAATTACCCATATCGCATCATATCCGTTCGTAGTCTTGGGAAGTCCTGAAATGAAATCCATAGATATATCTTCCCATTTCCATTCCGGAATTGGAAGTGACTGCAGAACTCCTCCGGGTCGCTGGTGTTCCGGTTTCACTCGTTGGCAGGTCAGGCAAGTGCTGACATGCTGAGCCACGTCCCTCTTCATACCAAACCACCAGAATTTCTCCTTCAGGTCTTGATACATTTTGGTGGATCCCGGATGCATCGAATAAGGAGTTCCATGAGCTTCTGCTAATATTTCCTTCCGCAGCTCCGGATCATTAGGGATACATAGACGATCCCTAAGGTATAATACTCCACTGTCGGCGATACGAAAACCATCGCCCTTTCCTTCTAGAATCTCTTGCTTGATTCTCTGAAGACTCGGATCACCATTTTGTTTTTCTAATATGTCATCGAATAGCCTCGGTGATATGGTCATGGTAGAAAGCCGTCCGGAAATGATCTCGACCCCGTAATTCATAATTTCTCTTTCGAGTGGGCGGGGTAATACTGATAAGGACATCAAGGTGGCACTGGACTTCCGGCTGAGTGCATCAGCCACTTTGTTTGCCTTCCCTGGATGGTAGAAGATCTCGCAGTCGTAGTCCTTCACTAACTCAAGCCATCGGCGTTGTCTCATATTTAGGTCTTTCTAAGTGAAAAAGTATCGCAGACTCTGGTGGTCTATATAAATCCTACACTACGCTCCATATAGATAATGCCTCCATATTTTGAGAGCGAAGACCACGGCGGCCAGTTCTAGATCGTGAGTGGGGTAGTTCTTTTCATGTTCTTTGAGTTGTCTAGAGGCGTAGGCAATGACTTTACCACTCTGCATAAGTACAGCTCCAAGTCCCAATTTGGAGGCGTCGCTATACATGTCGAAGCTCTGGTTGCTTTCCGGAAGAGTAAGCATCGGAGCACTTGTAAGTCTTCTTTTTAGTTCCAGGAAACTCCTTTTCGCAGTTTCCCGTCCATTAGTACTTTTTATTCTTCCGGGTGAGAGCCGTTAGAGGGGCTGTAATTCTCGAGAAGTCCTCCACAAATTTTCGATAATAGCCTGCCAGCCCGAGGAAGCTTCTGATTTCACTGGCGTTCTTCGTCCTGCTCCAGTTACTCACAGCTTCAATCTTTATTGGGTCTACCATAACTCCGTCTTTGGAAATAATATGACCCAAAAAGGCTACTATAAGTTATTGTTATTCCTACCCGCATATCAAACTCTAAAGTATTCGATATCATAAAGTAAGGTAAGGTATCGTTCATATTTACATATCCTAAAAGTACTCTCTATCATAAGGTATCATTCATACTTACATATTCTAGAATCAAAAAGAAAGTAAGGTATGCATAGAGGTACTTACTTGGAAGCTGCAGGAAGAAGGCTTGGTGTGTGTGTAGTGAGATGCCAAAACTTTCGCTCTGATACCAACCTGTAACACCCGTCCTTCCCGCCCTACGATGTAGGCGGAAGGCGGCGCTATGCGAACATACATATACGCATATGGAGATCTTAATACAGTGGAATAATTTAAAACTTTATACATATGTGTTTAAACCATGCAATCAAAACTTGAATCATGTTGACACATCTTAACTATCATTCATAAACATGGTTACTCGGTAAACTTAGCATTGTTGTAACATAAAAGAAAAGTAAGATATATCATGTGAGACATAACATTCTTGAACATGCTTGCATTAAACATAACTTATCCTACCATCAAGCTTAAAGACAACATATTGTTTTGAACACATCATGGCATAGCATGTTAACATCATAATTTAGCCTATGTAAGTATAGCAATAAAGCACGATATAGAAATCAACATAAGTTGTTCATAAGCAACATAAGTGATAAAATTTTCCTAGTAAGTTGTTCTTTAGGAGAAACCATCATAAAGTATAGCATGATAACTAAAGATGACAATGCAAAACATAAGACATATGACAATTATGAGTAATAGGATCTTTTTTTTCTTTTTCTTTTGCCATGTCCCCGCCACACACACACACTTGCCCCTCCTACTACTTCCCTTAGCTTAGTATCCTCTTGCTTGATCTGCGGTATAAGAAAATAAAACTTATAAGCACACAAGCTTAGTAAGACCCTTTCCTACTCACTAAAATCATACGTCACATATAGTCAATGGAAAGACATAACATGGAGAGTGTAACATAAAACTAAAGCATATCATGAGAAGGTATTCATAAAGCATTTAACATGAGGAGGCATATAGATGTACATGAAAACACATAATCATATAGAAGTGTTATACATGAAAAGAAAGTGTATAGAGCTCATGGCATAAGAAGTACTTGACATAAATAAAAGCATATAACATACTTGACATGGAATAGATGCATAACATAAATGAATGCATGGGTTAAATGCACATAACATAAGGTTGTTTATATGAAAATCATAATTATAAGTACTTAAGCATAAATCTCAACATCATGGGGGGCCCCGGCTTGTACCACATACATACATCCATCATGTGCACGCATCTCTAAGTAAATGTGAGGTAGCTAGTCTCAACCTACTAGGGTACAAGGTTACCTTCAACCTAGGGACAGCTACGGTAGTCCAGAACCGAGACTTTCATAAGGAGCTCATCCCTGTTGGACAGCTACGGTAGTCCCAGAACCGAGGACAGCTACGGTAGTCCCAGCACCGAGCCTTTCATAAGGAGCTCATCCCTTGGACCTTACTTGGGTCCGGTACAAACCCATCCATAAAGTAAAATAGCTTCACATGCTTCTTTTTACATCATAAGAAATGCTCTTGGCATTTCATCATTAATAGAACTTACATATCATAATTAAAGACATAAACATGATCTTAATACATGAAGCATGGTATAAAGCCTACTTAGCATTTCATCATTCATAATTAATGCATAACATCATTATGCCTTAAGGGCACAAACATAGACTTGATTCAAAATGTATGTCATGCACACATCATTATGCCTTAGAGGCATGAACATCATCTTCATTTATAAGGCATGACATACATACATAATTATGCCTTAAGGCATAAACATCATCTTCGTTCATAAAGTTTGCATGATCATGGTACATAAGGTAAGCATGCATAGATAAGTTTTTACATACATTGTACATATCACATAGCATACATGATCATGGTATCTATCCTAAAGCATGCATGGGTAGGATCCATATGAACATGATACATACTACATAGGTTCATGATATTCAACATAAAACATGCGTAGGTCTATATAACTATAATATACATATCATAATACATATGTTCAAAGCATTTAACATAATGCATACATAATTCTACATACACATGATGCCTACTTCTCAACACATGTGTTCATGGTATATGGTTTAAAACATCCATAAATAAAACCTACTAAAACATGACACATAATATAAGCATACAAGGTCATGATGCATAGCACATAAAGTTAGGGTTTAGGCATCATAAAATTCATACAACATGCTTGAACATATATCTACATCATAATAAGCCATAAACAAGTATACTTGAAACCTTAGACTAACCTAAACCCTAGACTTGATGCTTGGCCGAAAGTTATAGATGGGAGTCCCATTATTCAAGTAACATGTGAGGTACCATAAGTAACATAACCCCCAATACAATACATACAATGCCATAGGAAGCCATTAGAACACATGATTGGGGCTAACCCTAATTCCTATCCCTAAAATAGGTCTTGGCCAAAACCCTAGAGGGGTCACAAGTACATAGAAAATTCATATAACCCACAATTAACATCCATTGTATCATAGAGAATCATAATAAGCATGCTTGGAGGGTTAGATCTAATCCTAACCATGAAATGGGGAAGGTGGCCGAAACTTCATGAGGACTTTTGGGTGCTACAAAAATTCCACAACTCACAATTCATTCTTATTTTATCATGAGAAAGCATTAGGAACCATAAGTGAGGTTTTAACATCATCCCAAACCCTAAAAGATTTCTTGGCCGAAACCCTAGGAAGCCCTAATCCATAGTTTTCTCAACATAGAGCCCAAACAAAATCTTAAATCATGAAAGACAACATAAAAGCCATTATACCACAGGTGAGGAGTCTTACCTCTTGTTGTCTAGGTTATAAACCTTAAATAGAGAAAAGAGTGAAGACCTTCTTGACCTTAGAACACCCCTTGCCCTTGTAGCCTTGTAGAAAACCTTGGATCTTCAAGAGGGAGTCCTCTTGTGAAGTTTTCCAAGGGGAAAGCTTCCTTGTGGCTCACGGCAAGAAGGAGGAAGAAGAGAGGAGAGGAAGAGCCTTGGTGGAAGAAAAGAGGAGAAAAGTAACTTAAGTGTCTCTTCACTCCTTATCCCTCTCTTTTATACTAAGTGAAAGGGCATGGTGCCTCTTCACATGGTGCCTCTTCAACTTCCTTTAGCCTCAACTAAATTCTTCTTTCTTTTCCACTAGCACTCCCTTGCTAGGTGAATTAGTTAGTACATGCATGATGAGGCTTTGCCTCTATTCTAGGTCCAAGGTTCAATCCTTGGTGCATGTGTTGGATCGAGAGAACCGATAGAGGGGGGGTGAATATCGGAAATCATTTTTCAGAAATACTTAGAGCAAGTATGCAGCGGAAATTAAGAAAACAAAATCACACAGAGACACAATCGATTTTACTTGGTTCGGAGCCTGGGTCGACTCATACTCCAAGGCCCACGGTCGTTGACCGTTTACTTTGGGCAATTCTATATGAGGCGCAATAATAGTTTACAAGGATTGATTTACAAATTCAGCACAGTAAACTAAATAATTTAAAAAGAGACTCTTCTTTTACCGACGTCCGATGTAGGTTGTCTTTTTCGGGGCAGCGGGACGTCGTCGGCTCGAGTTGGGAGGTTTCCGGAGCGAGGCGCGAGAGCAGAAGAGCGTGGAAGCGTTGATTGAAGTTCATCTCTGAAGCTTGGGGTCGAGGGCCCTTTATATAGGGCCTGGGGGCGCCCGGGACGTCGGGGGCGCCCCCCCCCCCCCACGTGTCGGTTGATCCGGCGATTTCTCGGTCAGCGTCTGATCCCTTTATCTTCGGGATCAGTTTTGGCCGGGGCGCCCAGAGCGCTCGGGGCGCCCGGATTGACCAGGTCAAAGTGTCATCTGCTGGCTTCGAAGGGAGCTGCTTCGATGCTTTGCTGTTGGGGGCGCCCGGAGCGCAGGGGGCGCCCAGGAGCAGCGGGGGCGCCCGGGAGCACGGGGGCGCCCGGGAGTTAAACTGTCGAAGCTGCTTTGCTTTTCTTGTGTTTTGTGTTCACCTTGGGGGCGCACGGGACACTCCGGGCGCCCTGGTCAGCTATTGCCTCATTCCTTTGAGGCTCTCTGAGCTGCAGACACACGTTCCTTCAGCCCTGCATCCAGGGTTAGTCCAAAATACAATGAAACAATAAATTGTTAGTTTATACAGCCTTAGCTGTCTTGGTTCTGACTTTGGGCCTCCAAAATGGAGCCCTAGGTCGAACCGACGCCTACTGTTCCCTCGACGGGGAACGCGTCCTCACCTACTCCTCTCGGGAGAATTTACCTGATGCCAACCCCGTAGCTCGACAAATCGACAGATCCTCAGCTCCCGCGATCACTTCAGCTCAGATTTTGTCGTCGAGAGAACCAATCCTCCGATCTCTTCGTACTTGCTGTAATGGAGTGCGATGATGATTCAGGAACAATCAGGGCAACTCAAAGAACCCCTTCGACTTGCATCTGATTGATGAGGATGGAGAACAAGTGTGATTCGATCCGAAACTGGCAAGAACTGGCGAAACCCTCACCAAGCTCTTCTCAGCTACAAACTTGAGCAGGAAATCTCAAGGAGACGCGAATCTGATGATCTGGAACTCAAACCAAGCTGGAATCCGATGTGGCCGTGCGCTTGATGAAGAAACGAAGAAGAAAGACGCAAGAACGGGAAGAACACGAAGAAGCTGCGGCACGCGACGATGCGAGAAATCTGAGGGATTTTTGATTAATTACTTAGCAATGGACGGCTGAGATTGTCTTGGCTTAATCCAACAATCGGATCTTCTCTGATTGAACCCTAAACTCCCAGATCTCAATCTGATGGTCAGATCTACCTCTCCTCAGCTGGGATCAATCGGATCTGCCCTGGATGGCTCAGATCTACCTGCCTTCCAAATGGACGGTCCACAGTCTTCCAAAGCTTGATCGCCTTGATCTGAGCCCGATTCTGACCCAACCTTGACCCAACTTGACCTAGGTCCCTGTTCCTTCAACCTACAAAAGTCATATTCGAATTAGATATCAAAACATCTCAAATTTTGCAAAGATTTGCAATTAAACCCAAAATAGAATTAATACATGGAACCTAGGATAAATTCAAGATTAAGCATGTAAAATATGGATCAAACATGGGTTTTAGAGCCTAAAATAATCAACAAAATAGTACTTATCAGTTGGTCCATTCAATACTACCAAGAATTTGTGAGATAAGTTGATTGATCTCAATGAAAGCACCAAGGTTTCAAGAATTGCAAAGAGGGACTTGTTGGATCAATCGGCCCTAAGATGGTCCGGAGTGACCATAGGTTTTGATGTTTGGGCAAAGGGTTTAAGTTAGGTTTTCCCTTGTATTCTTATATGTGTATGTTGAGTGTGCAGGTTGTACATGTTACACATATGGACTTGACTGGACGGCCTCAGTACGGTGAAGGATGGCATGGAGGCAAGCTGGAGGCTTGCGTGCGCATCCGAGGGACCTTGGAGAGCAGGGACGATGAGCTGATGGGCGCGGACTTCGAGGCATACGTGAAGGGTGGCATGGAGGCAAACTGGAGGTTTGCGTGCGCATCCGAGGGACGAGGGCCGAAGATGAAGAGGGCGCGAAGGCAACAGTCGAGGCTGCGGAGGAGGAGTCAGTCGAGTCATGAGGATCGAGTGCTGTGTGAATGTACTCGGGAAAGGGTTCAGCTGGGGACCAGTCGACTGCCCTGGGGGCTGTCGACTGGTAGGTTGCTGGTGAGCTGGCAAATTCGAACGTTGGGAGTGTCAACGGTCGAATTTGGCTGGCACCAGTCGACTGCCCTAGGGGCAGTCGACTGATAGCGAGAAATCAGCCCCGAGTCCTAATTAAAGAGGACGTCGTGGTGGCTGAGTTTCTTGACGAAACTTGTTCTGGTTAAGGGCAAGTTAGTAGTCTTCGTGTCCAGAGCTTTGGTTGGTGTTGTGGTGAGGTTTCTCCACCCACAAGGAGCGACATGTGATAGCCGGAGGTTATCCGGGGTTTGATCCGCCGAAGGATTGTTGGATTAGTCACCCGGCTGGGGTGGATACCAACTAAATCAGGTTGTTAGCGTTTGTTCTTTGTTGTTTGTTTTATTATCTTGTATTTCCGCTGTGCAAACTAACAACATAGGTTGAAAGAATCAAAGAAACGCTATTCACCCCCTCTAGCGTACGGCATCGATCCTAACAATTGGTATCAGAGCGAAGGACCGCTCTTGATCGGACTAACCGCCGAGGGAGCATATGCTAGAGGAGAAAGTTATGGAGGACAAGTTGGGTGAGGATATTTACACTCCGCCGAACTACAACCATGAGGATTTCGGGTATTGAAAATCGAGAATGGAGACATGGTTGGGCATGGAATGGGAGTGCTTGATGATGATAAATGAGCCCTTCGAAATTCCAAAGGACAAGCACGGCAAGAAGCTTCGTCCTAGATGTTGGACTCAAGAGCAACAAGCCTATTCCAAGGCAAACCAAAAGGTAATGAGTATTTTAGTAAATCTTTTGCCTAACAATGTTTTGAGTAATGTAGGGAGTTATAAGAATGCATATGAGTTGTGGAATAAATTGGAAGAAGTGCACAAGAACCCTACAAGAACTCAAAGAGTAGAGGAGCACAAAGGGATGAGTCAAATGGTTCAAGAAGAAGAAAAGAAGGAGAATTGACCATCTCATCAAGTGAAGTGGAAGAAGAAAGTGAGAGGTCATCCATCTCATCTAGAGAAGAGGAGGAGGTCACCACTTCAAGAATTGAGGGGGAGGAAAGATCTTCACTAATGCAAGAACAAGAGGAAGCATCCACCTCTTCCAAGGTTGAAGAAGAAGTCAACCTACCCTCCACCTCCACCTCCACCAAAGCCAAATTGAAAGAACATATCACGTGCTTTGGTTGCAATAAAAAGGGGCACTACAAAGATAAGTGCCCAAAAGGTAAAAGGGAGGTAAAATCTAAACCCATTTCAATTTCGGTTAAATCTAACATGGGTTGTAGGAATAAAGAGGCTCAAGCTAAGAAGAAAATTAGATGCTTCACGTGTGGAGAGCTAGGACACTACCACACAAGATGCCCAATGAGTGGAAAGCTCAAGAAAATGGAGCATCTAAGAAGATGGGAGAAAGAAGAGAGAAGGAAGCAAAACTCACAACAAGGAAGGACTACAAGGGTAAGGGAGGTATTTCCTAACCCTAGTTTAAAAAGAAATTCAATTTCAAGTTCTTCCTTGCATTCTAAAAATCATGTAAATCACTCAGTCATGCATGCTAGAACTCATGAGAATTGTTTATTTGTGCATAATCATGGATTTAAGTATAATGATAGGACTAAGGGTAACAAGGTAGATCATAACCCTAAGAAAAGCATGCATCATGATAGACCTAAGACTTGGGTACCTAAGGATCAAGGCATTGACCCCAAGAAGGGGAGACAAATGCCTAAGAAAATGGATAAGTCTAGGAATGTCCAAAGTGGACATGTGGAATCCAAGGTTAGAGGGCTAAAAAGGGAAAATCAAGCCTTAAGGGCACGGCTTGATACGTTAGAGAAGACCTTAGAAAGATTCAAGATTGGATCTAAAGGTCTAGATATGGTGTTGGGTAGCATCAAACCCAACTATGATAGGTCAGGTTTGGGCTATCAATCCAAGACCTCCAAGGGCAATGGAAAGAAGGATGCTGGGAAAGCATACAATCTTAGTAAGGAAGAAAAGTCTAAGGATGGCAAGGGGATGCCATCCAAGGGTAGAAAGGGTGACTTAACCAAGGACAAGGTATCCAAGGTTAAAAAGGCCAATTTTGTAGGCCAAGAGTCATCGGTGGCACACCGGTGTGGCCTAGTATGGATCGAGTCACCTAGGGAGGTGGCTAAGACTAAGAGCTCAAGGGAGAGCTCTAGGAGCCTTTGGGGTCCATGGTAAATGGATCTCAAAAGTTTCTCCCTTAGGAAATTAGGTGAAATGTGCCACAAAGGGTTGGGAGACTTGGGTAAGTCTTAATCCTAGATTTTGACACATCAAAAGGAGAATTTAGGGAGAAAAGGTGAAAAAGGAGCCATAATTCACAAAAATTGAGGTTTAATGTTGGAATACCATGTATTTTAGTGGTAGAAAAGAATTGTGATCAAGGAGAAGTTGATGCATTGAAGAGAAGTGAGAATTAACATTTTTAGGACGAGCTCATTTGATACTTTTTAGAAGAAGTAGGATTTCGTGCCAATCTTGGGATTTGGAGTACATTTATTTGGAAACATATTTTTCCCAAGTAGATATTGGCTTCACAAATCTCCCTACGAAATTTCATAATTTTTGGAGATTTGTAGAATTTTTAGGGCATTTCTGAATTTCGGCCTGAAAACCTGAAATTTCAGGTATCAGTCTCGAGCCCAGAAACATTCTGTGAGTTTTAGGAGTTGACTGCCCCAGGGGCAGTCGACTGGTCCATAGGCTGAAATTGAAAATGAGAATGTTGCCTAATCAGAAATTGCAAACTTGGTTATGAGATATGGTTTAGGATTAAAATTCTTGGTTATGATTTCACATTCCTTGAATAAAGTGTTATCTCATGATTTGATAAGAATTTATTAGATTTTATGGAAATCAAGAAGGATTGATAAGGTTCCCTAGGTATCTAACATTTAGAGGTTAAACAAGGAACATTGAGGACAATTCCATGTGTCGAATTATGATGGGTAGATTTGACAAACACATGGAATTAGAAACAAATTTGAAAGTTGATACTTAATGCAAAAATTCTTAAGAAACTTAGATGTGTACCAAAAGTCAAGCACACTTGATATTTCCATGATATCATATTTTTCTAGGATAGGGTATATCCTAGTAAGTGTGCTTGCAATCTTTAGAGTTTTTAGATGGTGTTGAGTTCTTATTGACACTAGGGATGAGGGTGCTTGGGGAGCAAGCCTTTAATGGTGTTCAAAGGGAAAAGAACTCGGGTGTTAGGTTGGGAAGAACCTAACTTGGTGTTAGGAGGTTAAGTTGGGTAGAACTTAACCCTTTGAAAATGAGAATTAGGAGAAGGCATGGGTTAAGGGGGAGGTTGTCTCCTATTTGCCTTAATTTTCATAAGAAAACTTTTGGGTTTTGTACCAAACTTGGAAATGGGGATAGATACATGGTGAAATGTATTTTTCCCAAGTAGGTATGGGTACCATAAAGTTCTCCACGAAATTTAGGAATTTTTGGAGATTTGTGGAATTTCTGGCGCGTTTCTGAAATTCGGCCAGAAAACTGATTATCAGAGTATCAGTCGACTGCCCTGGGGGCAGTCGACTGGTCAGGGCTGGTTTGGGTATCCAGCAGCTGACTTAGGTCCGAGTGATTAAAAACAAGTGTATGGGGGGTTAGTACACGTTGTTTAGGACCATTTGGGATTAAAAGAATTGATAATTGGGATATTATTAGGGTCTTTTTGATGTATGGCAAAGGGGGAGAGATGTTGGGTTTAAGTGGGAAACCAAACATACCTTTGCTAGAAACCCTAGGTTTAGGGGGAGCTGAGATTAAAGGGGGAGCATGGTTGCTCCATTCTTGGCCTAAGGGGAACCTTGGAGAGGTTCTTAAAAAGCCTTTGTAAGTCCAGTGTAAGGGGGAGCTTGGGGAGAAGCTTTAAAAAGCCTGGTTTGGTAGAAAATCCTAACTTGGAGGGTTAGGTGGTGAAAGTCCTAGCTCGGAGGGCTAGGTGTTGGAAAATCCTAACTTGGACGGTTAGGTGGTAAAATTCCTAACTCGGAGGGTTAGGTGTAGGATGCCTTGGGATAGGATCCATACTTGCATTGCATATGCATTTATTTTAGCATGGTTTCTGCTATTGACTACTATCTTGCTTTCCTAACTTAAACGGATTGTCAAACATCAAAAAGGGGGAGATTGTTGGAGCAATCGGCCCTAAGATGGTCCGGAGTGACCATAGGTTTTGATGTTTGGGCAAAGGGTTTAAGTTAGGTTTTCCCTTGTATTCTTATATGTGTATGTTGAGTGTGCAGGTTGTACATGTTACACATATGGACTTGACTGGACGGCCTCAGTACGGTGAAGGATGGCATGGAGGCAAGCTGGAGGCTTGCGTGCGCATCCGAGGGACCTTGGAGAGCAGGGACGATGAGCTGATGGGCGCGGACTTCGAGGCATACGTGAAGGGTGGCATGGAGGCAAACTGGAGGTTTGCGTGCGCATCCGAGGGACGAGGGCCGAAGATGAAGAGGGCGCGAAGGCAACAGTCGAGGCTGCGGAGGAGGAGTCAGTCGAGTCGTGAGGATCGAGTGCTGTGTGAATGTACTCGGGAAAGGGTTCAGCTAGGGACCAGTCGACTGCCCTGGGGGCAGTCGACTGGTAGGTGGCTGGTGAGCTGGCAAATTCGAACGTTGGGAGTGTCAATGGTCGAATTTGGCTGGCACCAGTCGACTGCCCTGGGGGCAGTCGACTGATAGCGAGAAATCAGCTCCGAGTCCTATTTAAAGAGGATGTCGTGGTGGCTGAGTTTCTTGACGAAACTTGTTCTGGTTAAGGGCAAGTTAGTAGTCTTCGTGTCCAGAGCTTTGGTTGGTGTTGTGGTGAGGTTTCTCCACCCACAAGGAGCGACACGTGATAGCCGGAGGTTATCCGGGGTTTGATCCGCCGAAGGATTGTTGGATTAGTCACCCGGCCGGGGTGGATACCAACTAAATCAGGTTGTTAGCGTTTGTTCTTTGTTGTTTGTTTTATTATCTTGTATTTCCGCTGTGCAAACTAACAACGTAGGTTGAAAGAATCAAAGAAACGCTATTCACCCCCTCTAGCGTACGGCATCGATCCTAACAGGACTTTCTCATCAACCAAATACAGAATTTCATGATGAGAGAAGGTGAAACCATGAGTAAGCTTCATGGAAGGTTCAAGGAGTTGTTGAATGGAATTCATGCCATTGGAGAAAAAGGTAGAAATAGAGATGTCATCAAGAATGCTTTAAAAGCCTTCCTAGAGACTCTTTGTGGTCATCCATGGTAGATGTCTACAAAGTTTCAAAGGATTTGTCATTTGTCAAACTAGATGAATTATTTTGTGAACTTGAATTACATGAGCAAGCCAACGCAAGCCATAAGGAGAAAGGTATAACTTTGGTTACAGGTGAAAAGAGTAAGAAAAGAGCAAGGAGAAGAAAAGGAAAGGAAGAAGAGTCTTCATCCGAATTCAATCAAGAAAGCGATAGTGAGGAAGTGATGTCATCCAGTGAGATGGCCAATTTTGTAAGAAAAATGATGAGAAGATCTCGTAAATTCAACAAGAAGGATATCAAAAAGATCTTCAATGACAACAAAAGAAAAGGTAAATCTCCAATGGATTCATAGTCTAAAATTGATGCAGTTTGTTTTGAGTGCAATATGAAGGGATATTTCAAATACAAATGTCCAAAATTGAAGAAGCAGGAGAAGAAACTTATGAAGAAGAAGGCCTTGAAAGCCACATGGGATAGATCCTCCTCTAGCTCATCGAAAGAAGATGAAGGAAGAACTCAAGGCACTTGGTACTTATGGTGTTAAGCAATGTGGAGAGTAGTGAAGGTAAAGATAACCAAAGTAAGGGTGTGGATTCTTCAAGTGAATCATCATTTGGTGATGACGAGGTAGCCTCTCCCAAACTTGATAAAATATATGCTACTATTGCATGTTTAACAAATGCTTTGTTAAAATCAAAAGGTAAGGTTAGGAAATTCAAAAATGAATTGAAGTCATTTAGATATAAATGTGTCATGTGAGTGCATCCTTAAAATTGCAAGTAGATGATTTCAAGAATGTATTGAAAAAATTTACTTCAAGTTCTAAATATTTAGATATTATTTTGAGAGTTCAATGAGCTATTTATAACAAAGAGGGATTTGGATATAAAACAATACAAAAGGAAGTTAAGTTTGTGTCCTTAATTAGTAGAAATAACTTCTCTAAAATTAAGACTATGCAAGCTTGGGTACCCAAGTAATATGTTGTTGATGCAACTAGACCCAAAATTTGGGTACTAAAACAATTAGTTCATCGTATTTGAATAGACATGTGTCAAGAGGGAGCATCCAACAACATGGTTTATAGATAATGGATGTTCTAGGCACATGACAAGAGACCCATCAAAATTCTCATCACTTAAAAACAAAAATAAAGGTACCGTTTCTTTTGGTAATAGTGGTGAACTTAAGGTTGTAGAAATAGGTGACATCAAAATTTCTGAACAATTTGTGATTAAAAATGTTTTACTAGTAAAAGGAATGACTTTCAATCTTCTATGTGTTAGTCAACTATGTGATTCAAGATATAGAGTTGAGTTTAGCTCATCTCAATGTCTAATCAAGCATAGTAAAGTAAACACTATCATGCTTACAGGTCATGAAAGGAGAATATTTATCAAGTTGAATTATTTAGTGCTACTAATGTGTTTGATAAGCGTTCATGTTTAAAGAAGAAGAGACTTGACTTTGGCACTGGAAACTTGCTCACACAACATGATGAATATCAAAAGTCTATCAAACAAGGAGTTGGTGCAATCTTCGTTAGGTCAGGGTTGACCTAGTTTGACTAGGCTCGGGTGAGCTTGAGTTTCGATGTTTGACAATGATGTTTGAATATTGTATGAGTCAAGTGGGTCAAGGTTGATTGGACACTTGTTTGGTGACATCCAAGTGAATCGAGGAGATCACACGCTGGTACGGAAAAAATTCTAGTGAGACTAGGCATACCTAGTGGGACTAGAGGGAAGTTCAGGTGAATCGAGGAGATCGCATACTGGCACGAAAAAAAGCCCTAGTGGGACTAGGCACACCTATTGGAAACTAGGTAAAGTCCAAGTGGATTAGGAAGATTGCACGTTGGCATGAGAAAAGCCTAGTTGGGAACTAGGCAAGGGAAAGTCCAAGTCGGTCAAAAGCATGATCGGACACTTGGTGAGAAAGTCCTAACAGGTAACGGTTGACCGGGTTAGGAAAGGGAACCCTAGACTTGTGCACACAAGTTAGGGTTGGGCCAATCAATTGAGTAATCAATTGGCGTTGATTTCTCATGAACAGAAGCCTTCTTAATCGATTGGGTGAATGATTAAGGAGGGAGTGAATTGATTGGGTGATCGATTGGGAGAGTTGTGTCGCGAGAACAGAAATAGGTTGAATCGATTGGGTAATCGATTTGACATCCTCTTATTCGATTGGCTAATCGATTAAGGAGGACCGTAATCGATTGGTCAATCGATTACGACTGTATTACACGAGAGCACAGAAATGTGCTTAATCGATTCAACAATTGATTAAGATATAATCAATTAAGCTTTAAAAATTAACCGTTGAACTGCTAGTCTGACGTGGTAATTGATCGGGTGATCTCTAAGTTGCGGATATATAGGGTTTTCACGCAGGATTGAAGGGTAGTTCTTTGCATCTCTTCCTCTCCTTTCATCGTCATTTCAAGAGAAGTTTTGGAGTATAGTGTTGCTGCATTTTTAAGGTTCTAGAGGCGATTCCAAACTAGAAGAAAGCAAGAAAAGCAAAGATGGCTCATTTGTGAAAATCTTGTAAGATTTCTTTTGTATTTGCTTGTTTCTTGTTGTATTTTCTTGTAAGCTTGTACGAGGCTTCTCCACCTCCATAAAGGATACTTGCATAGTTCATGAGAGTGTGAGGAGAGTGAATCCTTGGATTAGTTGCCTCAAGGAGGTAGATATAAAGTAAAATCGGAGATATTAGCATTGCTCAAGTCTTCCGCTGCAACAAATCTTCATCGAGCATAGATCAAAGCTAATCAACCCCCCCCTCTATCTCGCCTATCGATCCTAATAGGATTGCCAAAGTTAAAGTTTAAAAAAGATAAATTATGTGATTCTTGTCAAATGAGTAAGCAAACCAAAGCTGCTCATAAAGGTAAAAATGTCATAAGTACTTTAAATGCATTAGAGCTTATTCACATGTACTTATTTAATAGCAGTAGTTATATCTCTTTAAATGGTAGTAGATATTATTTTATAATAGTAGATCATTACACTAGATATACATGGGTATTCTTTTTGAAGCATAAGGATCCAACTTTAGATACATTGATTGCTTTTTGTAAAATGGTAGAAAATGAAATGACTCACAAGATAAACAAAATAAAAAGTGATCATGAAAGTGAATTTGAAAATAATAGATTCACAAGTTTTTGCATGAAAAAGTGATAGAAACAATAATTCTCCACCCCTGGGATACCTAAACAAAATAGAGTTGTTAAGAGGAATAATAGAGTTTAGAAAGAAGTCGCTAAGAGCTTGTTGAATAAATATTCACTTTATAGTTATATATGGGCTGAAGTAATAAATACGATGTGTTACGTGAAAAATTGAACCCTGATACATAGATTCTTGGACAAAACACCACATGAGTTGTCATTTGGTAAACCATCTACTATTAAACATCTTAGAGTAGTTGGATGTCATTTGGTAAAATTTTTAATCTTGTGAGATACTATGATTTCAATTATGTCGGGTGTAAATTGGATAGAAAAAGCACTAGTTGTGGATGCCAATTCCTAAGATTTCTTTAGTTAGTTGGTTAAGTAGAAAACAACATTGTATTGCACTCTCCATAACCGAAGCTGAATATATCACTATGGGTCGGAGAGTATGTATCACAATTGTTATGTATGACTCACACTTTAAAAGACTATAAACTCATTTACAAAATTATACAATTCCTTTGTGATAATGTGAGTTCCATAAACTTGACCAAAAATTCATTTCACCATTCAAGAACAAAGCACATTGAGATAAACCATCATTTTATTTGAGATCATGTAACTAAAATTAATATTATACTTAGCTACATTGAGACAAAATCAAACCTAGTCGATATCTTCACTAAACCACTCCCCAAAATTGAATTTAGTTATCTACGAAGGTAGTTGGGTATATGCTTGTTGAATAACTAAACAATCCTTTATAATCACTTCAAGTATGAAATCCGTTAAAAATTCATTTTACCCAATATTGCATCTCACAAGAACATAAGGTTTACCTTGATTGTGTTTGTTTTATACATAGATGGGGTGAGATATTAGGATTGATTTTTTAGCTCAAAATGCTTGTCACGATGCATTATGTGAGCTAAAGTGGTTGATTTTTTTTAATCATTAATTTGACCAATCACGAGGAAGATTGACACATAATTTATGTGTATTTGGTCCGAAGATTATGGTTAGACATTTCGATACCAAAAGCCCAACATGATGTAATTCCTTATGAAATAGGTCTTCCAATTTATAATCCGATACATAGGAAGGAGTTTTGAGTAAGAAAATTAGCCTAAACTCTCTGAAATCGTGTTGAAAAACCACTATCAAGCTCTTTAGTCGACTGTATCAGACACACAATCGACTGATACATCGAAACACTCGTATTGTAAGTACAATAGTTGACTGATATTAACATCAATGGACTAATGGATTTCGGATCTGCCACAAAAGCAAGTCATAGACTTGACTGATTTCAATCAGTCAACTGATTGAAATTGGTCGACTGATTGAAATACGTCGACTAATAATATTATCAATCTACTGATTTAGTCTAGATCAAACATAGTTAGATCGAAGATTCGACTAGTTGACATCAATCGACTGATAATATTATCAGTCAACTAATGGCGTTGAGATTTAATGTCAACCAACTTCTTTGCAACTTTTGTTAAACCCGAGCCCCTTCTTCCCAAAACCCTAGCTCGATTATTTTTCTTCTCCCAAACATCACCGACATCCCGACAGAGTTTCGGAATGCCTCCTAGGGGACCAGATCACCCTACGCCCTTCTCCAACATCCTTTCCTCTTGCCGATCATCTTCCCCATCCACTTAATGTTTGGATTCCATGGCTTGGTATCTCTTCAAGAGTCACCAATCAGAGCTATCCTGGTCGGTGTTGTTAGTGATATGAGAGAAGTGTCCTAAGGCAATCGCCTTATGATTGTAATCATTTATTCTAATAAATGAATATTCACTATTTAAGTATACATGTTTATGTATTTGATTGAGATCTTAAACTCATTTACTGAATGTCCGCAATACAATTCACAGCATGAGAGAATTTCTGATGAATTCACAACTAGTGATTATCTCTACATGTGCAATTGTGAAGTATTGGAATTGTCCCTAGTCGATGAATTGATAAATACGGACACTATCAATTCTGTTGAGACTAGCATGGGTTATTCTCTAATCAGTTGATTCTCACTAGTTGTCATGAATGCTAGTTAAGGGAACTAGTTCATTGGAGTGACTGGCTGTAAAACTTCATATGGTAGTCTACATATAGATATGTCAGTGAAGTTCTTATTGCAGCTTAAGTACGATGTTCCTTTGACTTGCGGTGTTCAAGTCATCTTCGTCATGGAGACTTATACTTTGACATCTTAAGCAAGCGTCTCCAAGGAGGTGTGGACCCAGGATGATAGGGTATAAGCCGATGTGCCCGAAGATGTTTGAACAGCCTACAAATGATTCACCACTCCTTGCGAGGAGATATATACCTAAGGCCAATCGTAGGATTGTTACTCGAAGTCTCTGGCCAGAGCATGACATGTTCAGAATATGAATCTCTTAAATACATTAGAGTAATTAGAATCCGTAGGACGAGAAAACGTTACTTGGGCTAGGTGTGACGTAGTCAGCCTAGTGGGGACTGACACACATAGACCATGTCCTGAACCAAATGGGTATAAGATGGTGAAGGGAATGGGGCACGATTCATTATAGCTGCTGAAGGGTTTCAGAATTGTTTCTTAGGTCAACCGTTGATCTTTCGATTAATTGGGGATCATGATGTACTACTAGGTGTCACTCATGATCGTTCTATAATTGATTAATTATAGACGGCCAACATAAATCGAAAGCCTATTTAGTCACACGCACTACGAGTAATCTAAGGGATTTAAAACGAGTTGAAAATTAGATTTTTCAATCAAGAGAGATTAAGTTTGGTTGAGCCAAACGATAAGTCGAGTCTGAATTTTTCAGAGACGCATCGAAAGCGTAAAATGGCTAAGTCTTTTGAAGACTTAATAGATGAATTAAATAAGTTTAATTCATTGGGGCTTGGCTTGGATGGGCCGGCCAAAGAGGGCCTCCATCCTCTTTGCTTAGCCGGCCACAACAAAGGGAGAGAACCAAGTTTTTGGTTCAATTTATAAAATAAACCAAGTGTGGTTTGTTTTATAAAATTATGGATGATATAAATTTTTATATAATAAACCAAGGTTTGGTTTATTTTTCATGGAAATTAAAATGAACCATGGATTGGTTTATTTTATAAAATCAATCATGGATTGATTTACCATGATAAGGAAATTTATGCCATAGGAGAGAAGATTTTTATCATGAATTAAAATATGATTTTAACCATGATATAAAATTAAACTTGGCATGATGGAATAAGTTATTCCATATTTGAGAGGCTTGATGGTTGAGAGGCCACTATATAAAGGACCCAAGGCAAGGCTTGGGTGATAATCGTAGAGACGAAGGCATAGGCTCTCTCCCTCTCTTTCTCTCCTTCTCTTCTCCCCTTCTTGCCGTGCGCCAACCAGCCCCAAGAAGGAGCACCAGCCGGCCATCCTTTTGTGGTTAGTCTTCCGACTTCTCTCTTGGTTTTTCTCATCACGTTCTCGGAGAATTTAGTAGTTCTCGAGAACACGAAACTCGTGGCTTTGCGAAGTCATCCCGAAGATACTTGGCGTGGACGCGAATAGAGGCGGAGCTTCCAAGGGACGCTTACGTTGGATCTCGTCCCTTCCTTCGAGTTACGCGAGGTAATACGTAAATTAGTTTACGTTTCTGCAAAATTTCAAATATATGATCATGTCTACACAAGATAAAATTGCATGATTAGATGTGTGGTTAAATGATTTAGAGAAATTATTTATGCTGAACCTTCCGCTGCACGTAATTAATTTTTGATATTACGAACCCGCATCTATGTCAACATGCACCCGGTCCCAACAGTGGTATCAGAGCCGAGGTTTGTGTTCGACATAATCATATAATTATTTTGCGGAAAGCTTTATCATGATCTCAATTTTGGAAAATTTTCAATTATGGAAACTTTCCAATTATGGTAAATTTTCGATTTAGGAATTTCAAAGTTTGGAAATCCTTATGAAATTTCACAAACTTTTGAAATATATTTGTTTCTGAAATTTTATGATAATTGTGAAAACTTTCCATTTTTTGGAAACTTTCCAATTTTGGAAATTTCCTATTTTGGAAATTTTCTAATTTTGGGAAAAAACGTAAGTTTTCTTTGTGCCAGAAACTTACAATTATTCTGAAAACTTTTTATTTTTGGAAACTTTCCATTTATAGAAAGCTCACAATTTTGGGCACTTTTTTTCAAGAAAGTCTAGACAAATTATGGGAATATTAATTGGCATTTAAATTATAATTGAAAATTAAATTATTTACAAAATTCTTTATTTGGATTGAGCCTCGGGGAGCCGTCCAATTTAAAGTTAGTTGTTATAATTCAATTTCCTAAATTGAATTTAAATTGTCAAATTCTTATTTGGATTGAGCCTCGGGGAGCCGTCCAAATTAAGTTATTGATATTAATTTTCCATAAATAAAATATGTGATCAAATCTTGGAAATTTTTGAGGTGATTCTCAAACGATAATTTCCTTATTTGATTTATGAGGTG
>JAGFNQ010007625.1:161527-218001 GCA_024364735.1 Boesenbergia rotunda | reverse complement strand
AAGTGTGAAGTGAACCTACTGTCCCTATCTGAGATGATAGTCCTAGGGACTCCATGTAGTCTGACGATCTCCTTGAGGTATAACTGAGCTAGCTGTTCCATGGAATAGGAGATCCTGATAGCTAGGAAGTGGGCAGACTTAGTCAATCTGTCTACTATTACCCAGATTGCATCATATCCATTCGTTGTTCTGGGTAGTCCCACTATAAAATCCATGGAAATATCTTCCCATTTCCATTCTGGAATCTGAATAGGCTGCAGAACTCCACCTGGTCTCTGATGTTCTGCCTTGACTCTTTGGCATGTCAGACAGGTACTGACATATCTGGCGATGTCTCTCTTCATCCCAGGCCACCAAAAACGTCCCCTGAGGTCTTGGTACATTTTGGTGGAACCAGGATGCATTGCATAAGGAGATCTATGTGCGTCCTCTAGGATCTTCCTTCGGAGCTCTTCTTGGTTCGGAACACATAAGCGGTCACCGTAGTACAGTGTCCCATTATCTGATAGGCGAAATTCTCCATTTTCGGCTTCTGCTATCCCCTGCTTGATTTTCTGAAGGTCAGGATCTTGATCCTGTGCTGTCTGGATGTCTTCAATCAGGGTTGACACTAATGTCAAAGTGGAGAGCTGCCCAACTAAAATTTCCAGTCCGAACTCTGATAACTCTTTCCGAAGGGGCTGTGACATCGTGGACAAAGCTAGTAGGGTGGCACTAGATTTTCTGCTAAGTGCATCTGCCACCTTATTAGCTTTACCTGGATGGTAGAGGATGTCAATGTCATAATCCTTGACTAGCTCAAGCCACCTGCGTTGTCTCATGTTCAGATCCTTCTGAGTAAAGAAATACTTTAGACTCTGATGATCTGTGAAAATCCTACACTGAGCTCCGTATAAGTAATGCCTCCAAATCTTGAGAGCGAACACTACTGCAGCTAGCTCAAGGTCATGGGTAGGGTAATTCTTCTCATAATCCTTGAGTTGTCTAGAGGCATAGGCAATAACCTTGCCATTCTGCATCAGCACTGCTCCAAGTCCTAATTTAGACGCATCGCTATATATGTCAAAGATATCAGTGGTCTCTGGAAGAGTCGGGATGGGAGCACTAGTCAATATTCTCTTTAATTCTATAAAACTGTTCTCGCAGTCCTCTATCCACTGAAACTTCCTGTTCTTTCTGGTAAGAGCTGTCAGTGGGGAGGCTATTCTGGAAAAATCCTCTATAAACTTCCTGTAGTAACCGGCTAGACCCAGAAAACTTCTGATCTCACTGGCATTCTTCGGTCTAACCCAGTTACTTACTGCTTCTACTTTGTAGGGGTCTACCATCACACCATCTTGGAGATGATGTGACCTAGAAAAGACACCTGATCGAGCCAAAACTCACACTTGGAGAATTTTGCGTAGAGTTGACTCCGCTGAAGAATTTCTAATATTGTTTTCAGGTGTTCTGCGTGTTCCTTCTGAGTCCTGGAATATATCAGAATATCATCGATGAAGACGATAACAAACTTATCTAAATATTCTCGGAACACTCTGTTCATGAGGTCCATGAAAGTCGCTGGAGCGTTCGTTACGCCAAAAGGCATAACTACAAACTCATAGCGTCCGTATCTTGTTCTGAAAGCTGTCTTGGGGATGTCACCTTCCTTAACTTTCACCTGGTGATATCCCGATCTCAAGTCTATTTTTGAGAACACTGCTGCTCCCTTTAGCTGATCGAACAAGTCGTCAATTCTTGGCAAGGGATACTTGTTTCTTGATGGTGACTTGATTCAACGCCCGGTAATCTATACACAAGCGCATGGACCCGTCTTTCTTCTTCACGAACAATACGGGAGCTCCCAAGGTGAATGACTAGGGCGTATGAAGCCCTTGTCGAGCAGCTCCTGTAGTTGCTCCTGAAGTTCTCTTAATTCTGCTGGAGCCATACGGTATGATGCTTTTGAAATGGATTGGTACCTGGAATGAGATCTATCTCAAACTTTATCTCCCTGTCTAGTGCTAAGCCTAGTAACTCGTCAGGGAAAACTGCTGGATAGTCACATACCACTGGACCTCTTCTAGCTTTTGGTCCTTCTCTTGTTCGGTATGACTACATGTGCTAGAAATCCGGTATATCCTGAATCCAGCAATTTCTGTGCTTTACTGAGAGAAATTTCTTGGCCTTTCTCTTGGGTTCTCCGATGTATTCAAACTGCACTCCTTCTTCAGGTTGGAATATGACTTTCCTTTACGGCAATCTATGGAGGCACCGTATTTGATTAGGAAGTCCATTCCAAAAATGACATCATAATCAGTCATATCTAGCACTATCAGATCACCATAAAGCTCTCTGCCCGCTATACTGATTGGCACTGCACGGAGACAGTGCGTGGATGTCATAATCTCTCCTGAAGGTAGGGTGGTTAAGAACTGGCCACTGAGTACATCTGGAGGTATAGTTAACTTCTCTGCGAACGCCCTGGGGTTTCTGAGTTCCTGAACTGCCTTGGCCTTTACTTTCTATCATGACTGACTTCTGCTGTTGCAGGCTGTTCAGGTAGTGCTCGGTGATCAGAGTACTGCTAACTAGTTCTTCTGAGGTTTGCGGCCTATGGACGCCGCTGGCCACATTCAATGCTATTTCTGGCCTTAGCATCTTGAGCATTAGCCTGACTCGCTCTCGTTTAGTGCTAACCAGTTCAGGGCACAGGCGAGCTAGTCTGTTGAATCTCTTCACGACTTCCTCTACTGATAGGTTACCTTGACGAAATTCAGTGAATTCATCATAATGCCGGTTAGTAACCCGCATATGAAAGAATTCTTTGAAGAACTCAGCTTCGAAGTTAGCCCGCGTCATCTGATTTATGTCTCGCTTGGCCTTCACCCTTTCCCACCACATTCTAGCATCTCCTGCTAGGCAGAAGGAGGCACACTTGACTTTCTCATGTTCTGGCCAGTCCAGAAGCTCCATGGTACTCTCCAGGGTTTTGAACCAGGCTTGTGCATCCCATGGTTCACTAATGCCTGAAAAGTTCTCTAGTTTGAGTTTCTGCCACTGAACTAGATATGCTTCTCTTCTAGCCCCTACTGCTGGGGTTTCTGGTGCTATTGGTGCTCTAGGTGGAACCTCTGTCACTATCGGGGTTTCCACATTTGGTCCTGGCGTAGCAGTAGGTGTGGTCTGCTGATTAGCCCTTAAAGTGGTTATCTCCTACTGCTGCTCAGCTATCTGTCTCTGGAGCTGAGCCACTATCTCCACGAGATTAGGTGGAGTCACTATGTCAGTTGCCTCCTATTGAGGCTCAATAGTTGGTGCCCTCCTAGTTGGGCGTCCTCTAGCCATTATCTAAATAACAGAGGACATACAGTTCATATTTTAATTCTAAAAACATGCTATCAGATCTAAACTACAGTATTAAACATGCTTCCGTTAACTGTAACCAAGAACTGACTAGAACACAGATAGCATGAATAACATGAAAATACTATCAATCTGAAAGCAAGAAAATATGGTAATGTGAGAGATACATTTACTTGGAAGCTGCAGGTCTGATGCTGATGTGTGTGGGGAGGAAAGATGGAACTTGCTCTGATACCACTCTGTAAACGACCCACCTTCTGGTACTATGGCTTTAAGGCGGATCACTACTAACTAACTAACTGGCTGACTTAATGCTTTTCTAGATGCTAAACCCAAGTGGGAGAATTTTAAAAATTCTTATTTTGCTATTTACTGAACTAACAATTCTTAATCATGTTTAAAGTACTAACCAGCCAAAATAAAACAAAATCTTTAATTTTATTAACTTGGCCAAGATTCGATCCCTCCACCTCAGCATTGCATGACTAAAGCATTAACCAGCTACTCTACAACACTTTTGTTTTACACAGAACCAGTCAACTGCTATATGCCAGTCGACTGGTCGGGCCACAAAATGTTTCTGTGCCCGATACCAGTCGACTGGTGTTTTCCCAGTCGACTGGTAGTTCTGAAAATCTAGCTTTCAGATTCCCAGAACTTATCAAACTTGAGCTATAATGTATCAAAATCATATCTAACAAACATAATGACATAAATAAAGTTCCACAACTATTCTAAGGCATTTATTACATGTTTTTGGAGGGTTTCTAGCATGTATAGCAACTTAGAAATCATAAAAGCGACATGTAGAAGCATAAACATGAATATGCCAAGTTTGTATCAACTTCTTATTGTAACTATTCATTTCCCATATCTAAAAGCATCCTTAGCTACTACATGTCATTCCATATGGTGCATTAATCTTAGAACAAGCATATCTTAAGTATTTAGCATGTAGATCAAAAGTATCAAGTTCTTACTCCTAAAGCGTAAACATGGGTCTAAATTACTCTATCACAAGTAAATGACTCATGACATTTAAGCATTCACAAATCCAATATTAAGTCAGGTAAGTAAACTACTTCAAGCATACTAGGCACCACGAATACAAGTCTAATTAAGTTCATACATGGTTCACATAATATATTGCGGAATAACTAAAGAAGCATAAAAAGGATTATTTCTATGCTTTGCAAGTTCCGAAGACTTTTATTCCAACTCCACCATCACACACACTTTGCATCAAGCCCGCCGCCTCCGCTACTAGTGCTTTCCTTTACCTGTATCTGCAGTATAAGGAAATGCAAACTAATAAGCATAAAGCTTAGTAAGTACCATCTAGCCTCACAAAACTATGAAAACTCGAATTATGCTTTTGTAAAACACGCTATGCACATACATGCTCATATCCATAAGTAATCATGCTAGGCTCATGCTAAAATACATATCATAGAATGTCATGGCATATAACTGAGACATGTCACATACTGAACTAAAACTGAAAAGTAAGCTATAGCATGGCATACATATCTGAACTGGAACTGAAACTAACTAACATAAAACTAATTATTAAATTCACCACGTGCTAATATGAATTTCTGAAAACTAAATACATATAGTAGGTGAAAGTAATAATCAACTGCTGTGGGCCCGGCAATGTACCAATTGTGCGCGCATCCCTAATAAACCCGAGGTAGCAAATCCCGAATCCATTAGGGTTCTACTAGGTTATCTAAACCTAGGGGCAACTAGGAGCCCATCCCATGCTAGGTTATCTAAACCTAGAGGCAACTTGGAGCCTATCCCTGGACCGGAGTCCGGTACAATGCCACTGAAAATAAAATAGTCCTTTATACTTTTCTTTCCTTTTCTGATTCTTGCTTTTACTAGGTTATCTAAACCTAGGGGCAACTAGGAGCCCATCCCGTTAGACCTTGGTCCCAATTATAAACTGGAGCAAGAATTTCTATTCTTTAATGCTTTCTATAGCATTAACTGAACTGAACATTTTAACAAACACCTAACGTGCGTGCTTGTTCATAATTTACGATTTCTAATCGTAGAACATACATATAAAGAGATAAAGCATACGGAAAATCGACCGAAACTACTTATACTGCAGATGAGGGGTACTTACATCCTGCGCTAGGTTTTCTTACGAATATAATCTGAAATCTCCGAAGGAACGTCGAACTTCAACGTTCTTCTTGCTCCTTGGCGTTCTCCTCGCGTCTACGAGAATTCTCGTAGAGAATAGGGCCTCTTTGGACCTTCCCTTCACTTTCCCCTTGTCTTGGGCGGCAAGAGAAGAGGAGGAGAGGAAGAGGCGCAAGAGAGGAAGAGAGAAGAGAGACTCGGAAGAGGGAGAGGAAGAAAATCGCTGGGAGAGGGTGGGTGTCGGCGATGAGAGGATGTGAGGAAAAGAATGAACATAATAACCCTTAGTTTCCTTTTTATACTTATGGAAAAATTTAACTAACTTTACCTTATTTATCCTTCCCTCTATTCTATTTCAACAAAAATAAATTAGCCCCCTTGGTAAGTCTATTCTCTTCTCATGGTACAGGTCCAGGGTTCAAACCCCACTTAAATTTTTTTTACTGCGCATTCTATTTTTATTCTTTTTTGCCTTATTTGTCCATGGAAAAATTCTATAAAAATATCCATAAATTCAGAATTAATTCTAGGATATTTTAAAATTAGGTTTGAGAATTTTCGAGCGTTACACTTAATATGATCATAAATAGCCAAAGAGTCGTGTATAACAAAGTCGGGATAGGTTATAGGCCAAAAACCAAAGAGGTAGCATTTGTTTCACTTATGGGTAGAAAGGGTACCTCTAGAAGACAAGGTGTTAAGGGAAATGCAAAGAAAGCTTAGATACCAAAGAAATATTTAAATGATTATTGTGGAACTTGAAGGATCGTTTCAGGCGTGCAGAGGGGGGGTGAATGCACTTTTTCGGATCTTGGATCTCTACAAAATTGTTAGCGCAGCGGAAACTATAATATGCAAAGTAAATAAAAAAATAAAACACTGCTAACACCTCGATTTACTTGGTATCCACCCCGGTCGGGTGACTAATCCAAGAATCCTTCGGTGGATCAACCCCCGGATAACCTCCGGCTAGATCTGTCGCTCCTTGTGGGTGGAGAAACCTCGCCACAACACTTAGAAGCCCTCTAATCACAATAGATTACTAACTCACTTTACCCAAGCGAGTTTCGTCAAGGAAGATAGTAGGAAACGAGCTCCTTTAAATAGGGCTCGAATCTGAAAATAGCCGCTACCAGTCGACTGCCCCTGGGGCAGTCGACTGGTCCCACTCAGATTTGACCGTTACAGTACAACGTTCAAATCTGCCAGGCTATTCCAGTCACCACCAGTCGACTGCCCATGGGCCAGTCGACTGGTACACACCTAAGCCTAGGGTTTCACTCCCGAGTACAAGTCTCTCTTGCACTCAAACCCTCCCGGCTTAACCCCTGAGTATAAGCCCACATACTCAGACCCTCACCACTCAGTTAGCTCTTCACTAGCAACCTTGACTGTTGCCTTCACGCCCTCTTCATCTTCGGCCCTCGTCCCTCGGATGCGCACGCAAGCCTCCAGTTTGCCTCCATGCCACCCTTCACGTACGCCTTGAAGTCCGTGTCCCTCGGCTCATCATCCCTGCTATCCAATGGTCCCTCAGATGCGCACGTAAGCCTCCAGCTTACCTCCATGCCATCCTTCACCTGAAGACGTCAACCAAGTCCATGCGTACCTATACACCTGCACACTCATGTACACATGTGAGAACAACATAAACCCTAACTTAACCATATTGCCCACTCATCAAAATATCATGATCCTCCAGATCATCTCAAGGCCGATTACCCCAATAATCTCCCCCTTTTTGATGTGTGACAATATGTTTAGTTAGGTAAACATATAGCAATAATAATAGCAAAAGCAATTGAAATCCAAGCATAATACACAAGAGGCAACCTCCCTCTTAACTTATGCTTTCTCCCAAATTTCAATTCTTATGGCTAATCCTAAGTTAAGTTCTCCCAACTTAACTCTAAAGTTTTTTAACCAAACCTAAGTTAAGTTTCAACCCAAACCTAACTTAACACCCAAGTTCTCCCCCTTTGACACCATCAAAAGATTGCCCCAAGCAACCCTACTCTAGGTGCCAAATAGAACTTAATCCTATTTCTGAAAAACCCTTCAGAAATCACACAAACACATTCTGTCCACACGACCAGTCGACTGCCCCCAGGGCAGTCGACTGATACGACAGATTTCAGAATTTCAACCGAAATTCAGAAACTAATAACAAATTCCAGAAAATCTAGAAAAATGTGAAACTTTGCAAGCACAGTTGTTAAGGTATTCCCTACCTTAGAAAAATTTGGTTCATGAAAAACATCAACCGTGCTTGACTTTTGGTACAAATCCAAAACTTTCCAAATAAAACCAACTTTGTATCAATCTAGAGTTCTAATCATGGTATTCTATAGTTTGCACTCTCTATCAATTCCCATTGACATTTAAAATGAGTCCTAACTCCCCCTTTTTCAAATGAATGTATTCATTTTGACAAAAACTCCCTCATGTTTTAATGATCATCTCTTCTAAACATGGTATCCTCTTGATTTTCAACCAAACCATATTAGATAACAATCATTATAAAATTTCAAATATATCATGAATACATATACAATGATCATAAAAGAGCCATCCATTAACACTTAGAGATATTCAAGTAATATTTAAAGCATCATTGAGCATGATAAAAATACAAAAACCAAATAGAAACTAATGAAATAAGTCACATGCCATAAATTTACACAATGAAGTAATCCATAGATGGTTCATGCATCAAACATAGGCATAGCCATGACATATGGCCTAAAATAAAGTCTAGGGCCCAAAACATAAAGCCCGGAAAACATCCAAATCCAGACATCAGAATATAAAGTGTTTGAGAGGTATAAGAAAACATCAAGACAAAACATTCTCAACACTGGAATCACTCTCAACAGCTGCATCCACTGGTCAGAAGTACATGTGATCATCATCACCAGAGGGAGGAGGAGGAGGAGGAGGAGGAGCCTGATAGGCGAGATGTCACTGCTGCATCATCTCGTACATCTCATCTTGACGGCTGGTCATCCTATCAACTTTTGCTTTAAGCCTCTGCTCCGTCTGCTGGCATCCGTGAATGTCCTCACGGATGACGTGAACATCCTCCCGGAGCCCATGAACATCTGCCTAGAGCTGGGTAATCTCTGCTCGGGTGACCAGCTCGGCGGGCTCCTCATCTGTATCAGCGGCCTCTGGGAGCTCCCTCCAAGCAAATGCCCCTTGTCTAAACTCAATCCATGCCAAGGATAATTGGCGGGTGCCAATTTGATCATACTCCTTGGACAGGTGTTTGACCTGACCACTGGTGACACGAATGCCAAATCGTAGCTGGAAGAACTCAGTCAACATGTGGCAAAATGGCATATAAATTTTCCCATTGACACTCTGGGAAAAATGACAAATGGAGGCAAACACATGCAATGACACATCTATGTCCAATCGTCTCTCAAGAGCATACATCATCACTAAGTGAGACAGTCGAATCCTTGCTCTCCCCTTAGTGACAATGGGTAGAATACACTCTACAACAATCTTATACAGAACATGGCTAAATGGACGCATGTGCTTTGCATCAAAGGTACGCTCAGATTCATGTCTATGTCTTCTAAAATAGTGCAGATGAATCTGATCAATGGTAATGTTTTCAAACTCAAGCGGCTCAATGACATTTAGAAAATAGGTGTTGACATTGTTTGACGCCCGACACTCTAAGAAACTGGCTAAAATCATGGGTGTGAAAGGAATGGTAACGCCGGCTACTCTTGATTCATAAATATTATTGTCTGAATCAATACAAGTTAAATTTGCATAGAACTCCTTGCATAGATCAGTGTTAATGCCATGTTGGCAATAAACCAATTGTTCTATGCCAAAATGAGTCACCATCTCAATAATTTGTGGCGCTTTATCCTCAAATAGGATTTGTTAAGATACCGACAAGGCAACACAACAAACTCATTCTCCTCGAACCTCTTCTTGCACTCCCGGCTCCTAAATATTGACTCCTCTGGAGCTTGGGGACCTGGTCGGGATGAACCCTGACCCCTAGACCTCTTAGACACAACCCTAATATACCAAACACATGCATGCATACCAAGATAACACCCCCAAAAAGAGAAAATGCCAAAGAAAACATACACAAAACATCATATTAGTATCAATGCAAAGTCTAAATGGAGAAATGAACCTTAAATCATCATACCTCTTGACTGCTCTTTTCATGTTTTTCGGTTTTGAGAGAATGGCTTGAGAAAAGAGGTTTTCCACCAACCCTAGAAGTAGATCGGAGTTAGAGGAGGCCTTAGGGACCGATTTTAGGGCTTGAAACTGACTTAGTACGCAAGGGGAGTTGAGAGGAAGAGAAAATCGCCGCGAATAAGCAGCCAAAACCCTAGGTTTGGCTTTCTCGGCGCGCCATTTCCTTTTATAAAACCCGCGAACCAGTCGACTGCCCCTGTGCCAGTCGACTGGGCCAGTGTGTAATTACATTCTGTGGTTTTGCCAGTCGACTGGCCTCCAGCCAGTCGACTAGGCCAGTGTATAATTACATTCTGTGGGTTTTGCCAGTCGACTGGCCTCCAGCCAGTCGACTGGTGTCTGATGTTCTGAATTTTAGTTTTTCAGTTTGAATTTCAGAAATGCCTAACTAATTCCACAAATTCCCAAAAAATCTGAAATCTTCTGGGGATATTTGTGGATTCTATATTTACTTGGGAAAAATATAATTTTAGTCAAAGTCATCCCAAATCCCAAGTTTGGTACAAACTCCGAGTTTCTCTAAAAAGTATCATAAAACCCTTCCCAAAAGTTCTAATTTGGACCTTACCTTGATGCTACTTCCCATACTCATCCATAGTCCATTCATAGCATCAAGTTATATGGTATTTAGGCATTAAAATTGATTTGTCTCAATTAAAATCCTAATTTCACCTTTTTCTTTATAATCCTCCCTTTAGTGTGCCAATTCTCTAGGATTAAGACTAACCTTAGCCTTTTTAAACCTCTCGGCACACTCTGTGGTTCTTTTCAATCCCCTAGAAAGAAACCACCTGAGATCTATTGACCATGGAACCCATTTTGACTTCCAGAACTCTCCGTTGAGCTCCTAGCCCTAGTTACTTCCTTAGGTAACTCTCCTACAAAGGCAAGACCACATCGGTGCTCCTCCGGTGCTTTTTTTACCTTTCATTATCACTCTCTTAACCCTGTAGACCTTTTTCTTGGTCAATTTCTTTTCTTTTCCCTCAAATGACTTTCTTTGCCATTTTTGACTTTTTCTCTACCATAGTTGTAAGGCATCCTTGAATATGATACCTTATTGACATTAGCCCTCCTAGAATGGTATCCTAAACCCGGCCTACCATTCTTATAATTTTGGCCCTTTGATATCATGTTCAATTCCTTGGACCCTTGAATTACTCTACCAAGGTTTCTTTCTAACTCATCAAGTTTTGCTCTTAAAGCTTGGTTTTCCTTTTCTAACTTCCTAACCTTAGGATCACCAGACCTAATTTGATCATTTCTACGTCCACTTATTTGTCTAGACATTTTCCCCTTTCTCTTAGGGTTTATGCCTTGGTCCTTAGCTCTAGAATTTCTAGATTTATCATGAAATATAAAATTCTTGGTGTTTTGGTATCCAAAATTGTTTCTAGTTCTATCGTGATATTTAAAACCAAAAACACGCATGGGCACACAACTATTATTAATTCTATCATTCAAACAAACATTTTGAGCATTCATTGAAAAGTTTGAAGCATGAGTAGGGTTAGAGGATACCTTCCTTACCCTTGGCGCTCCCCCTTGATGAGTGCTCCTCTTTCTTTCTTCTTTCTCCCATTTCCTAAGGTGCTCCATCTTCTTGAGCTCTTTACTTCTTGGACATTTTGTATGATAATGCCCGAGCTCCCCGCATGTGAAACACCGAATCCTCTTTCTTTTATTTTGAACTTCCTCATTCCTACAACCCATATTAGATTTAAATTGAATGGATTTGGGCTTAGGAATTACCTCCTTTTTACCTAGTGGACACTTGTCCTTGTAGTGCCCCTTTTTATTACAACCAAAGCATATAATATGCTGTCTTGACTTAGCTTTGATGTAGGTGGAAGTCGTCTCTTGACCTTGTGAGGATGAGGGTCTCTCCTCCCCCTCAATACTTGAAGTTGTCATTTCTTCTTCTTCTTCGAATAGAATCGGTGCTTCTCCACTTACTTCTTCTACTTTTCTTGACAATTCAACTTCTTTTTCATCTTCTTTAATACTTGAGTCGATTTCCTCAAACTCTTCCACTCTTTGAGTTGGTGTAGGGTTCTTATGAATTTCTTCCAACTTATTCCACAATTTGCATGCATTTGAATATTTCCCTATATCACTCAAAACATGGTTAGGCAACATATTAATCAAAATATTTATTACCTTCTCATTGGCCCTAGCTTGTTCTTGTTGTTCACTTGTCCAATATCTAGGGCGAAGCCTTTTGCCATGCTTGTCCTTGGGGATTTCGAATGGGTCTTCAATGGTCATTCTACACTCCCAATCCATCCCGTGCCACATCTTCATTCTATCTCTCCAATAATCAAAACTTTCATGCTCATATGATGGTGGTGAGTTGATATCGTCACCCAACTTGTTTTCCATGGCCCTTATCCTCTAGCAAGTGCTCCCTTGGCGGTTAGTCCGACAAGAGCGGTCCTTGCTCTGATACCAACTGAAGGATCGTTTCAGGCGTGCAGGGGGGGGGGGTGAATGCACTTTTTCGGATCTTGGATCTCTGCAGAATTGTTAGCGCAGCGAAAACTATAATATGCAAAGTAAATAAAAAATAAAACACTGCTAACACCTCGATTTACTTGGTATCCACCCCGGTCGGGTGACTAATCCAAGAATCCTTCGGTGGATCAACCCCCGGATAACCTTCGGCTAGATCTGTCGCTCCTTGTGGGTGGAGAAACCTCGCCACAACACTTGGAAGCTCTCTGATCACAATAGACTACTAACTCACTTTACCCAAGCGAGTTTCGTCAAGGAAGATAGTAGGAAACGAGCTCCTTTAAATAGGGCTCGAATCTGAAAACAGCCGCTACCAGTCGACTGCCCCTGGGGCAGTCGACTGGTCCCACTCAGATTTGACCGTTACAGTACAACGTTCAAATCTGCCAGGCTGTTCCAGTCACCACCAGTCAACTGCCCATGGGCCAGTCGACTGGTACACACCTAAGCCTAGGGTTTCACTCCTGAGTACAAGTCTCTCTTGCACTCAAACCCTCCCGGCTTAACCCCTGAGTATAAGCCTACATACTCAGACCCTCACCACTCAGTTGACTCTTCACCAGCAACCTTGACTGTTGCCTTCACGCCCTCTTCATCTTCGGCCCTCGTCCCTCGGATGCGCACGCAAGCCTCCATCTTGCCTCCATGCCACCCTTCACGTACGCCTCGAAGTCCGCGTCTCTCGGCTCATCATCCCTGCTATCCAATGGTCCCTTAGATGTGCACGTAAGCCTCCAGCTTACCTCCATGCCATCCTTCACCTGAAGACGTCAACCAAGTCCATGCGTACCTGTACACCTGCACACTCATGTACACATGTGAGAACAACACAAACCCTAACTTAACCATATTACCCACTCATCAAAATATCATGATCCTCCAGATCATCTCAGGGCCGATTGCCCCAATAGAACTAACATTTGAGTACCAAAAGCTTGTGTTTTCCGTGTTGTATAGGTAAAGGTGAAGGAAGCCTAAAAAATGTGGATTGTAGATAGCAGATGTTCAAGACATATGACCGAAGATGTGAGCAAATTTTCAACCATTAGATATCTAAGGGAAGGAACCGTGTCATTCGGAAATAGTGGGAAACTCAAAATAATTGGTAAGGGCACCATTGAAGTATCTCCTACAATCACTATCCATAAGGTTCTTTTGATTAAGGGTATGAAGTTTAATTTACGTAGTGTAAGTCAACTTTGTGATGTCGGGTATATGGTTGAGTTTCATGCTAGAAAGTGCTTAATTAGATAAAATGGATCCGAAAATGTTAAGCTAGAAGGATATAGAGAAGCTAATCTTTATTATCTTAATCTTGCTTATCTTCTAATAATTTGCCTAAGTGTCTCATATCTAAAGAAGACGAGAGATGGTTATGGCACCGTCGACTTGGCCACATTAACATGAAGAATATTGCAAGAGTTGCCAAGATGAAGTTGGTGAAGGGGCTCCCCATGATCAAATATGAAAAGACCAAGATGTGTGATGCATGCCAAGAGGGTAAGCAATCTAAATCATCACACAAAGGTAAAACCTTAACTAGCACTACTTTACCTTTAGAGCTATTACATTTGGATTTATTTGATTGCCATAGTACTCTATCCTTAGTAGGAAGCAAATAATATTTGGTAATTGTAGATGACTTTTTTAGATTTACATGGGTGTTTTTCATGAAACATAAGGATGATACCGTAGAGATATTCATAAGTTTTAGTAAGAGGGTTGAAAATGAGAAATACCTCAAGATCAACTGAATTAGGAGTGACCATAGTGGGGAGTTTGAAAATTCAAACTTTTCACAATTTTGTTTAGAAAATGGGTACAAGCATGAATTTTCATGCCCAAGGACTCCTCAACAAAATGGTGTGGTAGAAAGAAGAAATAGAGCCTTCCAAGAAGCCGCTAGGACTATGCTTAATGCATATTCACTACCTAGCTATTTTTGGGTTGAAGCGGTGAATATCGCTTGCTACATCCAAAACCGAGTCTTAATTCATAGGTTTTTAGGAAAAACTCCATTTGAGTTGTGGAATGAGATAATTCTACAAGTTCACTACTTTAGGGTTTTTGGGTGTAAGGTTTACATTTTAAACACCAAGGATGATTTAACGAAATTTGAATCAAAGGCGGGTGAGGGGATCTTGGTTGGATATTCATCCACTAGTAGAGGATATAGAGCCTATAACAAAAGGACTAAGGTAATTGAGGAATCATCTAATGTGGATTTTGATGAGTCTACAAACACTTACCCTAGGAAATCATCTATTGATAAGGACATAGAAGAAAACCAACTCCTTACCCAAGAAGTTCAAGACTTACATTTGGAGGGCAATAATCAAGGAGGAGGGAGAAGTGCACTAGAGGATGAGCATCATATAGCTAATGAACCCATAACCTCTAGGCCCTTAAGGCATCACCAAGATCACCCCATTGACCAAATAGTGGGTGATATCACTCAAGAGGTGAGGACTGTAGGACCGGTGCTGTCGATAGAGGGGGGGTGAATATCGATCGTAAAAACTTCTTGCGGAAATCATCTTTTGGATATTCGTTCTAGACTCAGAGTTAGTGCAGCGGAAAACAAAAAGAACGAAGAAAACAAACAACAACACAGATTGCACACGAGATTTTTACTTGGTTCCCAACCCCCCAGGGTCAGTACATCCAATACCTAAGCACGGGAACGCCCATCCACTAATGGTCTCTTTTTCGGACTTTCCGAAGGCGAAGAAACCCGTCTTACAGTGCAAGATTTACAATCACAAAGTATAAAATCAATTACGTGCGGAAAGTAAATCAAACCAAAAAGAAAGGGGTCGAAGACTCGGCCGATCTAGATCTCCGAAGTGCCGCGCACTTCCTCCCGGAGCCTCCTTGGTCGCAGAGCTTCGTCGTTAGCGTGTTTCTTCTGTTTGGAGTGCTCAGAATGATTCTGGAAGTTCTGTCCTGAGCCTTGGGGTCGAATCCCCTTTTATAGGCTTCATTAGGGCGCCTATAATCTCCGGGGCGCCTCAAAGGGCTTGGTCAAACCTTATCTCCGCGCCGAACTCGTCGCAGCAGATAAACCTCTTGACCAGGGCACCCTGGACCTCCCAGGCGCCTCAATGAACTTGGTCAAAGTTTATCCCTGCTTCGCACTCACAGCAGCAGATACAACTTTCAACCAGGGCGCCTGTATCATCTAGGGCGCCTGAATGGAAGCCTGTTTTTCTTCCTTTCACTGAGGCGCCCCAGTTGATGGGGGCACCTAGCTCCTTTAGGCCGCCCCCTTCAATGGGGGCACCTAGCAGGCTGCCTTCCAACTTCGTTGTGTGTTGTTTCCCTGCTTTGTCTTCCATTCTAGGTACCTGCAAGATACACAAACACAAAGCAAACACATATACAACTTTAGCCTTAATGAGATGGTTTTGACTTCGGATTTCCACGAAACCCTAGGTCGAACCGATGCAAGTTCCCACCCCCGGGAACGCGCCTTCAACCTACTCCTCTCAGGAGACGGTTGCTACCCAGTCCATTCTGGTGGACTTTTGCTTAGCCTTCGATACTCTCGGATCTCGAGACATCCGAACCTCAACCCGTCTCTACTTCTGTCCTTAGTCATCACTCAGCTAAGTTGCTCAATCCCTCGGACCAAGACTTCGTGCCCAAACCCTAGGTCCAGGACTTAGGTTCCCAACCCTCGGCCAGGACTTCGTGCCCAATTCCTCGAACCAGGTCTTTGGTGCCCAACCCTTGGCCAGGACTTCGTGCCTAATTCCTCGAACCAGGTCTTCGTGCCCAACTTCACTCACCAGGTCATAGTGCCCAGCTTCACTCACCAGGTCTTAGTGCCCAATTCTTAGAACCAGGACTTAGTGCCTAGGTTAACTAGGACTTTTGTTCACTTTGTTACACCTCTCTTGACTTACCCTTCCCTTGTTCAATGTATCACTGACTTAAGCACATTGTCAAACATTGAAACACTTAGAGGAGGACATCACTGATGCAACTTGCACCAATAAGGACTAGGTCTTACTTTAGGGAACATAGTAGTCAAATTGCCTTGATTTCTTAATTAGAACCAAAATCTATTGATGAGGCATTAGGTGATGTGGATTGGGTCTTAGCTATGTAAGAGGAGTTGAATCAATTTGAAAGAAGTGATGTATGGGAGTTAGTTCGTAGGTCCAATGATTGTAACATTGTCACCACTAGATGGGTCTTTAGGAACAAGTTAGATGACCAAGGAAAGATAACTAGGAACAAGGCTAGGTTGGTTGCTAGGGGGTTTAATCAAGTTGAGAGTCTTGACTATGATGAGACATATGCCCCCGTAGCTAGATTAGAGTCTATTAGAATTTTATTAGCATATATCGCTCACATGAGTTTCACACTTCACTAAATGGATGTGAAGTCGGCATCTCTTAATGGGATCATCAAGGAAGAAGTCTATGTAGAACAACCACCCGGGTTTGAAAACTCAAACTATCCTAGGCATGTCTACAAACTAAGAAAAACCTTGTATGGATTGAAACAAGCTCCCCGGGCTTGGTAGAAAGGCTTTCATTATTCTTAGTATCCAAGGGTTTTAGGAAAGGTACGATTGATCCAAATTTGTTCCTAAAATCTAAGGATAAGGACATCTTTGTGACCCAAGTCTATGTGGATGATATTATCTTTGGGTCAACAAATAGTGAATTTTTCCATGAGTTCATTAAATGTATGGAAAATGAGTTTGAGATGAGTCTTGTGGGAGAATTGACTTTCTTTTTAGGTTTACAAGTTAAACAAACAAATGAAGGGACTCATGTGTATCAAACTAAATATGCTAGGAAAATCATTAAAAAATTTAGACTAGAAAATGCTAAGGTAGCATCTACCCCTATAGGAACAAATGTCAAAATGGATAATGATCTTGAAGGTAAAATGGTAGACTCAAAACAATATAGGAGCATGATTGATAGTTTATTGTACCTAACCGCTAGTAGACCTGATATATTATTTGCGGTAGGTATGTGTGCAAGGTACCAATCATGTGCCAAAGAGTCTCATCTAGTGGTAGTCAAGAGGATCTTAAGATATATTAAAGGTACTCTTAATGTCGGGCTTTGATATCCTAGAACTCCAAATGTTAAACTTTTTGGATACACCGATTCTAACTATGCAGGTTGTAAACTAGATAGGAAGAATACTAGTAGAGGATGTCAATTTATTGGCTCATCTTTAGTTAGTTGGAGTAGTAAGAAACAACCATGTGTTGCCCTATCAAAAACGGAGGCCGAATATGTGGCAATGGGTGATTGTGTGTCTCAACTACTTTGGATCATGCATATCTTAGAGGATTATGAGTTACATTACTCTAAGGTCAAGATTTTGTGTGATAATGTAAGTACAATTAACTTGACTAAAAATCCGGTTCACCATTCTAGAACAAAACACACTGAAGTGAAGCATCACTTCATTAGAGATCATGTGGCAAAGGGTGACATAGATTTGCATTATGTTGAGTCAAAGTCAAACATTGCCGATATATTTACCAAGCCTCTTCCCGAAGCAGAGTTCACATCTTTAAGAAGAGACCTTGGTATGTGTTTTGTAGAAGTATAGGATAGACCTTGGGGTAATACAATAGGAAGGTGGTGCTTGATCCATTAGGATAATACAAATGATTCACGTGTGCTTATGGCATAGTGTTGGGTCATGAGATGTATCAAATTATGAAAACTAGATCAACCATGGGGAAAACAAGTATTTAACTAATGGACATCTTGCCCAAAGATCATGGTTGGACATTTTAAACATTTGAAAATCATTCTGTGTTTTATATATTTTGCCATAAGCTTGGGACATGTATGATTGCAAAACCAGGTTGAAATTTTGATACAAAATTAGTGTTTTTCAAGAAATTCAAACTTTAGTCAAAAAGTCAAGCGTGTTTGAATTTTTTATGAACTGATATTTTTCCTTATTAAAGTATATCATATGAAACATGCTTGTAAATTTTCATAATTTTTGAAATTTTCTGAAATTTTTGGAGAGTTTCTGAAATTCGACTCAGAAGCTGATATTCTGACTGACAGAGTATCAGTCGACTGCCCTCTATCGCAGTCAACTGATACTCACTGTTTCAGCAGTCTGGGAATTTTCAGATATAAGAAGTTCTCTCAATTGATGTCATGGGTGAGTATTGCTTAGGGCAATCATTTTGATGGTGTTAAAGGGGGAGAAGGGGTGATTTAAGTTAGGGTTGTAACTTAAACTTTTGGTTTAAACTTGGTTTGTGATAAGAATTGAAAATGGGAGAATACATAGGTTAAGGGGGAGTTTACCTCTTGGTTTTACTATGTCTTACTTTTCAATTGCTATTATTTGCTGTTATTTTATCCCTAACTTAAACATATTGTCACACATCAAAAAGGAGGAGATTGTTGGGGCAATCGACCTAAGGATGATCGGGAAGATCATGGTTTTGATGTGTGTGTCAACATAGTTAAGGTTAGGGTGTTATCTTGTTATTTGATATGTGTGATTGAGTTTGCAGGACTTGGAGAATCACACATGGAGGACTTATCCGAGGGACGAGAGCCGAGGGAAGAGGACTTCAAGGGCAAGCCTGGAAGTGGACTTCAAAGGGCACACGTGAAGGGTGACATGAAGGCAAGCCAAGGGAAGGGTTGTGTGCGCATCCAAGGGACGATAGCCGGTGGAAGAAGACTTTAAGGGGCAAGCCAAGGGAGTGTACTTAAAGGCACACGTGAAGGAGGGTCTTCGAAGTGAGGAAGAGAGTTTGTATAAGCTGGGCAGTCGACTGGGAGAAAGGCAGTCGACTACTAGCAAAATCTCAAACTCACTGAATGTTTTTAACCCTGGACCAGTCGACTGTCCCAAGCGCAGTTGACTGATAACCCCGAAAACTGGCCGTTGGCTAGCAATTAAGGCTAGACCAGTCGACTGCCCCAGGGGCAGTCGACTGGTGTCGGGCTGGATGACTTTAGGAGTTGTCATTTACTCTTATTTAAAGGGTGACATTTTGGCACGACAAAGGTACGGTTCTAGGGGGTACCAAAGTGCTGTTAGTGCAAAAATTCTCCTGCTCTTTGATAAATACTATTTTATTGATTATTTGAGTTGCTAAAATCCATGTTTGACCTATGTTTTTATTGCTAAAATTGTGAAATTGTCCTAGGTTTTAGAACTTACTCTTATTTTGGACTTAATTGCAAATTTCCATATATTTGGATTATTTGGCCACTAAATTCTTGATTTATTTTTGTAGGCATAAAAGGTTCATGGACCTAGGGCATATTGGGTCAAACTTGAGTCGGAAGTGAACCGGATCGAATTATCAAGCTTACGATTAATCCGGGCCGTCCGATTAAAGAACGGCTAGATCTGAGCCATCCGGGATCATCTGAAGCAATCCGAGCTAGGGCTAGGGTTGATCAAGCACCCTGATCAAGATCTGAAGGTTTCATTCCAATCAGAGCTAAATCAACCGTTGGATTAAGCTCGGAGGGCTCTAGATCGTCCATTCAAAGATTAGGTTGATCTGGACCATCCGTTGCATATCTAGAGGATCCGAGCTACCACAAGGTAGATCCTGACCCCAGGTCATCATCATCAAAGTTTGGCTCAAATCAGACCAAGATCAGCCGTTGGATTGAAGTGGATCAATCTGGACCGTCTGTGCTTAATTACTTAAGGAAAAAAATCGCCGCAGCTTCCCCTTCATCGCGTCTTCGCCGCAACAGTAGAGTTCTTCAGTTCTTCATCGTTTTCTTCCATTTTTCATCCAATCGAAGGCGTGATCACTCAATCCATCATCAGAGCAAGGGCTAGGTCAGTGAAGAGAGTCTCAGTGAGGTTTCAGATTGGATTTTTGCTCAATAGTAAAGCTGCGTGAGGTTTCAGCAGTTTCACTACCCGAATTCAGCGAGCTCAGCTGTGCTCCATTTCCACTGCATCCGAGCTGACCAGAGGGGTTCCCTGGAAGGTTTCGGTCATTCCATAATCCAAATCGTAAGCCACCACAGCGAGTTTGAAGAATTCGGAAGCAAATTTCAGCTTGAGCAGGATTTGATCTAATTCGGTATCAGAGATTGCTCCTCACTGATTTGTTGAGCTTGCGGGTCCGAAGTTCACTCTTGATTGACGACCAAGGAGCTCTTGAGTTGGAGAAGGGTTGAGGAGTAGCTTAGATGCTTAATTTTCATTTGTTTAGCTGTAATTTTCAATTTCGAGCAATTCTGTTTTAGATTTTCAGTTATCAACTGTTTTAGTTTGTAATTCTGGATCGTTTGGTTTCATTAGGTTTTTAATCTTCGAGTTCAGTAAGTTAGGAACTTGTTTAGTGATAGATTGAGTTAAATTGCAGTTCACTTGTGTTTAGTTTGCTGCGTGCCAATTTAGTTTGCTGCGTGCCAAGCTTAATTGCTGCTTATCAGAATTTTCAGTTCCATTTCATTAGATTCTGTTAAGTAATTGCTAGCTAAGTTTCCTTGTGTCTAGATTAGTTACTTGCAATCAGTTTGCATTAGCTAACTCATCCTTTGATCTATTGCGAAAAAAATCTGTAGCTAGACTTTTCAATTCTACATCTGAATTTTCAACCTTTCGGTTTCTGAATTTGTGTTTTTCAAGTTCTGATTTCAGTTTTACTTCCTTACCTTAATCTTGCTTAGTTCTTTCTTAATACCATTGTTTTCCAATTGAATCACTCAGTTTAAACAATTGAGCTGAAAGTTCACTTATTTCATAAGGCTTGTGTGCCAATAGATTAGAACCTTGTTGCATCCAAAGTTAGCTTGTTTTTGATGGGATAAGATTGTGTTTGAAATCAATAAGTTGAATTTACCTAATTCTGAATTTTGTGGGCAGTGATTGGCTTCCAAAAACATTGCATGCTAAATTGATATTTGTTGCTTGTGAAAATTTCGAATTTCTTTTGCATTGATTTGTCTTAGCTTGTTCATTTCCGAAACTTGCCATAACTGCCTCTATATTTCAGATTAGTGTTTGTTTGCAAATTTGAATTTAGATTTAGTTTTCCAATTCGGTTAAGTTCCTTGTTTGATTTGGTTTACCATTAGTTGAGTTTTTCTTTAGTGCCAACTTCTTGTTTAGTTCATTAGCTTAAGATTCTTACTTCTCCATTGCAATTTCATTTTTGATTATAACCCAAAACCCAATTACTTATTTGAAACCCCAAAAACACAAACGACACCTAAACCAAGCTCAAATCAAACACTACAACTAGCCTCGAGAAAAATACGACCTGTGGCCCCAATATTACATTTTCAGATTTTGATTGTAAAAAGGGTTTCCAGCATTCATATACATTTAAATTTGAGATCCACATTCGTGACAGTCTATTTTGGGTCCATCAAATTTTTGGCGTCGTTGCCGGGGAACTACTAGTTGATTTATTTGATTTTAGCTTGTGCACTCATTTCATATCATTCTTGATTTATTTTTGTGCTTATTGTTATATCTGTGATTTGATTCTATTGGTTTTATCTCTTTATCTAGTTTTACTGTGATTTATTTTGTTTTATGACCAGGTCTTCAGGTGGTGATTTAGAAGAATTCGACCCTGAGATTGAGAGGACTTTCAGAGCCAGGAGGAGCCAGGGCATTCTTTCTGAGACTACAGATATCCCTCCTATTCAGACTATTTTCACTCACTCAGGGAGTGATATGGCAGACCACCAGAGAACGATGAAGGAGCTTGCAGCACCAGATGCTGCATTTCAGTACTCCAGCATAGCTTATCCAGAGCTGGGGGGAAATTTTGAGTTAAGATCTGGACTTATAAATTTGCTGCCAAAGTTTCAAGGACTGACTGGAGAGGATCCCAACAGACACTTGCACGAATTCCATGTGGTATGCTCCACTATGAAGCCTCAGGGCATTTCTGAAGAAGACATCAAGCTGAGAGCTTTTCCCTTCACACTGACAGGAGCAGCAAAAGACTGGTTTTATTATCTGCCTACAGGACATGTGTCTAGTTGGATCGCTATGAAGAAGGCATTTTTGAAAAAATATTTCCCAGCCTCCCGTACAGCTATAATCAGAAAAAGCATCTGTGGGATTCAACAAGTGGTTGGTGAGACGCTATATGATTACTGGGAGAGATTTAACAAGTTGTGTTCAAGTTGCCCCCAGCATCAGATTAGTGAGCAATTATTGATTCAATACTTTTATGAGGGACTGCTGCAGATGGACAGAGTTATGATAGATGCTGCAGCTGGAGGGGCCCTAGTGAACAAGACGCCAATGCAAGCTAGGGAGCTAATTTCTAATATGGCTGAGAATTCCCAACAATTTGGAAGCAGAGCCTTGACCACCAGAGGAGTGGGTGAAGTTCAGGTAGTTCCTACTGATCAAGGGATAAAGAATTCATTGGCAGAGATCACATCACTCTTCCTCTCATTCTCAATTCTATGTTGTAAGAGGAAGAGGACAACCTTGTAAAGGTTTTCTCCACCTTGAAGGAGGTTTTTCATAGTGGAGAGTGTGCTCGTGTGTGGATCCTTGGATTAGTCACCTCTCGGAGGTGGATACCAAGTAAACTCTCAGTGTTAGCATTGGTTTTTATATTTTTCATTATATTGTTTGTATTGTGCTAACTTTCTTATAGAGAAAGTTTAAGAAAAGTACTATTCACCCCCCCTCTAGCAAGCGCCACGATCTAACAATTTGCTCCTCCAATGACTTACCTCACTTATCTTTGTGCAGTTCTACTTGACTTTTTAACCCACAAGGACTTCCTACCAAGAGTCCACCATCATGGACTTCCTGCCAAGTGTCTACCAACTTGGACTTCAGGCGGTTGTCAGGCCCCACAGATCCAATTGGACTTCCCACCAGGACTTTACCACCCTGGACTTCAACCTGATTTCTGGTTCTAAGGTTTTCAATCCTGCACACTCGGTAAAAAGGTTAAATAACCACAAACCTAACTTTAACCTATTTCTTATTCAGCAAAACCTGAGTTTAATAGTTAGTGCAAACTGCACCAACATTTTCTTGTAGTGATTATTAATTAGATCATGTCTTCCTAAGATCAGAATATAATCAAGGCATCAGCTTAAATCTCCAAAATGACTCTAAGCAAGACTGCGGCTAAAGTCCCATCGAGACTCATCCTCACTGGATCTCTCTCCTCCAGTGACTTACTTTACTTACCATTTGCAGACTTACTCACCCTTTTGGCCCATCAAGTTTTCCTACCAGATGCCCCATTTGGACTTCAGCCAGCTATCAGGTATTAACCTATCTGGATTTTATATTAGATGGCCTAACTAAACTTCATACCAGGTATCAACCTACGTAGGCTTCAACCAGTTGTCAGGCCCCACGGACCCAATTGGAATTCCTGCCATGTATCAAACTACCTGAGCTTCAATTTTGTGTTAGGTCCTAAGCCTTTCAATCTTGCACACTTGGTATCAATTAAGGTTAGAAATATACAACATCTAACTTTAACCATTTGTCATACATTAAAACTTAAATTTGATCATTAGTATAAACTGAACCAATAACATATACCCATAATTGAATTAAGCTTCATTATCACCAATGTTGTATTGACCATTAAGTAAGCTTATATAATACCCTCGAGGCTACAATGTAGTGGTTAGACCCTCTAATTAATTAACTAGACATCTAAGATTCGAATCCCAACTACGACACACTAATAGGACTTTCTTTCAATGGGACGACAAACCTAAGAACACTTGCCACTTGGATATGCATCTGTGAACTCTTCCCGATTTAATCTGGTGGTTGATGGGAAACTTCGATAGGAATAAACTGGTCATCTCTAGAATTAATCGGCTCCGAAGAGTTGAATACCTAGTGTCATCAGCTCCATTATGTCAATCGAGAGGAATTCTCCATCCTTGTAACAAATCAAAAATCTAGCAAAAAATCCCAAAAATTGTCACACATTGAGGAAAAGTTTTCCTTCTCTATTTCTATGGAACAATATAGCTCCAACATTATTAAGGTAGTTAATCCACCTAGGACCATAAATGAACCAAAGGTTCATCATCAAGTTTGATATTTGGTTTAGTAGAGATTGTTTGTGTTTGTTCAATATACACAAAGTTAATTAAATATACAAACTTGAACAATTCGTTAAATTAAATGGATGTACAAGTTTAAACATGTCACACCCCCGGTGGAGCCGCTGATCCGATAAAAATCGGATAACAGCTCCTCTATCCAGCGAACAATATGAAGCAATAATACACGGCCTACATGACCCTACATACCTTGACCAACACAATCGGAACATATAGCACATATATGTAAAACTAAAATGCATCACCAACCGAACATGTATCATCACGATTACGACAAAACATAACACCAAGTATTTAGACCTCCGAGCAATTAGGTACACAACCACATAAAACACACAGAAACCACCACACATACAAGTCTAAGAAAAATAATATGAAAAGAAATACAATCAACCATGAATGAAAAATAAATGTGCAGTGAACCAAAAATCATATGAAAGGAAGGAGGGACTGATTGTTGGGCTCTCTTGGCAGCATTGTCCTGAAACAAATAAATAAGCAAACAGGGGTGAGTCCAGGTGAACTCTGAGGATAATATAGATAGATATGCATGGTATCAAAAAGCTATACAAGCAAAATAGAAACAAACCGATACAGTCTCATAGGAATAATAGAATATGCATAACCAAAATACTGAATGTATGATACATATCAGTGTCAATCCCATCTATGGGGTTGTAGGTCATATAAGCTCGTGATTGTTGGACCTTTGGATGGCTAGAGGGGGGGAGTGAATAGCCAGACACTCAAGTAATTCGCTCTTTGAACTTTTCTGCACTTAGGGTTAGCAGCAGCGGAAACAATACAAGTATAAATGCAGAAACAAAAATGCAGAAACTAAACAAACCACACAGGCGCTAACACAATGATGTACAATGTTCGGGGATAACTTGCCCCTACTCCTTGGCGTGCCCGTGAGGTGGGTGATCCCTTGATCGTCGGCAGATCAAGCCCCAGGAAATCCGGATAGAGTATAACCTCCTTCTCGGTGGAGAAACCTCTCCACAGCGTTTCAACAGAATGATGTAATTAAGCACAGAGAAACACAAGAAGGCTTACAGAGCACTAGGACAGAAGGCACACAAGAGAAAACTTCACCGAGCTCCACCCAGCACAACTCTCACGCAAGAACTCCCCGCTCTTCGTGTCTGCTTGCTGATGGACTCGCAAAACTCTCCCCTTCTTCCAAGCGCTGAAGTTTTCAGAGGATTCAAAAGATGCTCAAGTGTTGCTCAAGATCCAGAGGATGCAAGAGTTTTCTTCTCAGTTCAGAATTCTGCCGAGGCTTCTTCGCTACCCAGCTCTTAAGCCTCTGCCCATCGCCAGGTCACCAGGCGCGTCTCTGCAGCTCACCAACTCGTCTACAACAACCCCAGCTACCACTGACCTCTTCTGGACTCCCTGAACCCTCTTTAGCCGAGCCCCTGACCAGTCGTCAGCTTCCCAGCCATTGCCAGCCCGCGCCAGAAGCCGTTGTAACCTGAGAAGAGAAAACAGCCAAACCTGATCAAGGGAAAGTCTCCAGTCGACCCTCCTCCATTATTTGAATCATCCTTGCATTACCTACACACTTAGCAGACGCTTAGCAAATCAAATCAAACGTGAATCAGTAAGGTAGCAGAGAAAATAGAAATGATCAGAGCGAAAACAGAAGTCTGACAGCGGATTTGAATTAAAGTTATTAGACACTGATCGGTCACCAGACCGATCAGTGAAGTCCCTGATCGATCAGGTAAGCTCCTGATCGATCCAGTGACTCCCTGATCGGTCACACTCACCGATCAGGGATTGTTGATCGGTCACACTGACCGATCCATCAAGTTACTGGCTAGAACCTGCAGGTTCACTGCCAGAAGCCCCTGATCGGTCACCTGACCGATCAGGGTGTGACCTGATCGGTCTGGTGACCGATCAGGTCACTCCCTGACTGATCAGGAGCCATCCTGATCGATCAGGAGATCAATCCGCGATCCTTGATCGGTCAGACAGACCGATCAGGTTGTCCTTGATCGGTCACACTAACCGATCAAGCTCTTCTCCAGACGCCTACAATCTCTTCTCTGATCGTTCACAAGAACGATTAGAAGCCAAACAGAAACCTTTCTGTTCTCTCCCTGATCGTTCACCAGAACGATCAGACTTCCCTGGATCGGTCACCAGACCGATCCACAACCAGGAGTTGGTGCCAACTCCCTGATCGGACTCCAGACCGATCCAGCTCCGACCAATTCAACCCTAAGTCCAGAGAACAGGCTCTCTAGCATTCTCTGACTCATGCTCAGTCTCCCGGACCAAGACTCCGTGCCCAGCTTTACTCACCGGGACTCCATTCAACCTAGCTTCACTCACTAGGACCTGGCTTCAGTCACCAGGGTTTCGGTCACCTAGCTTCACTCGCTAGGACCCGACTTCACTCACCGGGATTTCCGTCACCTAGCTTCACTCGCTAGGACCCGACTTCACTCACCGGGGTTTCCGTCACCTGGCTTCACTCACCAGGACCCGGCTTCACTCACCGGGATTTCAGTCACCTATCTTCACTCACCAGGACCCGACTTCACTCACCGGGATTTCTGTCACCTGACTTTACTTACCAGGACCTGACTTCACTCACCGGGATTTCAGTCACATGGCTTCACTCACCAGGACCCGGCTTCACTCACCGAGATTTCAGCCCAGTCCCCGACCATGACTTAATCCGAATTCACTCAACCAAACTTAAATCGGTGTTAACACCAAAACAACAATCAGGCCAGACTGCATCAATAGTGATCATGAGCAAATGCAAAATCACTGAACCAAATGCAAAATATCTCCTGTATGTGCATGTTATCCAAGTGCAGCAACCATAACTCAATCAAATGCAATAAACACAATCAAATGCAGCAAACAAAATCAAATGCAATTCCATGTATCGTATGCATATGATGCAGTGACATGTGTTACCCCTGACGCCGGTTCAATTACCGTAACATGTCATATGTAAACGGCCGAGTGGGTAGGGCTATGACAACTATACGTAATCCGCCCCACTACTCCGTGTTGGTGCAGGAAGCACCATATCGAACCTTGTTTTGATATTGGCAAAGGATTCAAAGTTAAGTGTTATTTGTGATCTAATATGTTACTGAAGTGTGCAGGAAAAGTCCTAGCGAAGGGCTGCTAGGCACCTGGCGAAGGACTGCCAGGAAACAAAGTCCTAGCGAAGGGCTGCTAGGCACCTGACGAAGGACTGCCAGGAAACAAAGTCCTAGCGAAGGACAGCTAGGCACCTGGCGAAGGACTGCCAGGATCCAAAGCCCTAGCGAAGGACTGCTAGGCACCTGGCGAAGGACTGCCAGGATCCAAAGACCTAGCGAAGGACTGCTAGGCACCAGGCGAAGGACAGCTTGGTACTGAAGACCTAGCGAAGGACAGCTAGGCACCTGGCGAAGGACAGCTGGGCAAAAGTCCAACCGGAGGAGCCGGTTGGCATCAGGTACATTCTCCCGAGAGGAGTAGGTGAGGACGCGTTCCTCGTCGAGGGAACAGTAGGCGTCGGTTCGACATAGGGCTCCATTTTGGAGACCCAAAGTCAGAACCAAGACAGCTAAGGTTGTATAAACTAACATCTTATTGTTTTATGGTGTTTTGGACTAACCCTGGATACAGGACCGAAGGAACGAGTATTTGCAGCTCAGAGAGCCTCAAAGGAATGAGGCAACAGCTGACCAGGGCGCCCAGAGTGTCCCGGGCGCCCCCAAGGTGAACACAAAACACATAAAACAAAGACAGGCTTCGACAGCTCATCTCCCGAGCGCCCCCGCTGCTCCCGGGCGCCCCCAGCGTCTCGGGCGCCCCCTGTGCCTGCCATCGAACCAGAAGCCAGCGAAGCCAAGGGATAAGCTCTGACCCAGTCAACCCAGGCGCCCCCAGCGTCCCGGGCGCCCCGGTCAAGATCTAATCCCGAGTTTGAAGGGATCAGACGCTGACCGAGCTAAAGGTGGATCGGCCGACAAGTGGGGGGTGCCCCCGACGTTCCGGGCGCCCCCAAGCGCTATAAAAGGACCCTCGAACCAAGGCTTCAGGACAACACTTCTTCCAACGCCAACTTGCTCTTCGACTCAAAGCGCTCTGCTCCGGGAACCTTCCACTCACGACTCAAGCGCCTACAATGTCCATCTGCACCGAAGTATAAACTACACCAGACGTCGGTAACGAAGAGCTATTTTCTTTCAGTTTACTATACTACAATTGTACAACTCTTGTAAACTGTTTTTGCGCACTTATAGAATTGCCCGCAGAAAACGGTCAACGACCGTGGGCCTTGGAGTAGGAGTCGACCTAAGCTCCGAACCAAGTAAAACTACCTGTGTTTGCGATTGTTTTTATTCCGCTGCGTACTTGCTCTAGTTTTTATCCGAAAAGCGTTTAACGATATTCACCCCTCCTCTATCGTTTCTCTCGATCCAACACTCCGGAGTGGCTGAGTGGACGGGATGCAGTCGGAGATAACACTCCTACCGATGTCATATGGGGGAGCTTCACTCTCATCTCCTCATATCACATAACAAAGGAGGGATCTCTGCCTATTACCATGCTCCAATAACCACTAACCCATGAGTGGCTGAACAGAGCAGATCGGAGCAAAACTGGCCGCACTATGATAATCATTAACCCCTAAGTGATCATGTGGCCAGGCCTGTATGACTGATGACCCGTCTCAACCACAAGGGAGCCAAGGGTCGCCAGCTATGTAACCGTGTAAGGATGGTGCATGACACTAATACATGTAAAACCTCCTAATAGTCCTCCCAAGAACTATAAGTCTGAAACATAAATCATGAGCTACAAATAAATCACTAGGTGTACATGAAAAGTATAACTAGTTATCAACCAATGCAGAGTATGAGGTGACATATCACTACTCTTATACCCATATGCATACATATATATTCTATAGATTAAGAATATCAAGCATCGAGACCATATGGACATAAATAGTAATCATCTCAAATATCAAACAGCAAGTGTCAAGCAGAAAAACAAGAGGCAAATAAAGATATAACCTACTACAACACTTAATAAACCATGCATAGAAAATAATAATATCTACAAAGATAGAGTCAAAGGTATCCGCCTCCGATGTAATAGTCCGAAAGCGAAGAGAACCCCCATCCAAATGATCCACAACAATCAATCAAGTCAAATCAATATCCTGTATCATATGATATATTTACTTAGTTTCTTATACAATAGTAACTAACTAATCAACTACTAATCTATATTAGCAGCAATTCTAATTATTTTAATCATTTAATTACACTTAATTAAATGATTAACCTTAGTTATCGAGATTGGTTTCATTATCAAATTTAACCCTAATTACCACAAACCAAGTAGTAAATGGCAAATAAGATCAAGAAGTCCATATTAGCAGCAGCCTCTTCGATCCAGCACCCTCTTCTGTTCTCGCAACATAACTCTCCCAATCGATTACCCAATTGATTATGGTCCACCTTAATTAATTATCCAATTGATTGCGGTCCTCCTTAATCAATTACCCAATCGATTAAGAACATTTTTGTTCTCGCGACACTACTCGCCCAATCGATTACTCATTTGATTCACTCTCTCCTTAATCAATTACCCATCCTTAATCAATTGCCCAATCGATTAAGAACCTTTCTGTTCTCGTGAGACAACAACCCAATCGATCACCCAATCGATTGCTCAACCCTAATTTGCTTAGCTCAACCCTAATCGTTTGTCTATATGTAGACAACATGCTTATAATAGACAGTAATCATGAGTATAAAGAGAATGTTGACCAATAATTTCGATATGAAAGATATGGGTCGAGCAGATGTTATATTGAGAATTAAAATTCTTAGGGGCATCTGATGGGATAGTTCTGACACAATCCCCCACTATGTAGAGTCGGTATTGAAAAGGTTTAATGCGTACGAACTCTCTACAATGAAAACACCTATGAATCTAAGTCAACACTTAGAGAAAAACCATGGTGAGCCCATATCGCAATAGGAATATTCTCGGATAATAGGCAGCTTGATGTATCTCACAAACTGTACACGTTCGGATATTGCCTGTGCAGTCAACAAGCTGAGTCGTTTTACGAGTAATCCAAATGACACCCATTGGAACTGATGTGAGTTCTTAGATATTTGAAATATACTATAAACTACGGAATACATTACGAAAGATATCACATTGTCTTAGAGGGATACTGTGATTTTAATTGGATATAAGATATAAAAGAATCTAAATCCACTAGTGGATATGTATTCACGATCGTTGGGGGAGCGGTATCTTGGAAGTCCACTAAGAAAACATGCATTGCTCAGTCAACTATGGAATTCGAGTTTATAGTACTAGAAAAAGCAGCTGAAGAAGCTGAATGACTACAAAACTTCGTAGAAGATATTTCGAGCTATATGGAACTTGTGCCCGCCGTACTCATACACTGTGATAGTCAATCGGTGATTGGAAGGGTATAGAGTAGTATGTATAATGGTAAGTCACGACATATACGTCGTAGACACAATACCATTAGGCAGTTGATCTCGAATGGAGTGATTGCAATCGAATATGTTAAGTCCAAGATAATTTGGCAGATTCTCTTACTAAGGGGCTAAGTCGAGATCAAGTATACTGCTCATCAAGAGGAATGAGATTAAAAATCTACAACTGAAATGACTATAGCGATAACCCAACCTTGTTGACTGGAGATCCCAAGATCTTGGTTCAATAGGACAATGAAATTACAGAAGTTGTATTACAGCACACGAGATATATTATCTCTATCACAATCCTAGGATCAACATGTGTTGTCCTACCGCATGTAGTGAGATTAAGCTTATGCTTATAATGACTTCCATACCTTTATAAGGTAGAGTATGGTAAGATGCTCTTAATAGAAATGTCACCTATGTGAGTGTGAAGATAGACCACTTTAATGAAACACTCATGAATCCAAGATAGTGTCCATGGCCAAAACGAAACCAAGCATGAGAACCAAAAGTAGGTGAGATAAATCTCTGTGTGGGTGTTATTGTCTTAGTATACATACACAGCTGAGCAGTTCAAGACATCACGTTCATTGCGCAGCCTAGTATGCTCGATAGCATTCCACTACGGAAGGTTCAAAGCCACAAGCTACCTCTCCCGATGCATTGACCTATTGATTGAACTCTTATAAAGTGTCAGCATTCATACACGTATTAATTTCTATTCATGTAGGGGATTGTTTGATATTTGGGTCTTAAAAAAGATCAAATATGGTTTTTGCAAGGGAAAATTGAGGTGTCATCAATCGATGAAAGTTAGAATTGACTTCAAAAATGAAATCTACATTTCGCGTAGATGAATCTAGACTATTAATTTGCTCAAAATCGATTACGAGTGAATAAGAAATTAATTGTTTAAAGTCAGACCAAAATTAACATAGAAGGAAATAGATGAGAATTAGTCCCACATCTGAAATTTTCGAAGGTGTTTGCTTCCTTATATGTGTTTCTGTGTTAATGAGTTAAAAAAGAAAAACACAAGTGGTCTCTTCTCACATGCAAGCAGGTACTCGCACCGGCGAGCCCGCCACCCACAACTCGCCACGCACACACGCGCGCAATGGGTGCTTTGTTAGCGCACTTTTCACTTCGCACGTACGCATCATACGTGACACTCGGGCGTGGCACTCAGGTAGGAGGAGACTTGATTGGACTGCTGACTGGGCAAACTGATATGGCATTAATCAACGATGTTCCGACCGTCGTTCCACATGGAAGAAGCCAGAAAAATTCAGGGAGTGTTTGGGAGAGCTTTTACTTCTTGAAAAGTGATTCTTGTAGAGATTATCTTGAAGTCAGTGAGAAGCTAAAGCATGGAGTGTTTGGAAATAGAAGCTAAAAGCTGATACAAGGTAAAGTTTGAGTGTTTGGTGAATAATTGCTTCCAAGCTTAGTTTTTAGTTAAATGACAATAATATTCTTAAACTATATAAATTATTTTTTTAATTATCTAAATATAATTTTGATACACCATCAATAATGTTTTATATATGTATTATTATATTTTGAATATTATATCAAAATTATTTTTTTAATAATATATATGTTTAAAAAATATATAATTAATAAAAATATAAATATAAAAAAATAATAAAATTTATATAAATTTATAAAAAAAATTATGAATATATAAATTATATGAAAATATAAAATTTTATTTAAAAGTATGGTGGCAATTATGTAAAATGATAAATTATTAAGGGTATAAATGTTTACTTTTAATTCTAGACCATAAGTAAAAAAGCAGAAGCAGAAAAAAGCATCAAATTCTTGCTTCCAACTTTTGGCTAAAAGTTATAGAAGTTAAAGCAGAATCTGGTATTCACAAAAACTCAAAAGTACTTATATGTAGCTAGAATCTAAAAAGCAGCTAGCAGAAGCTCTCCCAAACACTCCCTCAAAAGAGCCGACTTCAAACGATGGCAGCAAAAGATATTGTTCTATCTGACAACGCTAAACCTCGTACGATTTTTGCATGAAGACCCTCCAGCCACTAAGGAAGGTGATTCCAACAATAAGGTTGCATGCGATGCATGATCGCATGGAGATTTTATGTGCCCAACTACATTCTCAACGCATTGGATGGCACATTGTATAACGTGTATAGTCCGATAGAGATGGTAAAATCTCTATGGGATTCACTAGAAAAGAAATACAAAATCAAAAATGCTGGATTGAAGAAATTCATTGTCGGTCGATTTTTGGATTTCAAGATGGTGGATTCCAACAGCATAACGTCTCAAGTCCAAGACATGCAACTAATACTGCATGATCTGGATGCCAAAGACATGAAGTTGAACGAGTCATTCAAAGTAGTCATGGTAATCGAGAAACTCCCTCTATCATGGAAGGATTTCAAAAATTACTTCAAGCACAAGCAAAAGGAGATGAGACTCAAAGACATGATCCTGAGGCTACGAATAGAGGAGAATAATTGAAAGCTATCCAACCCTAGAGGAACGAAGTGAGCTATCGACGAGATGTCTAGCCTGGTTGAGTCGAACGCCAAGAAGCCGAAGCAAGTCAAAAGGAAGGCTCAAGGCAAGAAATTCAAGGGCTCGTGCTATAATTGTGGAAAGTCAGGGCACATGTCCAAAGATTGTAGTCGCTCGAAGAAACCAATCAAGAGTCTGAAGGATGCTGCGAACCATGTCGCAACATCTGATGACAACCTCTTCGATTTTTCGTAATTAGATCTCACTGCGGTCGTGTTTGAAGCCAACACGGTGGTGGACAACCCGAAGCAATGGTGGATCGATACTGGAACAACACGTCACATCTGTTCTGATAAGATGATGTTCTCCAAGTATACTCCGATAAGTGGAATAAAGCTCTATATGGGCAATTTCACTACATCGCTGATTGTCGGACTCGAGAGAGTTGTCCTAAAGATGACATCTGGGAAGGAGTTAACACTCATTGATGTGCTCTACGTTCCCAACATCAGGAAGAACCTAGTTTCTGGATCAACACTTGTCAAGGTCGGCTTTAGACTAATGTTCCAGTCAAATAACTTTGTACTTACGAAGAATGATGTCTTCGTATTTAAAGGATATTTAGAACAGAGTCTGTTCAAAATGGTTGTAATGACTATACACCGTGAATTTGATTGTAATAAAATAAAAACTTCCAACTACGTTGTTAAGTGTTTTAATTAATGGCATAATCGATTTAGACATGTTAATAATAATACTCTGAAATGTCTCGTCAAATTAAATTTATTACCAAACGTCAATGTTGACGAAACACACAAATGTGAAGTGTGTGTGGAAGCAAAGATGATGAGACTTCCTTTTCATTCGGTCGAAAGGTCAACGACTCCTCTAGAATTGATACATAGTGATCTATGTGACTTAAAATTCGTGCAAATTAGAGGAGGTAAAAAGTATTTTATTATTTTTATCGATGACTGCACGAGATTCTATTATGTCTTTCTTTTAAGAAGTAAAGATAAAACCTTAGAAGCTTTCAGAATCTATAAAATAGAAGTTGAAAATTAACTTGATAAACGAATTAAAATAATTCGTAGCGATAGAGGTGGAGAATATGGTGCACCATTTGATGAGTTTTGTTTAGAATCTAGCATTATCCATTAGACAACGACGTCATATTTACCTCAATCAAATAGTGTTGCCGATTGTAAAAATCAGACAGAGAAAATAGATATTGGACGCGCGCAATGGGCCATTTGCTGGCGCACTTTATACTTCGCACATACGCATCGTCACGAAGAGCATTGAGGAGTTTAAATTTATGCTCCAGGTGACATGACACTCGAGCGTGACACTCAGGTAGGAGAAGAGATGACTGGACCGCTTAGTGGGCGAATGAATGGTAACCGTTGGATCGAAGAAGGGTGCTGGATCGCAAGTGAGGCGATCTAGAGCATTAATCGCGAAGAGTCACAATCTGACCGTTAGTGATGAGACTTGATCTGAAGCGTCAGATCGAATCTAGCGGCTAAAATCAAAAGAGGATCTGAAGGGCTACAACCATCCAGATTTGATGGTTGAGATCAAAGGGTTATCTGAAGGGTTACAACCCTCCAGATTGAACGACCCAGATCAATCCTAAACCAAAGGTCACACTCACTCACGAAAGGGTATCTCACCTCTTCTCTTGTATAAATAAAGTCCCCTATATACTGGATTCATTCATTAAATCGTCAAAAGTTCATTAGCATTCATCTCATCATGTGCATCCAGAGTACAAAAAGTCTACGAGAATGTTCGCTGGTCTTGAAATTTGTAGTGTTGTTATTTCGAGACATCGCCGTTATATCTTGGGAAATGAATTGCTGCTATCCGTGAGCACCTGTAGCGGAGCAATATCGTTTTATGGAGATAGTTTGAACACTGGTCTCGACGATATATCATATCAGTTTGCATCCTTTCCGCAACAATCCCGGAATCGACACTTAACATACTCGACTCATATAGAATCCTAGATCCACCAAAGAGAATTATGTTAAGAACTTTTTGTAACTGTATATCTTCTTTTATACTACTAAGCTTTGGTGCGTTAATCTTATATAAGAACTTGACTCTCAAGCTTCTTTCTCATGCCCATATAATTTGCAATCTGTCAGTACATAAATATGCACCATCTATATAATTCATGCATCCTTCAAGTTTTAACAATTCCTTCTCGACAAGGAACATCAAAAGATAAAATTCCATCTCCACCACTCCACCTACCTAAAAGCTTCACTAGAATCGATTCCCCTCATTGCATGCATGCTTTATCGTCTTCTTCTTTAAAATGTCCTAAATTATTGGCGAACTTCAAGAGCTAGCTAGCCAACAACACACCACATCGCTCGCCATGGCCCTGGTTCTTCAAATGACAGTCGAGGACCTCAATGGGAAGCGAGGATGGCAAGAGCAGACGCTGTGCTCCCTCTCCCTCCCTCCTCTCCATCTCATCCTCGTCTTTGCCATCGTCGTCCTCTTCCTGTGCATGTCGTGGTACCATGACTACAAGACCCAAATGATCCGCACCGAGATCGGTCTAAGGTTCTTCACGTTCCTTCTCCCCGTCGCGCTACTCGTCATCGCTCCCTTCTTCCTCAGGCAAATGTTCGTGTTCCCGCGAAGGCGACTCGAGCAGGAGGAGTTGCCGGCGGCACAGGGGGCGGGCCTCGCCCCTGAAGGTGTTGGCCTTGCTGTTGGTGCTCTCGTGATGATCTCTTATCAGTCCTCCTTCAGTTGTTTAAGNGTATCTTCATGTCATCAAGTTGGAAAAAATGTTTATCTTCATTAAAGTTGTTCCACTCTAGATTGACAAAATCATGTTCACAAGTTGTAAGAAAGGAATATCTACCTTAGTGCCCCTTGGCACTGTCCAACAATAAAGACATTTGATGGATCTCTAAAGCTTCTGGACTAAAGTATGTTTATGTTCTATTTGATGGAAACACATATATAGTTAGAACGTGGCAAGAAGTATGATTATCCATGAACCCATTGGCGAAACGGACATGTTAGGAATTATGATTGAGTAGTCAAATGGAACATGACTTTCATCAGTGAGGAGTGATCTGTGATAGTCGGGCTATCGATGTCCAAGAACTCAAGCACTCTCTAAATTTATCTTGATAATTAATAGAAAATTTTTATTGGATCAGATCGTGATTCTCAAAACTTAATCAATTATTTTCAAAAATAAATTATCTTTAAGCTAAAGTTGTTTAATTTTTTTTTAGTTTTACCCTTAATCATTTTTTTGATGCGATCAAAAGGAGAGAACTGAGAATTAACTGAAGGGAAGGTTTTCATTGCAATAATTATTGTACTTAAATTGTAAAAATTTATTGTTTGTTTTATTTATGTATTATTTGGGTTTCCTAACTTAACTCGGATTGATGCACATCAAAAAGTAAGATATTGTAAATATCCCGGGATAATTTTCATGTTGTTAACCGAGTCAAGTTAGGTCCTATGAGTTTGATGCCTTGTATTTAAATGTGTAGAAACTTAGGAGAACAAAAAGTCGAGCGAAAGATGCGGCGATCAAGAAGGATAGTATGGGAAGCGAACCGACGGGTTTGGTGCATCTGAGGAATGAGAAGACTACGGAAGAGTACACCGGTGGACGAGAAGGGCATGCGCGATGTCTGAGGAAAGAGAAGGTTGGGAGTTGGGTTCGTGTGAGCTTAACTTCGAATTATCAGAAATCATCCGAAGAGCTAGAAGATTGGTCAACCAAAGGTTGACCAGAATTAGGCAAACTAGTTGCCTGACCAAACAGGTGTCCAAGTGGACTTGAATGCCCAGCCATACAGGCGCCCGTGTTGCACTCGGACACCCAAGAAGCCAACTAGCCATTTTACGGTGATTGCGACATGGATAAGCGTTGACCTAAATCAGGCGCCCATGTTGCACTAGGGCACCCGTGAGGTGCCACATCAGCATCTTAATAATTATTCTAGGCTCTATAAATAGAGCATCTTAACTCAGAGTTTTTCATTCATTGATTGTACAACAACTGTAATTGCTTTCCTAAATTTGCTCTAAGCTTTCAAGGGTTTGTAAGAGACTTCTTTGTCTACACAAGGAGATATTTGGAGCAAAGCTTTTCAACGGCTTTAGATTAGTAACCATCTTGGTTACAACCAAGTAAATTCTAGGCTATTCACCCCCTCTAGTCTGCTCGACACGATCCAATATATTGAACTTATTAAAGATATGTATGAAGATGTAATGACAAGAGTAATGACTTCAGGCAGATTAACTAAAACATTTCTCATAAAGATAGAGTTACATTAAAGATCAGCTCTAAGTCATTATCTTTTTATATTAATCATGGACGAACTCACTGGATACATTCAAGATATGGTATAATAGTGCATGTTATTTGTAGATATAATTTTGTTAGATGTGATACATGAATGAGTAAATACTAAACTCAAATCTTGGTGAGAAACATTTGAAATAAAATATTTTAGACTTAATAAAGTAAAGATAGAATATAATAAGATATAATAAGACAATTGTTAAGATAGAAGATGACGTAAGTTGTCTGAAATTGAGATGTTTAAGTATTTAGAATCAATTTTGTAAAAAGATGGAGAGGTTAAGAAAGATATCTTATCTAGAAATCTAGAATATAAGTAGGATTGTTGAAATGAAGGATAACGTCGGGTGTTTTATGTGTTCGTAAAATACTTCTAAAATTTAAATAAAAGTTTTACAAAATGACAGTTAGATTTCCTATGTTATATGGAATTAAATGTTAGGTTATAACTCAAGCACATGAACATAAGATGAAAGTTGTAGGGATAAAAATGTTAAGGTAGATATGTAAACATACGAGGATGGATATATGTTAAGAAATGAGAATATTAGAGAAAAAGTCAAAGTTGCATATTTATTGAGGAAAAATTTTGATAGACACGTTTAAGATGATACATACATATACTTAAACAAATAATAAATGCTCCAGTTTGACGATATAAACTATGAAAAATATACACATTAAACGAGAAAGAAAAAAGTCAAAAAAGACTTAGTTGCAACAATAAAATAAGATAAAAATTATTTAAATATAGACGATGATATAGTAGAGGATAGAGCCCAATGACATAGAAAGATTCATATAGCCAATCTCACTAGTAGAATAAATTTTATTATATTTATTATTATTAATCAAGTCCTTTTTATCATGCTCTTCCTTGTATATTTATCATAATTTCATATTACTTAAACTAGAGCATTTATTATTATTTAAGTATATATATATATATATACCATTTTAAATATATCTCCCGGAATTTTTTGATCTTATTGACTTTATCTCTAATATTCATATTTCTTAACTTATTCATTCTTATATATTCATATATCCATTTAAATATCATTATCTCTGTAACTTCTGTGATGTACGAAGTCATAATTCAATATGATCAATTCCATATAATATAGCAAATTTAGCCATTATTTTATATATTTTTTTAAATTTAGTATTACTTAAGAACATCTAACTCTCTTTTTTTTAATGGGCAATTTACTAAACTTGTAGTGAATATACATTTTCCCTATTATTATATATATGTGGTTTTGGAAATGTTTAAACGATATAGTTTTTCTCTTCCTTTTATTGTTCATCCAAAAAAATTCTGAACCTCTCTCTTTTTTTACTGTTCATCCAAACAAATTCCGAGTCACTTTTTACTTTTGTTATTGATTTTCGAAATTAACATCATAGTGATTCAAAATTTATACTCCATAGTATCGCTAATTTCAAAAATCAGGAATATAATATTGCTAATTTTCAACAATACACTAAAAAAATAGTATGTATTGCTAATTTTCGAAATAAAGGATACTATAAAAAGTTATTCATAATTTATACTCCATAATATTTTTAATTTTTGAAAATTAGCAATTCAATAAAAAATGGTGTTGTTGATATTTGAAAATAGTACCACGGTATTATTAATTTTTGAAAATCAACAATATTGTAAAATATCATTCTGAGTTTATACTCCATAATTAATTTTTGCATAAAAATGGTTGGAATTTTTTTCGTAAATCAACAACGCATAAAAAGTTGGTGGAATTTTTTTTGGATGAACAGTAAAAAAAAGAAAAAAAATTCGGAATTTTTTTTATGTGAGTGGAAAAAAAGAAGAGTGACTATATTATTTGGACATTTTCGAAAGCACACATGTGATGGGAAAAATGCATATTCACTTTGATAAATTACATTTTTCTAATCATCCTATTTATATTATATTATATTATATTATATTATATTATATATGAGATATCTATGTAAATTATTTCATCTTTTAAAAAATGATCCTAAATAACACTCTGGCACATTGTTAAAAAAATAAAAATAAAAATAAAAATGACACCCTTATTAGTTTAGTATGTTTTTGCATGAAACAATTAAATATTTCAGAAACACCATTCAAGCATAATGTACATCTGCGCCCAACAAAGCTGATGAACTCTCGCCTCTTGCTTTCCCAGAAGAGCTCGGAACGCAGCCACTTTGGGTTCTCCTCGGCCCTCGCTGCCTGCCTGCCGCCTTACTTCCTCCTCTCAGTGTCGACGGGCAGGAACTCTAAGCTATGAGGGGTCCGATCGTCTGCAGTTCGAGCGAGCGACGAAGACCTCATGGGCCCGGACTGAAACAGCCTCGGCACGCTCGGCTGCTGAAAGCTTCCGCTGCTCGTGAGGAACCGGCTGGTGCGGCCCAAGAACTCGCTCGAATCGCCGGAGGAGGTCGGCTTGCTGCTGCCCGAGGCCATCGCTCTCCTAGACACGCTGCCGTTCCTAGAAGAGGACGCCTGACTTTTATCCGAGTCGAGCGCCTGCTACATGGAGAACAAAGATCAAACTTTCATGAGTGAACTCGGCTCTGCCCTGCTATCAAGGAAAGGTCGATCGGAGAACGCGACTTACAGTTTCAATATTGGTGAAAGACAAATCCTCTAAGGTTTTGTTTCTGAACTGGCCAGAGGCCGAGACGTTTCTCCTTGCGAACGCTTCGACTGCGCCAGAGAATCGATCACGAACCTCTTGTCCCACTGTTATGCACAATCACACACGGAATGATCTTTCGTATTGTTTTATTTTTTTTCCATCGACAGTGAACGACAACGAACCTGAAGTCCTCTCTGTCCTTTCCAACGAAGGCCCGACTGGTCTTGCACTTCCCTGCTAAACGAAGCACGAGCACGTCAGGAGAGGAAGAAACAAATTAGTGCTAGCAGGGATCCGATTCAAAAGCTTTCATTTCTTACGCGATATCTCGGACTGCCGCCGCTGCTCTGAGGGTGTTTTATTACAGTCCAATCGAAAACATAATCGAACTGGTAACCTGCAAAGTATCAAAGTTCATGAAAAGTAACGAAGCATAATGAGGTTTGATAGTTAAATCTTGACGAAGTTAGGTATTTATAATAACCTTAGGATGAATTGATGGAGACAATGGGACGAACGAATTATTTTTTGTCACCATGAAAAATAACGAAGTACTCGTTTGGGAATTCATTGTGAATTATCTAACCTTCTCGAATGAAGAGGTCGCGGAAGAGCCTTTTCAGGTAAGAATAATCCGGTTTGTCTTCGAACCGCAGCGATCGACAGTAGTGGAAGTAGGAGATGAACTCTGATGGATAGGATTTGCACAGCACCTAGTTTAAGCGCCGTGTATCAGGAAATTCTTTTAGATTGGCAAAAGAAGCAAAATTGTGCAAAAAAAAAAAAAAAGACCCAGCAAGAACCTCAATTGGCGTTAGCATTTTCTTTTCGCTGATCTTATCGTACTTTTGCTTCTTGGTGCCGGCTTTTAAACCCTGCCAAGGAAGGCTGCCAAAAAAAAAAAAACTTAATTAGCAACGATAAAATAGGATAACGATGACCGTGATGAGCTGACCTTCCTCTTAAGAAGTACATTAGCACATAGCCCAGTGATTCCAAGTCGTCTCTCCTGCTTTGCTCTTAATTTAAACAAAATGAAAGGATTTAGCAAACTTATCGATGCTGAATGAATGAGGAGATTATGGAATCACAAGGAAATTAGGCACACACCAACTCCTAGATGAGTATTGACACTGGCATATCGAGCTGTTCCTGTTAGGTTTTTGTGCTCCCTGTCCAAGCAAAACAGATTGAATGACTGGATCAGATCATGAATCTGCTAGCTCAAAGCTCAGTGAGGAAATGTGGATGAACATAATGTAAATGATCCAAGTGATTTGCTTTCATTGGTGGGGTAGAATTTACAAAACTTTCCAAAGTAATTCACTATGAAATTAACTGAAAAGAATCTGAAAGAAGTTCAGACAGAATAGAATGATGAAATGACTATATTTTTGTGGCAATTCAAGACAATCATACAATCGGTTGAAATCTAGGTTCACCTGTATGGTATGTGTTTATGAGTTTGAAGGTCTCGGTACTTCTTTGCGAGACCATAATCGATAACATAAACCTGGATAAATGACAAACAATCAATGTTAATTTTTTTTTAAAACAAAAAAATATAATGTATTTGATCAACAACTTTCACATCTTTCAAATTACTAGGACATGAGATTTTAGGGAAAAAAATTGCTACAAAGTTTGAAATATTAATGAATTCTTTGATTGTTACCATGATTAACTTATCCTTCTAATATTAAAAAAATAGAATAATTGTATATACATTGTTACAATATACTATATAATATCTTATCAAATTTTTTTAATCAAATGTATTTTTTGGTCATTTCTCCTAACACCAATTTCCATTTCAAGTGTCTATGATACGTACCTTTATAAACAAAAGCAAAACAAAAACAAAAACAGAAACAATATGTATTTTGTGATAGATTTCGCAAACCTGATTTGCTTTACGTCCAATACCCATTAAAAAATTATCCGGTTTAATATCACGATGAAGAAAGCCCTTTGAGTGAAGGTACTCAATTCGATTAATCTATATATATCGAATCAATAAAATAAAGTCATTCATTTTGGTTAGTAGTTAATGATAAAATTATTATAAATTAAGAGAATGTGCTTACTAGTTGATCAGCCAACATGAGAACTGTTTTCAAGGTGAACTTTTGAGTGCAATAGTTAAACAAATCTTCCAAGCTTGGACCAAGTAGGTCAATGACCATTACATTAAATTCTTCTTCGACGCCAAACCACCTTAGTTGAGGGATTCCACCTTCGTTAAAAAGATACAAACAATGAGAAATGGTGTTAATTTATAACATATGATTCAAATAACTTAAAGCGAACTTACTTCCTCCCTGAAGAAGAATGTACAATTTTGACTCATATTGAAGTTGAGGATGTTTTGTTTTGATAGGCTCCTAAAAATATGAGTACTCTTAATTAGATAGTTAAAACATAAGCAAAATTTTAATAGAATGTTTGAATTTAAGATTTGAAAAGGTATTTCTTTTAATTTGTTGTTTCAATTCAAACAGCATACCAGTTTCATTGCCACTTCTTCGCCGGTTTGTATGTCAACGCCTAAGACATATGCATGAGTATAATACGGTATCAATGAGATAATGAAACAATGTGATACTAACTCACCAAGATAAAGCTCGCCGAAAGATCCACTTCCTATCTTCCTGCCTAGCTTAAACTTTCCGCCAACAATGTTTTCCATGACAAACTAAAATAAAACATAATTTTGTAGGGAACTAATTAAAATGCTAAATTATTTAAAAAGACATTAGATATTTTGAATTGAGCGTACCTTTGCAACTTTAGCATATAATTCTTCTTTGAAACTCTAACAATTCACCGAAATATAATGGATTTGTAACAATCGGTGAAGATCTACATCAATGTAAAAAACCATGCTACATACTTGGACATTTAATCATTCCATGCATTCAAATTTCGACTTTGATATCCCACAACAATGATTCATCAAAGTCTAAATTGATGAATCTCTTGCGGGATTGTCAAGAAGATGGATAGATTGAATCATGGAAAGCAACTCATTCTTCCATCATAGCTAACTAAGTCTATGAGGAACAATCATATAAAAAGAATACGGATTGACATTCCAAGAATATCGATAAAACAAAGACTAAGTTTCATATGAAAACTAACACGAAAAAGGAGATGATATACTATTGAGTGGCCAAGAGAGATTTTCGAAAGTTCATGAATTTTGGTGCACTCTTTTTTTAGAGAAATGTGTACGAGAAATGGAGGAGGAGGAAGAGGAGGTTATGAAAATTTTAAATGGGAATAGAGTATGAATGACTACACGTATTATATTTTTTCATATAAATATTATACATATTTTTCTTCCATGAAAACATAAATTTGTCATTTGTTTTATTTTAAAAAAATGGTTGTTTAGTCAATTTTTAGGAAAAATTAAAAAAAAATATTTTTAAAACTCCCACATTGTTCATTTTAGTTTTTTTTTAAAATATAGTGAACTTTCAACTTAGTTTAATCACATTTAAAGTAAAGAATAAATTAAATACATTTAAAACAAAAAAATTGATTTTCACTAAACAAAAAATTTTATTCTTTAATTTATTAACAACAATAATTTGATTATCTTTGTCGATTCTTATATAGTAAAATTTTAAATTGATTTAATAGTAAACTATACCCAATATAAAAAAAACATATGTTTCGTTCCAAATATTTTATTTATTTTCTTTAAAATGATTTTTCATCACATTTGAAATAAAAATTAAAAAAACATTTAACATTTCCAAGAACTGCATGTTGAGGCAATCAGCCCAAGTATGATCGGGAGGATCATAGGTTTTGATGTGTGTCAATATGGTTAAGTTAGGATTTATTGTTGGTTTGATATGTGTATGTAAGTTTGCAGGTTTGCAGATACATATAGACTTAGTTGATGTCTTCAGGTGAAGAGTGACATGGAGGTAAGCCGGAGGTTTGTGTGCGCATCCGAGGGACCGTGGATAGCAGGGACGATGAGCCGAGAGACGCGGACTTCGAGGCGTACGTAAAGGATGGCATGGAGGCAAGTTGGAGGCTTGTGTGCGCATCTAAGGGACGAGGGCTAAAGACGAAGAGGACGTGAAGACAACAGTCGAGGCTGCTGGTGAAGAGTCAACCAAGTCATGAGGGTCCGAGTGTGAGTGTTTGTACTCGGGAACTAAGCCGGGAGGGTTCGAGTGCGGAGAGAAATGTACTCGGGAAGGATAACCCTAGGCTTAGGGAAGGACCAGTCGACTGCCCCAAGGGCAGTCGACTGGTAATGGCTGGTGATTCGAACGTTGGCTGTAACGGTCGAATCTGAGTGGGACCAGTCGACTGCCTCAGGGGCAGTCGACTGGTAGCGGTCATTTCAGACTCGAGTTCTATTTAAAGAAGCTCGTTTCATGTTTTTCTTTCTTGGCGAAATCTGCTTGGATAGAGTGGATTAGTAGCCTTTCTTGCTCAGATAGTGTCCAGAGGTTATGGAGAGGTTCCTCCACCCACAAGGAGCTACGAGATCTAGCCGTAGGTGCTCCGGGGAATCATCCACCGACGGATTAGGGATCGCCCACCTTCGGACAGCCGTGGAGTAGGAGTTTTTATTTCCGAACCACGTAAATAAGTGTATTAGCATTGTTTTCATTTGTTTTATTAGATTTCCGTTTGCACTTGCTAACGTTGTAGGTAGAAAAATCGAAAGTTGCTATTCGCCCCCCTCTAGCAAGACAACAATGATCTAACAAGTGGTATCAGAGCGAAGGTCCACTCTCGTTGGAATAACCGCCAAAAGAGCACAAGCTAGAGGAGAAGAATGATGGAAGACAAGTTGGGGGATGATATCAACACTCTACCATCCTATGATCATGAAGATTTTGGTTATTGGAAGACAAGGATAAAGACTTGGCTTGGAATGGATTGGGAGTGTATGATGGTAATAGAAGATGTTGATACAGTCTGACCCTGATTGTTGTTTTGGTGTTGACATCGATTTTAGTTTAGGTTGATTATGATTATGATTAAGTTCTAATCGGGGATTAGGCACGGAGTGATTGAAAAATCTTAGCTTGGAGGGCTAGGTGTGGAAAAGTTCTAATTCGGAAGGGTTGGGTGAAAAGTCCTAGCTTGGAGGGCTAGGTGAAAAGTCCTAACTTGGAGGGTTAGGTGAAAAGTCCCAACTTGGAGGGTTAGGTGAAAAATTCCTGGCTTGGAGGGTCAGGTCCCTAGCTTGGAGGGCTAGGTTGGATGAAATCCTGGCTTGGAGGGTCAGATCCCTAGCTTGGAGGGCTAGGGTGGAGACCCTGGATCGGTCTAATAACCGATCAGGGATGTTGGCACGCTGCTCCTTCGTGGATCGGTCTGGTGACCGATCCAGCGATGACTGATCGGTCTGGTGACCGATCAGGGAGTACACAGTGAGGTTGGGAACCTACTGTGCGACTCCTGATCGGTCTGATGACCGATCAGGGAGCAGGCCGTTGCCTCACTGCTAGACTCCTGATCGGTCCGGTGACCGATCAGGGAGCAGGTAGTGTCCTCACTGCTTGGCTCCTGATCGGTCTAGTGACCGATCAGGGAGCACACAGTGAGTTGAGTTCCCCCGCTGATCAGTTCCTGAACGGTCCGGTGACCGATCAAAGACCTAGGATCTGATTTCCGCAGTTACTATTCACTCAGACGTGGACCGATCAGGCTTGAGCCTGATTGGACAGGGAGCTACCTGATTAGTCTGGTGACCGATCAGGCTTCACTCTGATCGGTTTGGTGACCGATCAGGCTTGTGTCGCCGTGAGAGCTGGGGAGTCCCAGCAAGTGGTGGATCGGTCTGGTGACCGACCCACGAGCCCTGGATCGGTCTGGTGACCGATCACATTAATTCAAATTGCACTGTCAGACGCTCTGATCGCGTCTGACCGTATCCGATTCTCTGCATTTGATCCCTGATACTTGATTTACTGAGTGATATGCTGTGCTAATGCTCTGATTAAGCTGCAGGTGACAGGGAAGGATTCAAACACTCAAGGAGAGTCAATGGAGGTCTTTCCTTGGAGTAGGTTTGTCCGTTTTCCATCTCAGGTTGCAACGGATGCTGGCGCTGGCTGGAGCTGCTGACTGGGGCTGGTCTGAGGGAAGCTCAGGGAGTCCAGAAGAGCTCAGTGGTGGCTGGTGGTTGCAGGAGAGCAGCTGGAGGCTGCAGTGAGATGTTGACCTGGCGCTAGTGGAGAGTGGATAAGCAGCGTGGTGGAGAAGAGCAAAAAAAAAAGAACTTTGGTTTTCTTGGTTTTCTGCTGCGATTTCTTGCTGCGTGTTTGTGCTCTTGGCTGATCATCCTCTCTTGAGAAAGCTACTGTGATATTTGAAGCAACCATCCATTGCTTGAGCACTTGGAGGAAGGAACAAGAGGCTTTGAGTCTAACAGCGAGAAGACATGAAGAAAGGGGTTCTTGCGTAAGATCGTCGCTGGGTGGAGCTCGGAAGAAGCTTGCTGTGTTCTTGTCTGTGCTAAGTGCTAAGTAAGATCTTTCTTGTGTTTCATTATGCTTAAAACTATATCTTTGATTGAAACGCTGTGGAGAGGTTACTCCACCGAGAAGGAGGTTGCTTTCTATCCGGATCTTCCGGGGCTTGATCTGCCGACGATCAAGGGATCGCCCACCTTAAGGGCACGCCAAGGAGTAGGGGCAAGTTATCCCCGAACCTTGTAAATCCTCTTGTTAGCGTTCTTGTGTTTGCTCATAGTTTAGGGTTTAGTTTTCTGCATATTATGTTTTTACTACTTCCGATGTGCTAATAAAAGTTTGAGTGCAGAAATTTGAAAAGCACAAAGTCCAAGTGTTTGGCTATATTCACCCCCCCTCTCTAGCCATCCGAGTTCCTACAGAAGAGCCCTTTAAAATTCCAAGAGACAAGCACGGAAAGAAGCTCCGATCAAGATATTGGACTAAGGAGCAACAAGCACATTCTAGGGCAAATGAGAAGGTAATTAGTATATTAATTGATATTTTGCCTAAAAATGTGTTGAGTGATGTAGGTAAATACGAAAATGCATATGAGCTATGGAACAAGATAGGAAATGTCCATGAAAATCATACACAAGCTAAATTAGTGGAAGAGCCCAAGGAGACAAGTCAAATGGTCCAAGAAGACAAAGAAGAAGAAGAATTGCTCATCTCATCAAGTGAAGTGGAAGAAGAAAGTGAGAAGTCATCCACTTCATCAAGGGAAGAGGAAGAGGTCACCACCTCAAGGATTGAGGGGGAGGAGAGACTCACTTCAATACCAGAACAAGAAAAAGCTCCAACCTCCACCAAAGCTAAATCAAAAGAGCACATCATATGCTTTGGATGCAATAAGAAGGGGCACTACAAGGACAAGTGTCCATTGGGTAAAAAGGAGGTAATCCCTAAACCCAAGTCCATTCATTTAAAATCTAATGTGAATTGTAGGGAACAGAAAGAAAAGAAACACATTATGTGCTATACTTGTGGGGAGCTAGGGCATTATCACACTCAATGTCCAAGAAAAAGAGAGCTCAAGAAGATAGAGCACTTAAGAAGATGGGAAAAAGTAGAAAAGAGGAGAAGCTCATATCAAGAGGGAGCTACAAGGGTAAAGGAGGTAATCCCTAACTTTATTTATGCTTCAAATATTGTCATGAATGCTAGAAATAGTAATGATTGCTTGCCTATGCGTACTTTTGGTTTTAAGTATCATGATAGAAATAGAAATATTATTGCGTGCCAAAATACTAAAGAATTCATGTTTCATGATAAATCTAGGGTTTCTAGACCTAAGGATCAAGGCATCAACCCTAAGAAAGGGAGACACATGCCTAGGAAAATGGGTAGATCTAGGAATGATCAAAATAGGTATGGTGATACTAAGGTTAAAAATTAGAAAAGGAAAATCAAGTTATCCACCCACAAGGAGCTACACAAGCATAACTGGAGGTTTTCTAGAGAGTCATCTACAGACGGATCGGGATCGTCCACCTTACGGACGACCGTGGAGTAGGAGCGTCATCTCCAAACCACGTTAAAAATTTTGTGTTAGCGTTTGTTCTTTATTATTTAATTTATATTTCCGCTATGCTTCTAATCTTGTAGGAAGAACAAGCAATTTGGGTGAGAAGTTATTCACCTCTCCAGTCAGTCTACGATCCCATACATTTATATCTTGTTCAATCAATGTGATTATATTTACATTTGTTAACTTATTATTTTGTCTCAATACAAAAAATAAAATGTAGTAGAAATATTTTAAATAAATCATCTTTTATTGTAGTAATATATGGTTATGTCCATCGCCTTTTAGATATTATATTTTATTATGTATTTTATTTATTATTAAGATATTGTTTCCATTAATTGTGCTATATATTATTGATCCTGTCGCGAAGTGAGTCAGACGCCCCTACAGCAGGACGAGTCTCCGAGGGGTGCGAGGTCGCTGAAGTGGCGTGACGAGCTGGGTCGCTCCCAACCTGCAAGACAGAGACCGTTAGAACCTGCCGGGAAAAGTCCCCGGCCAGGCACTCCGACGGTCAACTCAGCACACGATGGTGGCGATGGAAAGCAATAGAACAGTATGAGAATTGCACTATCGCGTGTACCTGAGAAATATGGAGTGGGGGGTATTTATATGACCGGGGAAGCTGACAGGTTTTGCCCCGTACGCCTCTTGCCGTTATGTGGAGAGGGTAAGGTATTGCATGCCCAGGGATGGCAAGGTAAAGTAGCGCATGCTCTATTAAGGAAAGGGGTACTGTCAACTTAAGGAGGGCGTCGTTGGACGCCGCTCGACCTGACACCAAAGCATGTGGTCGAGGTATGGGGGACAAAGTGTGGCAGGCGAATCAGTACTCCGGCGAGATATCCGCCGCTTGGGATCAGAATGGCTCAGGTCCTGCGCCGACCTTGCACCATGTCTGGTAGTCTGGTGTCAGGGAGCGGTTGTGCCGACTGGGGCACTGAGTAAGGAGGCCGACTGAGGGCCTGTGAGGGTGCCGACTGGGGCACTGAGTAAAGGAGGTCGACTGAGGGCCTATGAGGGTGCCGACTGGGGGCCCAGAAGGGGATAACTCCTCCAGTCCAAGCCTATATGACTCAATAGAATGCTATTATAGGCCTGTATGGGCCCTGACACGAAAACCCAGGGGGCCTAAGCCAGCGTGCCTCTTATCAAACGAGATCGTCCTGATCAATAGCCACTTGATCCCTGACTGAGCACCAGGCTGCCGGGCCAGGCTACACGCAAGCTGGCCCGGGATCATAAGCATCTCCCTCAAGTCTAGTCGAAGGAGGTACATAGTCCGACTGACTAGACCTCAAGTCTGGTCCGAGCCTGGCGCGCCCGTCGGAAGGGCTAACCGTCATCTATTGCGAAATTTCTAAGGCACCCGTATTCCGTCGCCTCGAATATTGCCCGAGTCTGATCGGACGGCTTCAGCTAGATCACACGTTTCGTCCAACCGCTCATCAGACGACTGGCACTCCTCGCCTGCTTCCCTAAAGCGGGACACCTCCCCTGCCCGCTTCTCCTTCACGCCTTCGAAGTTGTCCTTGGTCCTCCGCCGCCTTATGTGTCATTAGGGTTGCGACCTCGCCTTGACTTTTCCTCGGTGACTCCTTCTCGCCGGTTAGCCTCTCTACTCCACCTTCTCCGATGGCCTCCTCTTCTTCGTCTCCATCTCCGCCTCAGCCTTGGTATTCCACACTGATCACCACCCTTACCACCCATGACCTGCTCCAGATACACTCGGACTTCCTGCTCCCTGCCGACCTCCGCCCACTTCTTCCCAAATCACACGAGCGTCCGAACTCCGCCCCCTTGGGCTACATTACCTTGTCCCGGGATCATCTTCAAGCTGGCCTGTGCTTCCCCGTTCACCCATTCATCGCTGCCGTCTGCGAGTATTTCCAGATTCCCCTATCTCAGCTAGCTCCCAATGCCATACGCATGATATGTGGCTCAGCCATCGTTTTCTCCCTTCTTGAGATTCCCCTGATACAGGAGAATTTTCACTACTTCTTTTACCCCAAACAGCAGGAAGTGGGCGACTTCTTTTTCCAGGCTTGAGCCAAAACCTCCTTTCTCCTGAATCTGCCTTCTTCAAACAAGGGCTGGAAGGAGCGATACTTCTTCATTGGGCCGATCGCCGACCCGAGCTGGCCTACCACCTGGGTCGAGGGGCTTCCCGTTTCCGAGACTCTCCCTCGACACTATCGTACTTCCACCGCCTATCAGGAGGTCGTTGCTGAACTGGAGGACCGGCATTTCCACGGCGGGCTTCTGCTAAAGGAGGGGATTCTTTCCTCCTTCGGACTTAGCCCGAGCCCCGCCCCTCCTCTACCTAACGCTGGTGAGTCTTCCGATGTTTGTCAGGTACATCCCTCAGTCCTGCATGAGCCTGTTTTGCTTTCGCAGTTTCCCTACTGCTAGCTACGGCCCTGAAGAAAGGGTTCAGGCTAGAGAGGGCCGAGCTACGGGCACGGTTGCCTCTGCGCTAGCGGTTAGAGAAAGCACGGCGGCAGAGGCTGTCCCAGCCAACCCGACCCCGACCATACAGGGGTCGGTTCCTACTGCCTCCGAGGCCGCTCCGTCCACAACTGCCCAACCGCGCCTTTCTCCCCCACGCCGGCGAGCCTCCTTGCCCACAAGGGGCGCGTGCCGCCCCTCTTCCAGTAAACACTTGGAGAAAAAGAAAAAGAGGGCAGCACCCGACTCAGAAGCACGCTCCGCTTCTCTGGGGAAGAAGGGGAAGAAGAAGAGAAAGAGAGCAGCTCCTGAACCAGAGGCTTGCTCTGCTTCTTGGGCCATTGTTCCATACGTGACCCCTACTGCAGACTCTCTGCCCGCTGCCCCGGTCGGAGATTCCCCAGTTCGCCTGCCGGCCATCCCCTACGTTGTTGCCCCTACCCCCGAGGCCCCAATATATCCTTCCGTCAGCATGTCACCCGTCAATCCTTCCGCCACTTCCCATACTTCAGACGCCTTAACGTCTGACCCCTCCAGAGCCCCTTCCCCAGAGGGCCCGACGGAGGACCAAGTGATACATCTCTTGTTGCCCTCCCGGGCGAACCGTCGCCTCAAAATGCCCTCGGGCGATCTGCCCGAGCACCACCAGGATCTGCGCTTGTACGGGTCTGTGGCCGATCGCTACGCCCAAGGACTCGAGGAATCCTACTTTCGGGGCTCCCGCAACAAAGCCGATGCCTTTTTCCTCAAGGCCACTCAGGTATGTACAACCGGCTTAGGCCTTATACTGCGTTTTTTCCCTTTTGGCTTTGTAGTCTGACGTTTCTCTGGCAGTTTGTCGGAGATTGCCACGGTGTCTCCATGTCGCTCCTAGCCCAGAACTCAGCTCGGGCTAAGGCCGAGAGGGAGGCGTAACGCTTGCGGACGCAGCTGGCGCACTCCCAATTAGTTGCTGACGAGCCTACCCTGAACCACCTACGAGAGGAGGTTCAAAATCTGCAAGATCAGTTGGCCCAGTCGTGGGAACAACTCGAAGTGGCACGCGGTCAACTTGAGACGGCGCAGCAAGCCACTTCCTATGCAAACATCAGGCTTTCCACCCTGAAGCACGCCGAGCGAAAAGCGCGAGTCCTACAAGCGGATGCCCAATCCGAGTTGGCCCAGGCAAGGTCTGACCTTAAGAGGGCATCAACTGCCCTTGACTCTCTTCGGGCTCAACTGGACACCAAAGAGGCTGCTGCTTCGGCCCAGTCGCAAAGGATAGCCGAGCTATCCGGGGCATTCTCCTCCCAAGAGCAATTGCTGCATGCTCAAAAGAGGAGCTTGAGCGGCTACGAAAGGAAAGGTCTGAGTGGGAAGCCGCTCGTTCAGAACTGACAGAGCTGCGCGCCCGCAGGGAGACCAAACAAGCCGAGTGGGAAGCGGCTAAGTCCGAGCTGATGACGCTCCGAGCCTACAAAGAGACCGAGGAGTCCCGACGGGAGCAATACAGGCTCGAGTGCATCAACGACTCTGCCCACAAGGCCAAAATTGCTAAACGGTTCATGGATGTCATGGAGCCGCAAGGGCTGAACATAGTCCGCCGACTTAGATTTGGCGGGTATCTGTCTCCTAATGTGCCTCCCACGGCCGTGAGCCTTGAGGACATGTGCGAGGACTTGCCCAACGTGACCGACGAGCCCTTCAAGTGAAGGGTAAACTGTTTGTATCCTTTGCTTCTCCTTGTTGCACACTCGAGTGAGTGAAAGGTTCGGAGTGGTGTAATGTCCGCGCCTCGCTAACTGGAATCTCTTTATTTCCCTTTCAAAGTATTTAAGGCCTGTTTCCTTCGTGAGACCGTTAGCGATCTCCAGGATTGCCGAATGAAGTATCTCAATCGGGGCACTGCCTCCCTGCATGAATCGCTGAGCCAAAGGACCAACGAGGCTCGACCTGCTAACGGGGGCTTGACCACTCGGTCGAGTTGGAAACCGGGAAACGTGGTTTGTCATGTTACTGGCCCAGCCCAAAAACCCAAGGGTTAGAGAGAGCTTGCTCATTTATGAGAACCTCCGTGTGCCCGTCCCATCGAGACGATTCGTATCTCGATCTCTGACGCCTGCCTTAATGGATGACGGAACAGGGCTTGAGCGACGCGACGTATCGGTCAGCGAAACGTCCATCACTAGTCCTAAGCGCCTCGGGCGTCGAGCAGCCCTTTTTCATTTACTCTGGATCTACCACCTTTTCCCACCTTCCTCTCGTGCGCCTGACCGTTCGATAATTCGGCTTACCGAGGTCTTTCGCGAACGACTACGATATGTTTCCTCCGCCTATACATAGGCGCCCTCTGCCGCCTTTACTTCCAGAGAAAACTTACGAGATCGAACTCTTTGTCCATCTTCCCTCATGTCTACCGACTCCTCTGAAGGAGTTCCTTCTCTAGGAGGACCATATGCTCTTTCGGACGACTCGCAATCCTCTCCTTCGGAGGAGATTGACCAGGAATATGCTGAAATGCTACTCCCTCCCAACTCACCCCTTTCGCCGCGCGAGGGCACTTCACGTAAAGGGAAAGAGCCAATGAAGACGGGCTCTTCCCTCCGCCAGGGGGTCTCTGAGACGAGTGTTTTTCCACTAAAAACTTGTCCTCAGGCGCCTCGTTCGGCTGACTTTTCATCTCCATATAACACTCCTGCTATTCCCCACCGAGCGAAGCGAGCCAGGGTGCCGGCTTCTGCAGAACCTGCTGCCGCGGCGCCCGCACCTTCCCGTGTGACCTCCCTTCCTAGGGACGCTCTCCCTTCGCTCGGCCCCGGGGTACCGCCTTCTCCAGCACCTCCAGAGCTTGCCTCCTCGCCTCGATTTGCGAGTTTACAGTTCTCCCGCTGGGAGCACATGTCAGCCCCCCTCCTCTTTTTATCAGAGACGATCTCAGAGGGTATTACAGCCCTCGGGGCTCCCTCTTCTTCTACTTCGTCGAGGAGGGTTTGGATGTTCATGTCCTCGGGGGATTCCGAGGGAGGTGTTCATACCGTCCTTCGTCATTCAACTCGTCGCGTTTCTATATGCCGACCGGCTGCCCATGCTGGCTTGCCGAATGTTGGAGGGGGTACTATCATATGCCCCCTCTCAAAGCAAAAGCTAGGCGGGGGCGGCTGGTTGCTTGCAGGCTCCTTGCCCCTTTTTGACCCTCGGGCCTTAGCGGGCGAGGACGCCGCCTTCGGCTCTCTTGGACCAGTCTCTCCGCCTGCCGCCATTCCTGGAGCACTAGCTAGTGTCTCGTGTTCAAGTGATGGACAGGTCAGGAAGTCTGCAAACTTCTTGATAGGCCCAAAATATACTGTCACGAATGTGGGTCCATCAAATTTAAATATATAAATGAATGCTGGAAACCCTTTTACAATCAGAAATATAAAAATGCAATATAGGGGCCACAGGTCGTATTTTTCTCAGGGACTAGTTGAGGTTTGTTTGAATCACGCTTGTATTTATGTGTCGTTTGTGTTTTCGGGTTTCAAATCAAAATTGGGTTTTGGGTTGCTATTCAGATATGAAAGTGAAATGAAAAGAAGGGAAACTTAACTCATGACAAATCAAGTGATGACATTTAATGATTCAACCAATTGACACTTAATCCACTTAAGCACTTGACCACTTTTGGAAAACAAGTTTGGTTTCAAATGCAAAACAGATGCTAAATAAATGAATAGCGCAGTGATGGCATATTATGGAAACAAACAAGCTTAACACAACAATAGCATACGAAATTCAGAATTAAACACGCTACAATTCAACTTTGCTACAAGAATTGCAAGCCAACAATCGCTAACAAAATTCAGAAATGGCTGAATGTAACACTAGCTGAATTCAAGCACCATTGCACCAAAAAATCAACATATAATTGGATACCAATCAATGCCTAAACTTCCTCTTGATACAAAGTTGCAAAACTTCAGCACTTGGCACACAAAGAGAAATAACACTGCTTCACAAATTAATCTTGTAGTTCAGAATTCAGAGTTGAAGTTCAGAATCTAAAAGAATTTGCAGAAAAAGGGGCTGATACACAAGATCAGGAAACTCCAAACTGATACAAACTGAACACAAATGGATGAGAAACTTCAGAAATCAACTCGAATGAAATGCCCAGAATTTCATATTTTCTTGATGCAGTTTTTCAGACATTCTTATCTGATACGCAGGGAAAAAGCTGGGTTTCAGAACAGGTGGAGTGCAGAGCTGAAAACTGAATTAGGGAACAATGAAGTCAGATGTGGAAACTGAAGTTTTCTTGACACGATTTCAGGAACACGAAACTGAGAAAATTCAGAAATGCTTGACACGCAAGCTGAGCTAAAAACATTAACTGATACACATGAACTAGATTAAGAAATAACTGAATTCAAAGACAATGGTTCACTAAACAAGGGATCTATCTACTTAATTTGCAGAATTAAGCCCTAATTACAATCGCAATAATTCAGAAAACTGAAACTGAAATAACTGATTAGACTTGATACGCAGAAAACAGGGCTTTGGAAACTGATACGCAAGAAATAAACAGCAATTAAACTAAATTAACTTCAATTGATCACTGAATAAGATCCCTAGCTACATTTACTTGCTGAGCTAAAGCTAATTAGGCAGAAAACAAATTCGGAAATGGAAACTAAGTAGCTGATATGAAAATTCAGAACAACACAGATTCGGCAGAATGAAATTTAAGCTACAAACACAATGAAATAAGCTAATTAACTACTCCTCAATCTTCCCTAAGCTCAAGATCTTCTTGGTCGTCAATCAAGAGCCGGCTTCGAACCCCTAGGCTTAACAAATCAGTGAAAATCCATTTCTGAAGTGGGTTCTGCCTCAAATCTGTGCTTGATGGAATTTTCCATCCGATTCACTTCATCTCGATTGGAGGAGCTGCGATGATGATGTGGGAAACTTCTGAGCTCACCTGAGAACCCCTACAAGTGGTTCAGAAGCTGTGAAATGGCTTGTGGTCGAGAGAAAGATGATCGGACTGAGAACTGCCGGAACCCCCAAGAAATTCTCTGTTCCAGCGCAAATGAGCAGAATTCTTCAAAGAATCGATCTCCAAAGACTCAGACTCGATCCAAGGTGGAAATTGAGTGGACGCGCCTCCATTGATGAAGAAAAACGAGCTAAAACAGTGAAGAAATGAAGAAGATGATGAACAACGGCGGAGACGCGACGAAGGTTGCTGCGGCCAAATTTTTCCTTAAGTAATAAAAATTGGACGGCTCAGATTGATTGGAGGAGATCCAACGGCTGATCTTGCTCTGATTGGAGCCAAATTTTTATGATGATGATCTGGGGTCAGGATCTGCCTCGTGGTAGCTCGGATCCTCCAGATGTGCAACGGATGGTCCAGATCAACTCTATCTGTGAATGGACGCTCTAGAGCCCTCCAAGCTTGATCCAACGGTTGATTTAGCTCTGATTGGGATGAAACCTTCAGATCTTGATTATAGAGCTTGATCAACCCTAACCCTAGCTCGGATTGCTTCAGATCGTCCCGGATGGCTCAGATCTAGCCGCTCTTGAATCGGACGGCCCGGATTAATCGTAGGCTTGATAATTCGATCCGGTTCACATCCGACTCAAGTTTGACCCAGTATGCCCTAGGTCTAGGATCCTTTCATTGCCTATAAAAATATATCAGAAAATTAATG
>JAGFNQ010007625.1:0-160749 GCA_024364735.1 Boesenbergia rotunda | reverse complement strand
ATCCCCTGAGAATCTCCCGATTGGCCACTTCCGCCTGGCCATTGCTCTGGGGGTAGGCTACAGAAGTAAACGCCTGCTTGATGCCGTATTTGGCACACCATTCTCGTATCTTCCTGCCCTGGAACTGTCTCCCATTATCCGAGACGATCTTGTGGGGGATTCCATACCGACATAGTATGTCTCGCCACAAGAACCTCTTTACCGCCTGCTCGGTGATGTGCGCCAGAGCCTCTGCCTCTATCCACTTAGAAAAGTAATCAACCGCGACTAACAAGTATTTCTTCTGGGCGGTGGCTATTGGGAATGACCCCACAATGTCCATGCCCCACTGGTCAAACGGGCATGAGACTACCGACGCCTTCATGGCTTCCGTGGGTCGGTGCGGTAGGCACTGGTGCTTCTGGCAGGATAAGCATTTGGCCACCAGCTCGTTGGCATCCCTCTGCAGGGTGGGCCAATAGTACCCCGACATTATCGCCTTCCGAGCCGTCGCTCGAGCGCCCGCATGATGTCCGCAGATCCCCAAATGAATTTCCCTCAAGACATAGTCAGCATCTTCTTCGTTCAGGCACTTGAGGAGGGGTCGAGAAAACGACCTCTTGTAGAGAGTATCACCGACCATGGTAAATCTGGACGCATGATTCTTAAGCCATCGAGCCTCATCGTGGTTGGTCGGTAAGGTCCCCCGAGTGAGGTATGTGATAACCGGGGCTCGCCAGTCAGACTCCAGCTCCAGGTCAGCCTGTCTCTCTATCTGCATGACTAGCAAAGCTGGGCCGTCAGCCTGAGGGAGCACCCACGAGCCAACCGAACTGGCCAGCTTTGCCAACTCATCTGCCTTGAAGTTCTCTTCCCTTGGGATCTTCCTCACTTGTACCTCTTTCAATTCGGCTTTGAGTTTCTCATAGGCTTCGATGAAAGCCTGCAGCCGATCACTATTGACCTCAAACTTTCCGGCTACTTGCTGTGTAACTAGCTGAGAATCTGAGTAGAGCATTACTCGAGCCACCCCCACATGCTTAGCGGCCTGCAATCCAGCTATGAGGGCTTCATATTCGGCTTCATTATTGGTGGTCTTGTATTCCAATCGCACGGACAGGTGCATTTTCTCTCCGCTAGGGGAAATCATCAGAATACCGATCCCACTCCCTGACCGAGCGGACGAGCCATCCACATATATCTGCCGCGCCTCTTCGATCTCGTCTGAATGTAACTCACTTAGGAAGTCGGCTAGGGCCTGAGCCTTGATGGTCGGTCGAGGCTGATACTGAATGTCGTATTCACTCAGCTCGGTAGTCCACTTGATCAGCCGCCCGGATGCTTCAGGATTTGAGGCTACCCGGCCCAGATTGCTGTTTGTCAAAACTACGATAGGGTGCGCCAAAAAATAGGGGCGAAGTCTTCGAGCACCCAACAACAGCACATACAGCAATCTCTCGAGTGTCGTGTAGCGGCACTCGGCTCCTTTCAATAGATGAGCAAAGAAGTACACTGGCTGCTGCTCGGCCGCTTCCTGTTTGACCAAAACTAGGCTGACCGAGTCAGCCGAGGCAGCCAAATATACATAGAGAGTTTCCCCGACCTCCGGTTTCGCCAACACGGGCAGTTCGGCAAGGTAAGTCTTCAGCTCCTCAAATGCCTTGTCGCAGTCGGCATCCCACTGGAACTTGGTAGCTTTGCGGAGGGTTTTAAAGAAAGGCAACCCTCGCTCCGCCGATCGAGAGATGAACCGAGATAGGGCTGTGATTCGCCCCGCGAGCCGCTGAGCTTCTCGTAGATTCCTGGGCGGAGGCATGTCCAGCAAGGCCTTAACCTTTCCCGGGTTAGCTTCTATGCCCCGTTCAGTCACAATATAGCCCAGGAACTTTCCCCTCCGAGCACCGAAGAGGCACTTAGCTGGATTCAGCTTGAGCCCGTACCTTCGTAACGTCTGGCAGGTCTCCTCGACGTCCGCCACCAAGTCCTCGGCCCGAGCAGATTTGATGAGGATGTCATCAACATATACCTCCACATTTCTCCCGATCTGGGACCGGAAGACTTTATTCATCATCCGCTGGTAGATAGCTCCAACGTTCTTCAATCCGAACGGCATGACGGTATAGCAATAAATACCATCAGCCGTGATGAAACTGACCTTTTCTTGGTCCTCAGCTGCCAGGGGCACTTGATGATACCCTTGATAGGCATCCAGCATGGAGATGAACTCGCTGCCTGCCGTCGAGTCCACCATCTGATCAATCCGGGGCAAGGGGTAGCAAGGGACCCCTCAGCTCTTCTGGCAGTCCTGCCGCAATCTTGACTCGGGACTCCTCCCGATCGGGGAGGAGCTGCACTTCTTCCTTGTCTTCCTGCAACTCAGACCAAGGAGAGGCCTGGACCATGTTGCACTCAGGGAAAGGACGGGGGGTCTTGCGGCTGTCTACGCGAACATCGTCTGCGTAGCACCTTCGGGCTATCTTCTGGTCGCCCCTGGCCTCTCCCACCTGGTCCCCGACCGGGAACTTAACCTTCAAGTAGAAGGTGGAGGTGACGGCCCGGAACTCATTGAGAGCAGGGCGACCCAAGATGGCGTTATAGGACGAAGGGGCATCTACCACCAGAAAGGCGGACCACCGAGTTCTTTTCAATGGCTCTTTACCCAGGGAGACGGCCAACCGGATCTGACCAATGGGATGTACGGTATTCCCCGTGAAACCAAACAGCGGGGTTGCCACTAGCTCCAACTGGGACTTTTCAATTTGGAGCTGGTCAGACGCCCTCTTGTAGAGTATGTTGACCGAGCTGCCTGTGTCCACGATGGTGCGATGGACTTGATAATTCGCGATGACGGCTGTGATGACCAGCGCGTCATCGTGGGGGACTTCCAACCCCTGCAGATCTTGGGGCCCGAAGCTGATTTGTGGCCCCTCCGCTTGGGCCGAACTAGTGCCGACCTGGTGGATCTCTAGTCGGCGCACCTGGGCTTTCCCGGCCCGGTGGGAATCTCCTCTAGTCGGGCCACCCGAGATGACGTGCACGCCACCTCGAACGATATTTTGCTGGTTGGCCCGCTCTTCTTCCGTCTCCTCTTCCACCGCTCGGTTCCCTTGAGGGAATAGATTCCGAGCGGCCGGAGGGTTTTCCCTCAGCTCTTCAGCCATTGGGTCGGCGTTCGGGCCACCCCGACCTGCCCCCCGCCCGGGAGGTGTTTGTCGCCCTCGACCTCTGGGGGCCTGAGCCTGACCCCGGCCGGCTTGTCGGCATTCCTCAGTGGCGTGCCCGTGACTTTGGTGGAAGCTGCAGTATGACCTCCATCGGGCGGGGAGACATCCCTGGGCCACCTGTTGCACATGGCGCCTTTCCATGCCTGCATGCTCAGCGAGACCCCGAGGACTGCGAATGGGTCCTCCCGAGGGCCTGGCTGTGTGAATGGGAGGCGGGGGTGCTGGGGCCGCCGATTCCTTGCGCCGAGCCGCCTGTGCTTCCTCGACGTTGACATACTTGTCGGCCTTCCCAAGAAGGCTGTCGAAGTCCTTCGGGGGCTTCCTAATCAATAAGCGAAAAAACTCTCCCTCCTGCAGACCCTGGGAGAAGGCGCTTACCATGACTTCCTGCGTGGCGGTTGGCACATTCATTGCCAACTCATTGAACCTCCGGATGTAGGCCCGGGGTGTTTCTTTAGGCCCTTGCTTCAGGGCGAACAAGTTGAGGCTTGTTTTGTGATGCCTCCGACTGCTAGCGAAGTGCTGCAGGAACACCTTCTTGAACTTTTCAAAGCTCGTGATCGACCCATCGGGGAGCCGGTCAAACCATCTCTGTGCTGCACCAGAGAGTGTGGTTAGGAAGGCTCGGCACTTAACGCCTTCCGGGTACTGCTGGAGCATAGCAGCACTCTCGAACTTCATCAGGTGCTCCTCCGGATCCGTAGTCCCCACGTACTCAGGGATGGTGAAAAAACGCATGTGATGAGGCACGGGATCCTCTAAGATCCACGGAGCGAAAGGGTTGCGTACCGACATGACCGATGCAGGGTCCGCCGGAGCTTTTCCTTTGTCCGGCCGCCTCCCACGCACCGGGTTAGAGACTGATGTCGCGGCTGATGCCGAGTGAGCATCACCGGCTTGCTCCTGGGGGACCACCGCCGGGGGAGGGGCGAGGCCACCCTCGGGCACGGCAGGTCTGCCTTGCCCTCCCGAGGCGCGTCGCGCCGCCGGCTCTGGACCCTGAGGCCTTTGGCTGGTGGCTTGGGAGGGCCTTTGAGAGGCCCTCTGCTGAGCTCGTGTAGCCATGAGCACCTCATACTCTCCTCGAGAGATATCCATGTTGATATCATAAGGTTCATCCATCTTCACTTCCGATCAGGCTGCTGGTGTCCCTCCTTCTAGCGCCAAATTTGATCTTGTCGTGGAGTGAGTCAGACGCCCCTACAGTCGGACGAGTCTCCGAGGGGGGCGAGGTCGCTGAAGTGGCGTGACGAGCTGGGTCGCTCCCAACCTACAAGACAGAGACCGTTAGAACCCGCCGGGAAAAGTCCCCGGCCAGGCACTCCGACGATCAAGTCAGCACACGATGGTGGCGATGGAAAGCAATAGAACAGTATGAGAATTGCACTATCGCGCGTACCTGAGAAATGCGGAGTGGGGGGTATTTATATGACCGGGGAAGCTGATAGGTTTTGCCCCGTACGCCTCTTGCCGTTATGTGGAGAGGGTAAGGTAGTGCATGCCCAGGGATGGCAAGGTAAAGTAGCGCATGCTCTATTAAGGAAAGGGGTACTGTCAACTTAAGGAGGGCGTCGTTGGACGCCGCTCGACCTGACACCAAAGCATGTGGTCGAGGTATGGGGGACAAAGTGTGGCAGGCGAATCAGTACTCCGGCGAGATATCCGCCGCTTGGGATCAGAATGGCTCAGGTCCTGCGCCGACCTTGCACCATGTCTGGTAGTCTGGTGTCAGGGAGTGGTTGTGCCGACTAGGGCACTGAGTAAGGAGGCCGACTGGGGCACTGAGTAAGGAGGCCGACTGAGGGCCTATGAGGGTGCCGACTGGGGCACTGAGTAAGGGGCCGACTGAGGGCCTATGAGGGTGCCGACTAGGGCACTGAGTAAGGAGGCCGACTGAGGGCCTGTGAGGGTGCCGACTGGGGAACTGAGTAAGAAGGCCGACTGAGGGCCTATGAGGGTGCCGACTGGGACACTGAGTAAGGAGGCCGACTGAGGGCCTATGAGGGTGCCGACTGGGGGCCTAGAGGGGATAACTCCTCCAGTCCAAGCCTATATGACTCAATAGAACGCTATTATAGGTCTGTATGGGTCCTGACACGGAAACCCAGGGGGCCTAAGCCCGCGTGCCTCTTATCCAGCGGGATCGTCCAGATCAATAGCCACTTGATCCCTGACTGAGCGCCAGGCTACCGGGCCAGGCTACACGCAAGCTGGCCCGGGATCAATTATTTTCTAATTAACTTCTTTGTCACAATATGTGGCTATATCTTAATACTCCACTTGGCATGATGTTGAAATAACTATTGTACTAAGCTAACTTGACTTATCGTTTGAAATTTATCTTCTATTTCAGATTAAGTTGTTCTTGAAAGTGAGGCTAGAATAATTCCTCTAATCAATGAGGAGAAAAAGGTTTTCGATGATTTGTTGATAGGTGAAGGTATATAAAATATCTATGATATCACTTCCACGGAATTATTGTTTTTAGATTTGATAATCTTTTGTTGCAATCCTCTTATGTTTAAGGTTTTTGTCATTTCAAGAAATGTTAAAGTATACTATTGTATAAGGTCGTCTTTCGAAGAAGAAGGTCTTTCTATAATTGAGCTTCCAGATGTTGAACACCAGTGATGATTCTCTTGCCAATCCTAAGAAGATTATGATTTTGATCGAGTATAAGGTCCTCATGTTGGGCAAGGTAAAATGATTTTACTATTCTAGACATTTATCAGATTCTAACTTCTAATTATTAACATTTTTGAACTTGCATGAACAACTGGTTGTTCTTCTAACTGTTAACATTTTTAAAGATACCTGAACAACTAGTAGTATGGTTTGTGGTTTCACTTATTTTTTTCGTTTTAGATGCTAAATATAAAGTTTTTAAGGGTAATTTTTAATTAATTTTGATTCTCTATCATCTTGTTTTACCATGTATGTGAACTACATTTTCTTAACTTTTCATCACTTTATCTTTTTATATATGCATTTCCAAGGGAATTCTTTTGCGATGTTCAACTGTCTGTGTAGTTCAACTGTCTGTGTAGTCAACTTTCCATTGGATCCTTCGGATGTCGTGACTTCTCTCCTTTAGTTGTATGCATTGAATATGTTATTGAAGGTTGGAGAAGATTTATTATTAAAAGTATATGTTTTGGAGATTGAAGAAGGTTTTGTGCTGTGGTACATTGTGGAGAAAAATATAAATGAGATATATTAATATTTTGGAATTAAATATGAATATTATATGTTGTTTTGGTAAATGAATATCAATTAGTTTGGTGAATTGAAATGTGAATTTCGTCAATTGATTTAATTTGGTATTGAATTCAGTTGAAATCGGATAAATATACATGTAAAATATGATATAGAATCATTTTTTAACCGGTTTAAATTTGATATTAGAAGCAGTTTTAAACCTCTCCTAATGATCATTAGATCATTTTTAAACTGCTTCAGTAAAACATATTCACAAGCAATTTATAACTGCTTCTAATGGTAAACAATCAAAAGTGATTAATAATCACATCTAGCATCAAAAGCAGTTAATAATCTCTTCTAAAGGTATGCATTAGACGCGGTTAATAGCCACTTCTAAAGGTATGTATCAGAACAATTAAATGATTTAAACCATTGATTAGTTTTACCGCCTCAGTTGCCCTACACTGCTATATCTGCAACGGTTGGGAAACCTGTGTAATAGGTTTAGCAACAGTTGGTCAATGTTATTAAAGGCCTTTTATAATCTCTTCTTAATTTATTTATTTTTTTATTGGTGCTAATGAGGTGGAATGCCATTTTGATTTTTTAAAAAAATCAAAAAATGACGCTTTAATGATTTTAATAAAAAATGATACTCTTTATTTTTCCTTTTTAGTTGACATCAAGTATTAAGCTTACGTTAATTAATTTTGGGGATGACTGATCTAGCTCTATGAAAATTTTTCACTGATCATCTAAGTAAATCGGAAAGCGCTGGGGTGACCCATCAGTCCAACGTTTTAGATCAACCGTCTATTAAAGGAAATTCATCTGTTGATTCGCTGAAGCTAAGACTCGATCCTTATATACCTGAAAAATTAAGATATTTTGCCACTATACCATTACCTCAAGGGATGAATTAATATGAAATCTCAAGCTAAACAAGAGATTCTCCTTTGATTTTTGACCAAAGAGACCTAGATGATGAATATGCCTTCCTATTCATAGGTGAAAAGGGAGAGAAAACCCTACGCAGATAGAGCCACATTCTCTAGAAAAATAGAGAGTATTCAACTATCCAACCATTAATGATCATTAGTTACCATAGCACGTCTGTGGGGAAAAAAAAACTCCTCTAATCATTTAGCTATTTGAGGGTCAATTATAAGTTGACATCTAATTTATCTCCCTTTACTTAATCTGAAAATGAAATACAAGAGACGCTTAAAATAAACATAAATATCTTCTACTACCATCATTAATTACCATTAATCCCAGCCACTGCACTATTATTATGGGTCATTAATGTTATAGTGGTGGGTCCATGTCGGTGTCATGGACCATTTGTGGAGATCCTGGTCTAGTCTCCTTTTGATTAATTACTGTCTGGATAGTAATGGCTAGGTCATAGAACTGAGCTTAATTAAAGGAAAGAAAGAGCTGAGCTGAGCTTTGGGAAAGAGTTGAACTCAGCTCTAATTGGTCCGTTTACTTGGAGACGAATGTGAGAAAGGATGAATTAAATTGAAATTGAGATCATTCCTCTGTTTATTCATTGTAACATAGCATAAGGATAGATCAAAAATTCCATCCGTGAATTATTTTTATTTTTGTATTATTTTTTTGTCAATCTAAAATCATGTTAAATGAATTTTTCTTTCCTTCACCGTTGTCACCGGCTCGCTCTAGTGTCATCGACGGCCATGAGCAACCGCTACAAGTTCACTCGCGGACGCAAGTAGCCTTGCTCGCGGCCACAAGCAGCCTTGCTCATGGCCGCAAGCAGCTGCAAACTTGTCGGAGCCACATAAACATTATGACATCAATCATCAAGGGTATCACTTATCCTTCAAGTCAAGCTGCGGTGCACGAGTCAATTCGGCCGTTGGGATCTGCATGCTTGGGCAAAGTTAGAGTTGTACTGATAGTTTGAAGTGCTGAATTGACCTCAGAAGAAGAGCTAAGTTCTAATGAGAGCTGGGTTGAGTGAGATCAGAGGGCTGAAGTTCTGAACTGCTTGGGCTCTGAGAAGAGCAGAACTGTCTCTGAAGATTGAACAGACTGAGTTTGGAGGGAACTGATAAGAGTCTGGTTGAAGAACTGAACTGACTGAATTCTTGAGTCTGCCGGGCTGAGAGATCAGACTGTAGAAGTCAACTCTTTAATCAAGGCCTCTAGTGGTAAAAGACGATTCGTTCGAGCAACGATCGGACGTGTGCACTGTAGGCTTCTGGTGGTAAAATTTTCTTGTAATCTCAGGTAGTATCTTGAGTCTCTACCACACCCATAGGTGTATTTAAGTCACTGTGCGAAGATCAAGTGACAGTCATAGCCTTTACCAGACCTACAGGTGACTTATCAAGCAACGTGGAGCATTTTGTTTGTCACTATATAACTAAGATTTATGCCTCCATGAGAATAAATGATAAAGAATTAATAGATTATTACTAAGAAATTTAGATTTGAGTCACGAGACCGATGAAGCGTAAATTCCTATACCCTATATAAAAATCTCCCCTCCCCACCCCCAACCTCTTGCCTTCTCAATCACCGTGTTTTATCTCCTCTGTATTGGTTCTAAAATGCTAAGGGCGAATATTTCGCCTTTTATCACTAATAACCAAGATTTATGGGATGCTTCGTGGTTCATCAGCTCCATTCAAAACTTGCATTGTTGAAGCTGGGCATAGCACAATCACCGGAGAACCACTCCAATTTATGTCGCTTCTCCAATTTATTTATTGATAATAATAAATGTAACTTGCAGTTGTTTTTTCAGTATTGCAACCAGGGGTTATCTATCTAAATTCAAGATGCACTTCTCATAGTAGGACAACCTCTCCAGCAGAGTTGGGCACCATTGGGTTGGGAAAATGGATGCACTAGTGATCAACACATTAGCATACTTTTTACCATCTCAATAAAAAGGATTTGTAATAAAAATATATCCAACAACCAGCGACGGCAAGGAAAACCTGCAACCTCTGGTAACAATGTGCAAGACTGAATAGCTCTTTGAATCCGAAATTTAGTCTAGAATCAAGAATTCAGTTTAGCTAAAAGCATATGAGTTTAAATACTCATTTAGCTTAAAAGATACCTAAGATTACAAGAAAATTTTCATAACCAATGAAAAGCCTAGAGGGCAACAGGAATGAGTGTATATTTGAAAGCCAACAAGCTCAACGATTTGCCTTGGCTACACGCTCAATTTCATCCTTCTTCTTGATCGCATAGCTGTTAAATGCACACATAAGGTTAATATGGAAGAAAGAAATCCAAAGTATCAGAAAAGCTCCTGAAGAACTCACCTGTTGGAGGAACCCTTTGCTGCATTAATTAACTCATCAGCCAAGCACTCAGCAATTGTCTTGATGTTTCTGAAAGCACTTTCCCGTGCACCAGTAGTGAGGAGGTAAATTGCCTGGTTAACCCGCCTCAGCGGGGAGATATCAACTGCCTGACGCCGGACGACACCAGCAGACCCAATTCGAGTAGCATCTTCTCTTGGACCACTGGCATGTAGATAAGAAAAAAGAAACATCTCTATGTTCAACATGTTACAAGCATCTGAGGGTCTTACCTTAACGCTCTCAATAATAATATAACGTTTATGCTAATAAAAATGATATACAAGTTTCAAGCACACTCAAGTGAAATTAACATGCAATCCTGATATCAAAGCAAAAAAAAAAATCATTTTGATATGCATAACTAGTACACTATGTTTCCATCTTTAATTATTAGCTACCTTGGGTTAGTCTTAAAAGTTTTTCTGAAACATGGTTGAGAAGTGAAATGTAGTATGCCTCATTCCCCATCCTTGCAATGAGATTCAAGTTTAAAAAATTCAATTACCTGTTAATGATCGCATCAACCATAATTTGGATTGGATTTGCATCAGTAAGCAAATGAATAATTTCCATAGCATGTTTAATTATGCAGACAGCCATAAGCTTCTTTCCATTGTTCCGGCCATGCATCATCAAAGAATTGGTAAGTCTTTCGATAATTGGGCACTGAGCCTTGCGAAACCTCTTAGCAGAATATCTTCCAGCAGTATGAGGAAGGTATGTAGCATGTTTTGGAGGTGTCACAGCAATGTAATCAGCAAGTGAGATGTCACTAACCTGGAGGTAGCAGAAGATTAATCTCATCTTGCTGGAGTAAATAATAGGAGAACATCTCGATTTTATGACTGTGTATTGAAAGATGTGTTTGCATAATATAATTCAACTAAAAAGTGTGCAAATAAATTTAAACAAACATAATTTATCCAGTCTTTGCTCTTTATGGACATATTGCAACTCAGATACAGTATGATGATAAATCAAAGTTCCTTGTTTGCTTGATCATGGAGCCATGTTTGGTCGGCTACTAGAATATTATCTCTGTTTGTACAATCTGTTGCTGGTAAAACAAATCGTAGGAAAAGCTGGGTAATCAGCGCTTGTAGAAGTTATTGCCAATAAATCAATAAGTAGTCCACCAAAATCTGTGAACTGATAGATAATAAAGGCCGTAGTTTTCATTTGTGCATACTGAAAAATCCTACTTCTCTCAAAACATGTACTAGTTATCTAAACTTCCAAGTACTATTAACGCATCATGCAAAGATTATATTTTAAAAAATGGTAGATAAGACCTAAAAAATATCAAAAATCAACCTGAAAGCGGATCATACGCACTAAATAACATCATGAGATTCACATGGTCAACGCAGGTGCTAAAAGCAACAGGCCGAGGAAACATCGGGGAGTGAGAGTTCTAACCTCGACATCGTCGAACGACCAGCGATTAAAGAGCTTAACCTCCTGTTGCTGGATGGCCATCGGCGGTGATGGGGATTGCAGAGATGCACGGGCAAGTACAACAACGGCGGAAAGAAAAACCCTAATGAAACGGATGTAGAAGCTTCGGGATCCAATATTTATAGCGACCGCTCGATCAAGAGTGACTAAATGGACGGTGCAAGATGGAACACGCACGGGCTATTTTATTAGTGTATAATATTGAGCGAAATGAGAAAAAAATAAAAATCAAAAATCAAAAGCGCCCTTCAAAGTTTATAAATTATCAAAAATGGTTTCACATAATGGACTTTTATCTTGATGTTAATGTCTGAGGTTAAAATTTAATAAAACTAATATATTCGTCCTCCCTATATATTAATAAGATGAAATCTTCTGTCCCAGAAGATCTCTGTCCCGCCTGTCCCATACTCATCGACGATGGCTGACGAGTCATCCAATCGATGATCAGACACTATTGATCATTTTTTATCGTCGTTCCGAATCAAACGATATCCTGGGATAACGGTGAATTAGTTGAAATCGTCGTATTACAATCTCGTCGAATTCGACGGTGAGTACGACGAGATCGCAATTGTGACGATACTCGACGAACTCACCGTACCCCCCCAGTCAATGGCGTAGCCGGGATTATCGATCAGGAGGGACAATTTTCGACTAAGAGAAACAATTTTCGAAAATTTCAAATCTTAGTATAAATTGATCAACACCAAAATTTAGACACGAGACATCAAATATACACAGGACTTAACATAACTCATTAATCGACACCAAAACTATCTGGGTACTTACATAACTTTGGTTCGATCATAATTGGATCAAATCAACTCCAAATCGATCTTGATTTGAACTAATATAATCCTTAGATACAAAATATCAAATATACACAGGATCTAACTTAATTCGGTTAATCAATATCAAAACTATCCGGGATACTTACATAAACTTGGTTTGACCATAATTTGACCAAATCAACTTTAAATCAATCATGGATTGAACCAATATAATCCTTATCTCCGCACTTACATGTTAAATTTATTTTGAATCCGATCTAATTTTAATTTAGCGTTTTCACTTCATATTCTATGAATTAGTTCATTTATTTATTATCATATATTTTATTTTTAAAATTCAATATTTATCATTCTAAATTAAGATCTTTTCTTGTAAAAGTTATACTAATGGATAGTTTAGGTCTTGAGGTTTCCAAATATATAATCAATTTCAATTTTTGGACGATAAACAATGATAAATTAATCCGTTAAAATAAATCTCTCTCTCTCTCTATATATATATATATAAAGTGTCAGGGGGTGCGACCGCACCCCCTGCTACTAAGGCGGCTACGCCATTGCCCCCAATGTATAGTTTTGTTCGGGGCGACGACCGGATGTTGCCAATAGTGTACGATCGACGATCGGATGACTCGTCGATTATCGTCGACAAATGGGACAGAGGGACAGAAATTCTATGTGAGACAGAGAATCCAACCTCACATACTAATTAATTTCTATATATTATAGTAGTTATTCTATAGTTTCTATACGATATAATGGGTGCTATAATAACAATAAAAAAAGTATTTTTTTAGGGAAAAAATTTAATTGATGGACACCTGTTTAATTTTTTTAAAAAAATGATGTGCACTTGGCCCTTTTAATTTTTTATCATATATACATATATAAATTTAACTGTGAAATATTATTGAAAATCTAGAAAATCTAAAACTCAATATTAAGGACCTACATTTAAAATAATTCACAAAAAATAAGTTAATATTTGACATGTAAAGATGTGTTTGCCTATAATACTAGAAACTCACTCTTGGCTTCTCTCTTTCTCTTCGTATTAGCACTCATTCATTCGCTCTCTATTCATTTTATAGTACTCATCACTCACCACCCTCTTCTATAACTTTTATCCATGGACACCCACCTTGTGTCTATCCCTACGTTTATTGACACTTACATATGTCATTGTTGCAAATCATGGACTAGTTTATGTTAAAACTCAATGATTGAAAATAATACATGGTGATCGCTTAGTGGTACTTATTGTTTAGGAAGTTATGGCAATTAGCAAATAGGAGATGGTAAAAGTAGATAGTATGTAGTGAACCACTACACCCTCAAGAACAAGAAGCTCCCCTCTATTAAGGATTTAGTAATTACATTGCATCTTTCAAACCAAGGCATCCAACAAGTAAATAAAATATTTGTGATAAGCAAACTAAATTGAGCCATCTTTTATCATAATGCTAAGATTTTGTGTTATAAATATGAAAAACAAACATAAAAATTATTGGTGCAATCAAGTCCAATTTGGTTTATAAATCAGCGTTTTAATGTTTGATCAAAGGTTTATGTTAGGGAATCATAGGTTAATATAGTGTGTTATGTAGGTCAAAGTTGATCTTATATTTGACAATTAGAAAAGCACAATAGATGTTGGCATTGGAGAAGTTCATAGCAATAGATGAAATCTCAATAGGTCAAGCTTGTCTAGATATTTAGAACGAGACATCCTAGTACATTAGGATTGATTGGAACTTGATATGTTGAAATCATAATCAATTAAAGTAGATCGAATACATGACTAATGAAAGTCTTAGCCAGTTTAGGTTGGCCATGTGCTTGATAAAGGAAGTTTTGGAGGTAAGTTACAATGAAGTCCCAATGGCAAGGTCAAGGAGGCGTGGTCTCTTATCAAGGAAAGTCTAAGTGAGATAAAAGTCTATTAATAACTGTACTTTAGGTTTCGGGTAGACCTAGACGTAAGTGAGGACTCAACCTTAGAATAGATCACAATCGATGTCAATCACTAGTTAGGTTATCCCGACCTAACTGAATACATCATCTTTAAAGATGTTGCCCAAAGATGAAACCCCAAGATTAGAATTCACTCGCATAATCTCTCATGCTCTCTAGTCTCGTCTTCAATAAGCCAATATGGCCCTCGAGTCCACCACACATATCAGTCCTCCAAACTGTCAAATGCACCAAGCTTCTCGAGCTTGCCTTATGTCATTCGATCCTCCATGTCTATGAATGCACCTCATGCTAGGCCTCTCTAGAGTTCACCTTACATTAAGCCTCTTCTCCATTGAACGCATCGAAGCTCCTTGACCTAGCTTCATGTCATTTGATACACCACATTGTAGGCCTATGAGCCATAAGCATGTGATCACTATCACAATACCTCAGAGCCCCAACGGGCATAGCTGAGATGTCAAGACATGGTAGATTAGCATTAGAGGTATTAGGTTTGAGCCATAGTGTTGGTGGGGCGTAAATCCCCGTACCTTGTGTAAAAAGTCTCTCTCCCCTCCCCCGACCTCTTGCCTTCTCGGTCATCGTGATTTACCTCCTCTGTGTGGGTCCTAGGGTGGGCTGGTGGGGGCGCTGGGGGCGAGCGTTTCACCTTTTGTCATCTATCGCAATGCCTCGGACCGCCGGGGACTATGGTGCAGCGAAAGGGTTACTAATTGTTATCCTAGACATCCACAGTTTGATCCGCAGCTACGACATATTTTGCAGGAATTTTTCCTCCAAATGAGGCGCGAACCCTGGGACACTAGGCTTCTGGACCACTCGCCATGAGCACTTCCCGATTTACTCTGACGGTTGGTGGGAAACTTCCATGGGACCGAGACGGTCACCCGAGGTTCGACGTTACCCAACCTCGTTAATCGTTTTGCTCCATCGCAATGCCTCGGGCCCCGAGGCTATGGTACCATAGAAAGGCGACTAGTTGTCATCCCAGGCATCCACTATTTAATCCTCAGCTACGACGTATTTTGTGAGAATTTGTTCTCCAAATGGGGTACGAACCCTGGGCGTTGGGCTTCTAGACCACTACCGCGAGCACTTCCCAAATTACCCTGATGGCCGGTGGAAAACTTCCGTGGGACCGAGCCGATCACCCGAGGTTCTACGTTACCCAATTTCGTTAATCAATTTTTTCTATCGTAATGTCTCGTCCCCACGGGATGGACTAATGGTTAGGACATTAGTGTTATCACCTTGAGGTCTAGGGGTCAAAATATGATAAATTCAATGTGTCTTCCCTCCCCACCGCTGCCACAGTATCCGGGCTAGTAGCCCCCGTGATTTACCTCCTTCATGTTGGGCCTAGGACGGGTAGGCGAGACCGCTGGGATGAGCGAATCGCCTTTTACCACCTATATCGTAATGCCCCCGCCCCCGAGGCTATGGTGCAGTGGAAAAGTGACTAGTTGTCTCCCAAACACCCACAGTTCAATCCCCAGTTACGATAAATTTTACAGAATTTTTTCTCCAAATAGAGCACTCAACCGTGGGATGTTGGGCTTCTGGACCGCCCACTGCGAGTGATTCCCAATTTACCCTGATGGTCGGTGGAAAACTTCCGTGGAGCCGGGCCGATGACCACAGGTTTGACGTTATCCAATCTGGTTAATTATTTTTAGCGTGTGCGATGTTGCCACCTCTATTGGAATGCCCCCGAAGATAGAGTGTCATGGTTAGACCTTCTAATGATAAGTCAGAGACCTAGAGTTCGAAACTTAGTTATGACATATTATCAAAAAAAATTTCCATTAATGGGTAGCGGACTGAGAATGTTGGTTGTCAAGATGAGCTTCCATGTGCACTTTCCTGATTTACCCTGGCAGTTAGTGGAAAAATTTCATGGATCGAGCCAGTCGTCCCAAATTCAACATTACCTAACCTAATTAATTTTTTTTCTATCTCAACCACTAATGTCCCCACGGGCTTAGCTAAGGTGGTAAGGGAGTGAGTAGCACCAATACCACTAGGTCATGAGTTTGATTCATAGGGATGACAGGAATAAATCGATGCATCCTGTAGCTGAAAAATTTGACCCCGCCTCCCTCTTACTCTATCAGTCACCGTGATTTATTTTCATCATGTTGGTCGTGGAGCAAGCTAACGGGCCCTAGGGACGAGGATTATCATCCTGTCACAATCACAAACACTTAATGATCCATATAACACTTGTTTTATGCCTTCGAGTCATTAAGCAAAGACCAACTTGACCCTATCGAGTCGAATAATTCTACAATCTCTATGTGGACTGTGCAAACTCCCTACACAGTTGATGCACATCACAAATAAATACAAAACCTAACTTAGACTCTGTTGAATACATCAAAATAAGTTAATCAAATGGCCACATGGAAACATTGTTTCCCCAACACTATCTCCTCTTAGCACCAAGGAAATAAAGCAATCCTCAATAGTTTGAGAATAATACCTTATGAGAATGAGACCTCAACCTACTAACCAAGAGTTTGCTAATCAAAACTCTCTACAATGATACATTAACAAATCTAGGGAGAAAAACTTGAAAGCTTTATGATACATCAAATTAAATCGAACATGGATCTAATAGGATCTAGTTATCAATGTTGAAAATATGAACGAAAATCAAGAGGTGGATAGAGAGGACTTTATTGTGCATGAGAACTTTAGTCCCACATTGATAGTTCTAAGGTTTTATGGTTGGTTAAATTGTTAAGCGTGCATTGATAATATGAACAAATACATGGAGAGAGACTCTATCTCATGCTTGGGTGAACAAGGGATGTGAATATAGGATCTGGATTGCACTGACCTAAATTGATTCTTGTGAAAGCACAACTTGTCGAATGCCAGAGTATAATGGATGAATTAATTGAGCTCAATTTGGATCCCTATTTGTCAAATAGGGTTGGCGAATAAAGGCATTAAATGGCTTTTATTTAGTCATTTACTATAACCTAATGTAAGCGCTTCCATATAAGGAGGTTATGATATTGGGAAAGAAGAGGGTGTGAAAGCAATATCAAAAGAAGCTCTCCTCCCATTCCCCAATTATTTTCTCTTAGTCGTGCATCTACTTGATTGAACTACCCATGATAACATTGCTGCCATTTGAATAATCTTTTACTCAAATGTATAATGGATGAATTAATTGAGCTTAATTTGGATTTGTATTTGTCAAACAGACGACGAGTAAATGATCAACGAATAAAGACATTAAATGACTTTTATTCAGTCATTTACTATAGCCTAAGGAAAGCCCTCCTATATAGCAATTCGGATCCCTATTTGTCAAACAGGCGACAAGTAAATGGTTGGCGAATAAAGACATTAAATGACTTTTATTCAGTCATTTACTATAACCTAATGTAAGTGCTTCCATATAAGGAGGTTATGATATTGGGAAAGAAGAGTGTGCGAAAGCAATATCAAAAGAAGCTTTCCACCCATTCTCCGATTATTTTCTCTTAGCGGTGCATCTACTTGATTTAACTACCCATGATAACATTGCTGCCATTTGAATAATATTTTACTCAAATGTATAATGGATGAATTAATTGAACTTAATTTGTATATGTATTTGTCAAACAGGCGACGAGTAAATGGTTAGCGAATAAAGACATTAAATGGCTTTTATTCAGTCATTTACTATAGCCTAAGGTAAGCGCTCCTATATAGCAAGAGCAAAAGAAGTCCACCCTTGTTTCCCGATCCTTTTCTCTCAACCGTGCATCTGCTTGGCTGAACTATCCGTGATAACATTCGACTACCTCTCAATTCACTGCAACCACCAATGCTTGGTAGAGATCAGGTTTGCCATTGTATCCTCTAAAACATATGACCCGAGAGATCTTGAGTATCTATCAACTTAATTACCTTTTCCAACAATCTTCTTAAGAGAAATTCTACGGACAAAAATCATCAAATAAAAACAAAGTGTTTGTCAAACATTGAAACATTATTATTAAAAACACTCGTAGAATCATAGAGGAATTAATTTTTCAACATTTGGTCTACTCCTCGAAATTATTTAAGCAGATTATATTAGAATTTTATCGACCGATTTAAAAATGGGTCTAAGTGAGCTGACTTGCTTAGCTTCGCGACTGGTGCAGGTCAGCTCGCAGCGAGATTGGGTTGGCCCACGGCTTAAGAAGAAAAAAAATCTTCAAAGATTTTTTTTTCTCAAATAAATAGAAGAAGCAAGAAGGGAGATTTGGATTAGGGGTGTCAAAAATCAACACGACCCGACGACCCGACGACCCAACCCGAATCGACCCGAAAAAAATCGGGTTCGGGTTGAAAATTTTCGGGTTCGGGTCGGGTTCGGGTCGGGTTCGGGTTGGGGGGTTTCGGGTTGAAAAATTTCGGATTGGGTTCGGGTTGGGTTCGGGTTGACCCGAATTTAATATTTTATGAATTTTTTGAGGTTAAATCAAATTTTATTTTGAAAATTAAGATATTTTTATGTATATTAATATCAATATAGTATGATCATGATGAAGTATTGAGATAAAAGTGAAGAATTATAGGAAAATGACGAAAAAAGACGTTTTGAATCGGTTTTTTCGGGTTATTCGGGTTGGGTCGGGTTGGTCGGGTTCGGGTTCGGGTTTAGGAGTTTCGGGTTGAAATTGGGTTCGGGTTGGGTGTTAAAAATTTTGTTTTCCCAACCCGACCCGAACCCGACCCGACCCACCCGAATTGACACCCCTAATTTGGATGTACTCCTTTTGTGCAATTAAATTTTAGCAAAATAAATATGAGTTCTACTCTTCATTGAGGAATCATTAGTCGATCCACAATTTCTTTGTGGATAGGAATATCTATTGATAATAAACACATAAAAACTTGCTTGATTATGATTCCATGAAAATCATAAATCCTAAAATCGCCCAAACCAAAACCCAAATTTTTTATTTTTAATCTTTTATATGTATATATATATTTTTTATTTTTTTGGTGGGCTCATGAGTTGGCCCGCCTAACATGCAACCCGTCATAGATTGGGTTGGATTGAGGATTTTCCAATCTGTCAAGATGATAGATCGGTCGGTCCCGCCCCGTCAAACAATCGTGCCTCCCAACTACGGGTCAACTCATCTAACAGCTTCTTTTCATTCAAACTAAACTAAAATTGTATATCTTATATCTAAAATTGAACTCAAGATTTTCAATTTGGTAAATTTAGCTTGCTCTGGTTTGGTTTATAATGTTCAATTTGAATTTTCCACGCCTATACTTAACAAGGTCAGCTACTACCAAGTTTAATTATTCAAAACCTCCTAAAGTCAACTCCTACTGTTCTTAATCATCTGGACACCTATCAAGGTCAACTTCATGCAGTCGAGAACAAGATCCTAACACATCCAACTCTACATGAATATGTACCTAAAGAACATAACGATCTTTACCACTATAAAATTAATAGTGAATAGCGATGGACTATTTTTATTTTCCGTCGCTATTAGCGACGGATAGATAGTATACGTCGCTAGATTAATACCTCAGGTCAAACCTCTAAATATAACGACGGACTTGGTCAAAGTCGTCGCTATTGCGACGGAATTAACATATCCGTCGCTAATCAGCGACGGACAAGTTAATTCCGTCGCAATAATAGGTTAAAAATGCGATGGGTCCCCCTCCCTCCGCCCGCGGCCACGCGATCCGATCAAAGCCCTAGCTCTCCCCTCTCCGACACTCTCAGAGATTCTCCTCCGGCGAACCCTCCTCCGATCCAAGGTACGCGCGCTAAGCTACATTTGCCGTATTTTCTTCGTTGGTTTGTGCTTCCGCGGCAACGTGGTGTTCTCCGAGTAGGCGGGCGCGATCGCGGCTTGTCACGGCTTGGCACGGTCGCACGCGGCCTCCCTCGGCCGCGCGGGGCCTCCCGCGGCCGCGCACGGCCTCCCGCGGTCGCTCGCCGCCTCCCGCGGCCGCTCGCCGCCTCGCGTGGCCGCGCGCCACCCGCTGCGGCCGGCGGCCGCATTAATTAAATTATTATTTAATTAATTAATCTGTTAATTATTTAATTAATTTGCTGATTAATTAATTAATCTGTTATTTAATTAAACCGATTATTTATTTAATTATTTATGTTATTAATTCCTTTGTTAATTGATTAATTGAGTAATTAATTGATCAATTGTTTGATTTATTTTTAGATTAATTGTTTGAATAATTAGATTAATTGATTGATTAATTATTTGATTAATTAGATTAATTGATTCATTAATTAGATCATGCTTGAATAGTTAGATTAATTAGTTGATTAATTGTTTGATTAATTAGATTAATTGATTCATTAATTAGATGATGTTTGATTAATTAGAGTAATTTCTTAGTATAGCATCAATATCAAATTTAATTATGGACCATAATATGTGTAGTTTAATTAATTATAATAATTTTATTTGAGTATTAGGCTAATATGTCTTATTTGATTAATTAGAATAAATTTGGTTAATTAGAGTAAATTGTGTTTGATAATTCAGATACAATGTATCCGAACAAGGCATGGATGTATAATAGGTTAGATAATGGATTTATTCGTGACGAATTTTTTGCTGGAGTGAAAGAATTTGTGAACTTTGCAAAGTGTCATCCTGAGTGTTTAAATGACATAGAGTTGAAGTGTCCATGTAATCAACGCAAATGTAGAAATACAGCTTTCCGTGATGAAGATAAAGTGAAAACTCATATATGTAGGTATGGGTTTGTTCCAGATTATTACAACTGGTATTGTCATGAAGAGTCGTATGTATTTGAATTTGGTGGACCTTCTGTTGCTTCATCATCGAACCCAATTGGACTAGAGACATCATATGACCCTGCTAATGCAATGCAATCAATGGTTTAGGATGCAATGAATGTTTTTGATCAATCAAATGTAGAGCAAGTACCTACTTCTGATGTTCAGAAAATGTATGATATGTTAAAGGCTAGTGAAAGAGAATTATGGGAAGGTATTCCTTCTGGTCATCCTCAATTATCTGCTACTGCAAGATTATTGAATATGAAGGCAGAACATCATTTCTGAGAACGATGTTATGATGACAAATGTCAACTTATGTCAGAGTTGCTTCCAACTGATAACTGCATGACTGATAGTTTCTACAACACTAAAAAACTAATCAGAGATTTGGGTTTGCCAGTTGAGAAGATACATTGTTGTGTCAATAATTGCATGATCTATTGGAACGAAGATAGTGAGTTGATGGAATGCAAAATCTGTAATCATCCTCGTTACAAGCATGATGCTCGCATGGTAAATCAGAAGAAGAAAAATATTCCCTATAAAGTCATGTATTACTTTCCTTTGACTGCTAGACTCCAACGTTTGTATGCATTAGCAGCAACAGCAAGTCATATGATCTGGCATCAAAACCATGGACATGATGGAGACACTATGTGTCATCCTTGTGATTCCCCTGCATGGAAACATTTAGATTCAACATTTTCTTCCTTTGCTATGGAACCACGTAATGTCAGACTTGGACTTTCTGCAGATGGATTTCAGTCATTTGGAAGTTATGGACAATAATATTCATCGTGACCTATTATCTTAACACCATACAACCTACCACCATGGATGTGCATGAACGATGAATTCATGTTTCTTACCGTTTTAATTCCAAGTCCTCATAATCCTAAAGGCAAATAGATGTATTTTTGCAACCTTTGATAGCTGAGCTGAATCATTTATGGAATATAGGTTCAGAAACGTATGACATTGCAAGTAAATCAAACTTTTTAATGCATGCAACATTGTTATGGACTATTAGTGATTTTCCTACTTACTCAATGTTATCAGGATGAAGCACAGCTGGAAAGTTAGCGTGTCCACATTGTATGAGTCAGTCAGATGCATTTTCTTTGCCTTGCAGTGGAAAGATTTCTTGGTTTGATAATCATCGGAAATTTTTACCTCTTGATCATCCGTTCAGAAGAAATAAGAAACATTTCAAAAAGAATGAAGTAGTTAGAAAGCTACCTCCAGTTGGGATGTCAGGAGAAGAAATATTAAATGAAATTGATAGTTATGGATTTCTACCAGTATATCAGGATGGTTCAGATGATATCAACAAGTATATTGTTAGAGTCAACAAATGTGATTGGAGGAAAAAAAGTATTTTTTGGGAGCTTCCATATTGGAAATATTTACTCATTCGACATAATTTGGATGTTATGCATATTGAGAAAAATTTCATTGATAACATCATTAATACTGTGTTGAATGTGCATGTGAAAACAAAAGATACAACAAAATCACGTGAAAAATTGAAACAATTAGTTAGCAGGCCTGAGTTGCATCAGAATGAAACAACTGGTGAATATCCCAAGGCTTGTTATACATTAGACAAAGAAAGTAAGGAAGCATTGTATTCTTGGTTGAAAAACATAAAATATCCAGATGAATATGCCTCTAATATGTCTCGTTGTGTGGATACCGTTGGTCCTTGGATGGCTATAGAGGGGGGGTGAATGTAGCCAGACACACAAATCACTTTCTTTTGAAGCTTTTCTTACTGCGATCAAAGTTAGCAGCGGAAACAAAAACACAAAAAGAAAAACAGAGAAGGAAGAGCAAACCAAACAGACGCTGACACCAGGATGTACAAGGTTCGGGGATAACTTACCCCTACTCCTTAGCGTGCCCGTAAGATGGGCGATCCCTTGATCATCGGCAGATCAAGCCCCGGTGAACCCCGGATAGTAATAGCCTCCTTCTCAGTAGAGAAACCTCTCCACAATCGCCTCAGTAGGATAGTAGTTGAGTGCATGAGACAACAAGAAGGAAACTCTCAAAGATCTAACAGGAACGCTCAAGCAAGAAACTACACAGAGAGCTCAAACAACCCAGCCAAACTTCACTCGTTTTTCTGTCTGTTCTTCTTTTCTCCTCTGCATCTCCGCTTCCTCTTAAGCTCCTGCTCACCATCGCTAGGCTCCATCAGCACCCACTGAGCCACAACCTGACTCACTGACTCCCCTGAGCGCTCAGTCTACTGAAGACCTCTTTAGCTGAGCCTCCATCAGTCGCCAGCCGCGCCAGAAGTCGTTGAGACCTGGAAACAGGAAACAAACAAACCTGCCACGCTGAAAGTCACCATTAATTCTTCTCCTTGGCTTGTATCATCCCTGTAACGTCAGCACACTTCAACAGATGATTAGCAAAGCATATCAAAAGAAATCAACAGGTATCAGAAAGAAACCAGAACGATTCAGAGTGTCTGACAACGATTTCAAATTAAAGTTCAGGCACTGATCGGTCACCAGACCGATCAGTGATGACCCTGATCGGTCACCAGACCGATCAGTGAATGCCCTGAACGATCAGGCTCCAGCCTGATCGGTCCATAGTGAGAATAGAGGGATTGCGGACTGAACCTGATCGGTCACACTTACTGATCACAGATCAGGGATCGGTCACCAGACCGATCCAGCAGTCTGCTTGCCACAACCCGCAGGAACTACACGCCTGATCGGTCACCTGACCGATCAGGTTGTACCCTGATCCGTCTGGTGACCGATCAGGTCACTCCCTGACCGATCAGGAGCCATCCTGATCGGTCAGGATGAGGAATGATCGATATTTGATCGATCAGAGGGACCGATCAGGGGTTCTCACATAAACCTACTGTCCCTTCTCTGATCGTTCACCAGAACGATCAGAAGCCAAACAGAAACCACACAGACTGCTTCTGTTCCCTTCCTGATCGTTCACCAGACCGATCAGACTTCCCTGGATCGGTCACTAGACCGATCCACAACAGGGAGTTCGAGCCAACTCCCTGATCGGTCTCCAAACCGATCCAGCTCCGACCAATTCAACTCTAAGTCAAGAGAACAGGCTCCCTAGCCTTCTCTGACTCGTGCTCAGTCCCCCGGACCAAGACTTCGTGCCCAGCTTCACTCACCGGGACTTCATTCTACCTAGCTTCACTCATTAGGACCTGGCTTCACTCACCAGGGTTTCGGTCACCTAGCTTCACTCGCTAGGACCCGGCTTCACTCACCGGGATTTCAGTCACCTGGCTTCACTCGCCAAGACCCGGCTTCACTCACCGGGGTTTCCGTCACCTGACTTCACTCACCAGGACCCGACTTCACTCACCGGGATTTTCGTCACCTGGCTTCACTCACCAGGACCCGACTTCACTCACCGGGATTTCAATCACCTGGTTTCACTCACCAGGACCCGACTTCACTCACCAGGATTTCAATCACCTGGCTTCACTCAGCAGGACCAGGCTTCACTCATCGGGGTTTCGGTCACCTGGCTTCACTCTCCAAGACCCGGCTTCACTCACCGGGATTTCATTCACTCCGTGCTCAGTCCCCGACCAGGACTTAATCCGAATTCACTCAACCAAACTTAAATTGGTGTCAACACCAAAACAGCAATCGGGTCAGACTGCATCAACAATCTCCCCCTTTTTGTTGTTTGACAACCCGATTTAAGTTTAGGTAGTAATGATCAATTGAAGTCAAATTAATTTCAATTATCGTAAGGGAATCAAAGTCCTCCCACTACAATAACAAACACTAAACTTAATCAACCATTCTCTCCCCCTTTGTCAAACATCGAAAAGGGTATGGTTATTAAGTTTAAACATACCTCCCCCTCAACCAAGGGTCTCTCTCCCAAAATAATCAAAGGTAAGTGTGAATTGCACATGAAGGCATATACAGAATTATATCATGGTCAAACACGTATATGCTTCATATGGCAAGTAGGGAACACAGCTGTATCCGACACATAGTCCTGATTGGTCTCCGTGACCGATCAAGTTCGTTGATTATTTGATACAGAAATATTTCTGATTAGTCTGGGGACCGATCAGATTTCAGAAACATTTCTGAAACTCTGATACGTTCCTTATCAGACTGCATTGACAATTTACATTCCACAATAGGGGTGTAGACTCCATTAACAGTCGATATTTCAGAAAAATTTCTGAAACATGAGTTGAGTTTCTAAAAATGATTCCTCATCAAGAAACAAGAGTCATGATTCAAAACAACCCTATCTTATGGATTTGAACATTCCAACACAAATTTATATCAAATCAGTATTAAGTTTTGTTCCAAGTATGATTAGTATGTTCCAATTATAATCGGTGTGTATCAGATTTGTTTGTATCAGTATGATCAGTAATCTGATCCAATTTGATGAAAGAGGATCGGACTGAGGAGTAGTCTGATACCATTTGGAATGATATGGGAGTTCCCTGATCAGTATTGATCTGATCGATCACCAAACCGATCAGAATGACACCTGATCGATCACGGTGACCGATCAGTGTGAGTCCTGATCGGTCGGTGGACCGATCAGGTTTGATACAGAAGATTTGTTTACAAGCTGATCAGATTTTAGAAATTTCAAAACCGAGTTTGTTCAACTCTCAACCACTCCTAAACACTTATACAATTAGATTTAATCCCTTTGATCCTAACAAGGGTATCCTTTAACTAAAATTCATCCCTCACTAAGAGCCAAGAATCCTTGTGGATTAAAAATATTTCAACACAGGTTTGTATTAGTATGTTTCTAGTGTGATCAGAGTATGTCAGGTTTGTATCAGAATTCTAAAGCAGGTTTGCATACAATCATTTGAACAGAAAATTATGGATAACACACATAATGGATGTATATTGCTATTTGGTAAAGATGAATTAATTACTTTCTTCTTTGTTTTGGAAACAAATCTGATCATGGTAGAACTTTAATACAAAAGTAGATTACACTTATGCATGATTAATTATGTTCCAAGTATATTTATAACATGTTTGCTTCAACCAATTTTGATAACTCATAGATCTAGGTTTCTCTTAACCCAAAACAGATTTGTATCAAATCGAAGCATAGTATAATGTCGGCAGGAAACTACTTATACTCCTTTGATCACAATGAATTCATCATCATAAAGTTATACTTCACTAATAAGAAAAGTTCACAGCCATGTAACTGTTTAATTTAGAGAGTTTCAGAAAATCCAAATTATAGATCACAAAACCATGAAGTTGTCTAAATTCTCTAAATGTAGGCAATTCCAAAGAAAAACCTAACTTAGACCTCAGATTACAGTAACCTCAAATTTGCAATAATGAAGCTAAATATTCTAGGCAATTCATAGTCCTAATTCAAGTTTATATCATCAACCCAAAGCAAGTTTACATATTAAATTTGTATCCAAAAATAATGCTCCTCGATCATTTGTTTGGAGCACCCACTTATCAACAACCCATGTTGATAGATGCTCCCCCTCAACCAATGCTATACAATTCGAAATATAGAGGTTTTAGGTATCCAAATTTTGGGACCTAAAGAACCTTCAATGAAAGGCTTTGGCACCCATGCCTTAGTCACTTTCTTTCTAACTTTTTGAACTCTAGAATCATTTGACCTAAAGTGAGTTCTCGACATTAATGATATGACACTAGGTTCTTTAGGTTGGTAACCCAAACCAACCTTGTTGTAAGCCCCTTTTTGAGAATTTAAATCATGTCTAAAGTTTTAGAGCTAGTTGAAAACTTCTCAAGAATATTCTTGAGGTTTTCAATTTCGCTCTTCAAAGTCTTGTTTTCATCCTCAAGAGACTCACTATGCAAATCATTAATTACCTCATCGTTAGAGGTTTTCAATTTTTCTACTTCCAATTTTAATGATTTTACTTTGGCCTTAGATTTCTTAAGCATGTTTGTCAAGCAAGCTATTGTTCTATAGTATTTATCTAATTCGGGAGAAATTACCTCTTCATCATCCAAAGATGATGAAGTCGCGGTTGAGGAGTCACTTGGTTCGTTATCACTTCCTTCATTCGAGTCCTCTATTGCCATGAAGGCAAAGTGATGAGTGTTCTTCTCCTCCTCCTTTGCTTTCTTCTTTTCCTTCTTCTTCTTTCTTCTGTCGCCTGCCACAAAAGCCACACTTTTCTCTTTTGGGTTTTGGTTAGCGATCTCGTGTAATTCCATTTCACAAAATAAATCTTCTAGTTTAATAATAGAAAGATCCTTAGATACCTTATAGGCATCCACCATGGATGACCACAAGGCATTCCTAGGGAAGGATTTAAGAACATACCTAACAAGGTCTCGGTTTTCGACCTTCTCATCAATGGAATGTAGACCATTGAAGATCTCCTTGAATCGACCATGAAGCATACTTATCGTTTCATTTTCTTCCATGGAGAGATTTTGGAGTTGACTAAGAAGAAGGTCTCTCTTGGCTCTCCGGGTATCTTGAGTGCCTTCATGGAGCTCAATGAGCTTGCTCCATAGGTCATTAGCACTTGTGAAAGGACCCACCTTGATCAACTGCTCCTTGGTCATCCCACATTGTAGGATGACCACAGCTTTGGCATCGGCTTCCCCCTTTCTGATTTGCTCAGCCGACCACCTTGAGAAATCCAACTCTTTTCCCTCAGCATCTCTTGGAGGAACGAAACTCTCCTTCACAGCAAACCACATACTAATATTGGTCTTGAGATAAAACTCCATCCTTGACCTCCAATATGGAAAATCAGTTCCATCCAAGAACGGAGATCTGTTTGTGTTGAACCCTTCTCCTCCCATCGCCATCTTGTTGACTCTCAGGTGTTAGTCCGTTTGAACAGAACCCCAAGCTCTGATACCACTTGTTGGTCCTTGGATGGCTATAGAGGAGGTGAATGTAGCCAGACACACAAATCACTCTCTTTTGAAGCTTTTCTTTCTGCGATCAAAGTTAGCAACGGAAACAAAAACACAGAAAGAAAAACAGAGAAGGAAGAGCAAACCAAACATACGCTAACACCAGGATATACAAGATTCGGGGATAACTTGCCCCTACTCCTTGGCATGCCGTAAGGTGGGCAATCCCTTGATCGTCGGCAGATCAAGTCCCGGTGAACCCCGGATAGTAATAGCCTCCTTCTCGGTGGAAAAAGCTCTCCACAATCGCCTCAGTAGGATAGTAGTTGAGTGCACAAGACAACAAGAAGGAAACTCTCAAAGATCTAACAGGAACGCTCAAGCAAGAAACTACACAAAGAGCTCAAACTACCCAGCCAAACTTCACTCGTTTTTATGTCTGTTCTTCTTCTTCGCTCCTCTGCATCTCCGCTTCCTCTTAAGCTCCTACTCACCATCGCCAGGCTCCATCAGCACCCACTGAGCCACAGCCTGACCCACTGACTCCCCTGAGCGCTCAGTCCACTGAAGACCTCTTCAGCTGAGCCTCCGTCAGTCGCCAGCCATGCCCGAAGTCGTTGAGACCTGGAAACAGGAAACAAACAAACCTGCCACGCTGAAAGTCGCCATTGACTCTTCTCCTTGGCTTGTATCATCCCTGTAACGTATGCACACTTCAACAGATGATTAGCAAAGCATATCAAAAGAAATCAACAGGTATCAGAAAGAAACCAGAACGATTCAGAGCGTCTGACAGCGATTTCAAATTAAAGTTCAGACACTGATCGGTCACCAGACCGATCAGTGATGACTCTGATCGGTCACCAGACCGATCAGTGAATGCCCTAAACGATCAGGCTCCAGCCTGATCGGTCCACAGTGAGAATAGAGGGATCGCGGACTGAACCTGATCGGTCACACTGACCGATCACAGATCAGGGATCGGTCACCAGACTGATCCAGCAGTCTGCTTGCTACAACCCGTAGGAACTACACGCCTGATCGGTCACCTGACCGATCAGGTTGTGCCCTGATCGGTCTGGTGACCGATCAGGTCACTCCCTGACCGATCAAGAGCCATCCTGATCGGTCAGGATGAGGAATGATCGATATTTGATCGATCAGAGGGACCAATCAGGGTTTCTCACATAAACCTACTGTCCCTTCTCTGATCGTTCACCAGAACGATCAGAAGCCAAACAGAAACCACACAGACTGCTTCTATTCCCTCCCTGATCATTCACCAGACCGATCAGACTTCCCTGGATCGGTCCCCAGACCGATCCACAACAGGGAGTTCATGCCAACTCCCTGATCGGTCTCCAGACCGATCCAGCTCCGACCAATTCAACTCTAAGTCAAGAGAACGGACTCCCTAGCCTTCTCTGACTCGTGCTCAGTCCCCCGAACCAAGACTCCGTGCCCAGCTTCACTCACCGGGACTTCATTCAACCTAGCTTCACTCACTAGGACCTGGCTTCACTCACCAGGGTTTCGGTCACCTAGCTTCACTCGCTAGGACCCGGCTTCACTCATCAGGATTTCAGCCACCTGGCTTCACTCGCCAGGACCCGGCTTCACTCACCGGGGTTTCCGTCACCTGGCTTTACTCACCAGGACCCGACTTCACTCACCGAGATTTCAATCACCTGGTTTCACTCACCAGGACCCGGCTTCACTCACCAGGATTTTAATCACCTGGCTTCACTCACCAAGACCCGACTTCACTCACCGGGGTTTCGGTCACCTGGCTTCACTCACCAGGACCCGACTTCACTCACCGGGATTTCATTCACTCCGTGCCCAGTCCCCGACCAGGATTTAATCCGAATTCACTCAACCAAACTTAAATCGGTGTCAACACCAAAACAACAATCGGGTCAGACTGCATCAACAGATACGAATAGATTTAAAATGGTTGGAATGAAGAGTCATGATTGTCATGTGTTCATGCAAAGATTAATTCCAATAGCTTTTCAAGAATTATTTCCTAATAATGTTTGACAAGCACTTACAAAATTAAGCTTTTTTTCAAAAATCTGACTTCCAGAGTTATTACGGTATCAGATATGTTACGCCTTCAGACAGAAATTTCGTTAATACTATGTAAGCTTGAGCAAATATTTCCGCCAAGCTTTTTTGATTCAATGGAACATCTGCCTATTCATTTACCTAGCAAGGCACAGATTGGTGGTCCTGTACAATACAGATGGATATATCCTTTTGAAAGGTTTCTTAGAAAATTAAAGAATAATGTGCGTAACAAAGCAAGAGTTGAGGGATCAATATGTAATGCATATCTGGTTGAAGAAGCAAGTTCATTTTGCTCCTATTACTTTGCTGAAAATGTGAAAATCAGACATCGAAAGTGTCCACGCAATCAAGATGACATTCCATCAGTTGACTCAAACATTCTTTCTATTTTCAAGTATCCTGGAAGAGCAATGGGTTCAACTTTCTCTAGACGGTTAAATGACCAAGAATATCATGCCGCCAGGACATATATCCTCTTAAACTGTGAAGATGTTAAACCGTACCTAAGGTATTATCTCTTGTTGTAATGAAATTACTATTTCATAATATAATCAAATTTTTGGTATGATATCAAATGAACTTATATGTCAGGTTATACCAACAACAGTTGTACATTCAAAACCATCTATAAGTGCAAATGAGGTAGATCAAAAGATAGAAGATGAATTTACATTTTAGTTTCAAATATATGTAAGTGAGTTAATATGTATTTTTTTTTGTTAACAATTCTTAATTACTTATTAATCTAATTTGATCAACCACCACTATTATAGGTCAATGATTACAGAATTTCAAATGTAGAAAACGAAAGAATTAAAAATCTCGCATTTGGACCTCTTCATACTGTGACAGTCTTCTCGAGTTATTACGTGAATGGATACATATTTCTTCCCCACTACCTTTGGCTTCTGTTGGTCCATGCATGCATCACCCTGCTTTATTAGCCAACGCCACTCTTTTCCTCACTCCCAGCTTCAAATGGAGGCATGATTTATATGTATATTTTGATGGTTCTTGTTGTTGAGTTCTAAGTGTTTTTCATGCATAGGCTGAGATGAAGAAGTACCAGGTTCCTGCCTTTGGCTTTGGTCACTGAAACTAGAGCTTCTTGTTATTTGTGTCACAGATTTTGTTTGTTGCACTGCACTAAAGGAAAAGCAGGAAGGGAAGAAACTGAAGCATGTAAAGGAGAAGAGGTGGGAAAATGCCAAAGGCTATAATTATTCTAGCATTCTTCAGCTGTACTTTTCTCTGTTTATTTTGTTTTTTGTTGGTTTTTTTCGTTTCTTTGAAGAAAAAAGAGGTGGCATTTTTGCTGGCTTCTTCTCTGCCTCAACGGTATTGCATAACTGGGATTAAATTATTAATGAGGTTTTTTCTGGTCGATCTGGTCGTACGGAAGTTTTCTACCCGTCGTTAGGGTAAATCGAGAAGCGTTCACGGTAGGCGGTCTAGAAGCCCAACGTCCTAAGGTTCGTGTCTCATTTGAAGGAAAAAATCTTACAAATATGTCGTAGCTAGAGATCGAATCGTAAATATCTGGGATAGCAACTAGTCATCCTACCGTTGTACCATACCCCTGGAGGTAAAAAATTGCCCGGGTAAACTTTTATAGTGATCGGCCCCACCGCCGAAATAATCCCATATTCAGAAACCCCCTAAGAGATTTTTGGAGACACGGTATCTCTATGTTAATAAGAGGTCTCATTGTCAAGATAACATCTCAGTCAATATACCCCTAAAAGAGAGATTTATTTATTACTAAGAGGACTTAAACTCGAAATCTCAAACAATATATGTCTTCATATTTATCACTGAAGATAAATCACTTTGATAAAAAAAAATCTGCATAACGGGGATTAATGCTTAAGGAACAACTTGTTGATTAGAAAATCTGCAGTTTAATTATGTTCCCTTTTCTTCTATCTAAATAGTGGTGCCAACTGAATTCCAAGAAATGCAATATTTGTGATTCAAATGATAAGGGAAAAAAAACTATGAATTATCTTGAATTGGAGAATTTAGTTCAAGAGAATTCTCTTGGCACGAAACAAAGTGGCATTTTTCTTTGAACCTTTTCCGCCTTTATGAATCACTCTCTCTAGCTTTCCATGACTTCTTTGCCTCTCCACTTTATATCCTCAAGGAAGGATACAATTAAATCTTTATTCCACTAAATAAAGTCGGCTATTTGTGAGAAGATCAAAAAAAATTTGATAGAATGCAACTTGTCACAGGCCTACAAGTGTAACAAGTGAATAGAGTGCTAATACCAGCAAGTAGCCATGTCAACATTTTTATTTTAGTAATTCGTGTCCAAACTTTACATGATTAATCTTGTAGGTAGACAGTTTTCTCTGCTAATTTGTCTACCTAGTAAATTCGAAACACAGCTTATACACACTTAGAGACTTATGCACAACACTTGCAATATTTTACTTCCTCTTATCATGGTGGTAACTTTTCATCTTCTCACTCTCTTTTTACCTCCAAAGTTGCCTCTGTCTTTGGGTAGCTCCCACTAAATAAATGCCCACTTTTTCCACATGTGAGATTAATTGTTGCCGTCCTTAGATTTACATTTACATTTTAAAAATTTAGATAGTCATTTGTGGATTTTTAACTATATTTTTCCTAGTCGACTAAAAAAGAATTTTCAAACAATGACATGTTTCAATTAACTAATCCAGTCATTCATTCGTTGAAGCTCAAATAGAAACTATGTGCTCCAAAAATAACTAATTCTAATCAATTATAACAGTATTCTAGTCGACTGGATGACATTCAAGTGACTGAAACAATACTTTCGATCGACTAATACAAATTAAGCAACCCTCATATTAGCTTATCGATGACAATTTATCTCGTCCTTAGACCATCTTCAACCCAAAACACTATATTTGGTGTCAATTCCACACTAAAATAATGCAATTTCAGTACCAAATATTATTTCAGCTCCAACCCACTAACATCATATCACACCAAAAAAGAATATTCTTTAGAATATTCTATTTCATCTTATTCAAAATTTAATTATCCACATAAATTTTAATTTAGTAATCTTTACATCATACTTATAATATTTAAAATTAATATTTCATTTATTATAATAAGTTAATTTTTAAAAATTTTACATCCAACTAATCTATATAAAAATATTTTAAAATCACACACAATTAACATAATTACTAATTTTTATTAAATTAAATCTTTATAACTATGTTTAATAAAATTAAAATACACTATTATATTTATAATAAATAATTAATATTTTTAAATAATTATGGAAAATAATAATTATAAATTAATTTTTATTAATGATATTTAGTAATATAATATTTAATAATATATATTATATTTGATTTTATTGATTATATAATATAATAAGAATTTTTAAATATTAAAAAAATTAAAAAATTCCAACACCAACTATGGTATCATGAATAATGCATCACCAAATATGGTGATGTACTATTCATCACACTAAATTTGGGATAGGTTTTAGTGTATGGATTGGAGTGTTTTGGTGTGGGTTTGACATCAATTTGGTATTTTAGTGATGGGTTGAAGATGCCCTTAGTAAGATCCACCTCAATTCGATCCGATTGAGGTTGCCCTGCCCTATCTCATAGCATAAATGGGGTAAGGATGAAACCAAAAAATAAGATGAATAAGAACGTATATTTTCTCAATTTGATCAAATCGAGGTTGCCCTACCCTATGTTCTCCTCAGTCGAAGTGATTTATCCTAAGTGATAAGCATGGAGACATGTGTTATCTGAGGTTTTGGGTTCGAGTCCTCTTAGCAACAAATAAATCCCCCTTTTGAGGGGTATGTTGATTGAGATGTTGTCTTGACAGTGAAACCTCTTCTCAACACAGTGACATTGTACCCCCAAAAAATCCCTTAGGAAATTTTCTGACTATGGGGTCGTTTCGACGATGAGATCAGTCACCATAAAAAGTTTACCTGGACAATTTGTTCCCCTGGGGCTATGATATAGCAGAAAGGCGACTAATTGTTATCCTAAGCATCCACAGTTCGATCCTCAGCTATGACATATTTGTAAGAATTTTTCCTCCAAATGGGACGCGAACCCTGGGACGCTGGGCTTCTGGACCGCCCGTCACGAGCGCTTCCCGATTTATCCTGGTGGCTTGTAGAAAATTTTCGTGAGATCGAGCCGGTCGCCCAAGATTGAAAAACCTCATTAATCATTTTTTTCTTGTGTAAAATAGCTGCAAAGTTATGCAATCACGTCTCAAATACTGGTCATACACTGATTTGCCTTAGATCTCCGGTCACATCAAATACTTCCATTGTGGAATTGTAAAAATATTCGTATGGCCAGACCTGAAGTATATTCGTATGCAGCAGAGAAGAAGGTTTCATGTTTAGGAATACATACCCATTTGTACATTTTGAATTTACAAAATTTTGGTGAAGTGTCGAATTTCAAAGAGTTGTTCTCAGGAACTGTACAACGAAGTATGCCACAGCTAAGAAAAGAGCAATCTGATAAACATCTCTCTGCAAGTCACCTTCCCTCTGAAAGAACTGAAGAAAGAAGGCACAAGTGTCAGTGATATGAATATATAAAGCTAATTTTCTGATCACCATAGACATATACAACTACAATAACTCAAATTACAAGAACATAACTCTTTTTCTTCCTTTCTATTCTGGTGATATGAGAGATTAGATAAATGGTATCTCGTGTCTATCTTTATGCTTTCAAAACTCTGAACTGGTATGTTTCAGTTTTGCAAGGAAACAAATAAAGAAATAAGAGAGTGACTTAAACATGTTCAACTGTTAAAATCAGATATCTTAGGCTTACCATAGTAATGTCCTAATACTTGTCAAATAAATATCAGATTTATGGTTACCTTTGTTGGATCAGCAGAGGGGTCTGGGTAGATCTCCAAGTTATCCTTTTGAGTTGATAGACGTGTGGTTGTACTCTTAACAGCATCAACTGTGTCTTTGACGGATTCTATTGCAGAGAAAAGTCTCCGAGAAACCCAAAAATATGCCTGAGCAAGAGGTGATGATTGAGACAGATCCCATGATTCTTCATGTTCGATAACTTGAGCGCTTATTTGGTTTAAGGTGAACAGAGAATGAACTTGAATTTTCAGGAATCCCCCTAAGCTTGCAATGGCAGGGTTCTTAGGTTTCCCTTTGAGAGTCCATTTTATGCTTAGAACACTTGTTGATAGCATTACCATTTCCTGTACTGCCTGACAAATAAGCCAAAATTAGATGCTCTATAGTTGCAATTTTCCAACAATCATAATGTTCATAAATGTGCTTTGAAATTTTCCCACATACAAAGGGCCGCTATGCTAGGACAAAATGTCTCCTATGATTTACTTGCCTCCATGTTGTCGTGGGATACTGAGCTGCTTGGGGTCAGCAATATGACCTTTTGCTCCAATAAATATGTTTTGAAATTGATTGAATACAATATTGAACGGGTGATATTGACAAATATACAACAAGATGTAAAGTTTCATTGATGCAACATTAGAGCAGCAAGTAGAAGGTTACGAGAGAGGCAATTCATACACTCAGTTTAGGAGTTCAACATATTCCTGATTAAGTTAAATTTAAAATAAAAATACCAAATCAGTTACCATAACTCGCTTAAACAACGGATTGTTACTGGTAGGGACTAATAATTGGACCTATGTCGCAAGTCATTTGGGGTTCACAATAAGTTTCAAAAAAGATATACATATTATGTGGAAATTGAAAAATGGTTTTGGAAACATTATTTATTTGATAAATACATTAAGACATTTCACTTTTCATAATCGCATCGTTTTATGTCAGTTTCAAATATTGTCTTTGGAATTTATGATTGTTGTGTTTCTGTTATGATATCATATTCAATATTGCTATTGCTTTGATTATTAGGCAGCTCATTTTCAACCTATATTCATGGTGAACATAAAGATATGCAATCAAGCAATTTCAAGTAGCAGAAGAACCAGGACAAATCTTAATTCTTTGCGTGATCAAATTAAGGATAGTTGTACAAATTGGAAAATAATGACATTGGTAGTAGAAATGTTCATAGGATAAGGTAGCTACAATAACTGCTTGTATCGGCCATGGGTCTTCTAGATAATACAATTTTTCATCCTATTCAGGTCAGTGTGAGAAGTGGAATTATGATATACTACGATAAAGGCATCGATATAATTGGACGGAATAAGAATAACACAAACATTTGATATCTCAGCATGGAGCAGGGATAAGAGATCCTACTGAGCTAATATCATTTCATTTTTGTGTCATTAATCCCCTCTTTCTCCATTTGTTTAATCAAATGTATTATCTTACCCTCACAATAAATGCATAACCTCATCAGGGGTTTTTCTTTTTGAATATTAATCAGCATCTCCACTGTATTTTAGAAATAGCAAATAAACTAGCATAAAACATGATGTAGATAAAAGGAAATAGCATTGCAAGCTCTTACTACTGATGGATTTTCCAGTGCATCAATTGCCCAGAGAGGTCTGTTGTATTTTTCACGCCCAACAAAGGTCCTAATTGGATCCTGCAGTCAATATGAAGCATACACCATGATTCCTACGCATGAAAATGAAATAGCCTTTTGGTGAAAAGGAACAAGCAACCAGGGGCATATCTCACAATCTTACAGCAATTGTTGTTCACTAATCACATTAGGTCGCAGGCAACTGATCTTTCTCTTATTTCTCTTTTGTAGAATAAAAATCAGGAAATTTTGTATCAGACTTCTGATCAACTCAGTTAGGGTAATCCTACAAAATTACTTATACTTTCTGAAGTGTCCAGAGGAATGAGATTCTGTACCTAAATAAAACTGAATAACTAGCAGCTGATAGCCAAATATGGATGTTTTGAGTAGTCTTGGAAAAGTACACATAATGTCTCACAACATTTTGGCTTTAAACGAAAACAAAGTTGAAGCAAAAATGCTCTAACCCAAACATAAACCTTGACATTCACCCACAAGAACAACCACTTACCTCAGTAGTACATAATATCTAAGAAATCCATAAGCAGACCCATTATATAGGATGCGAAAATCGCGAGCTTAAAGTATTTTTCAGTGCCACATGAGCTTAAAATAATGTTCAGTATTATATTTTCTCAAAAGGATTCATTTTGCAACTAAAATCTCCACTATCCTACTTGATTGTATTTTCTAAGTGATCTAAGTTGTCGAGGTGTTTCAAATTACCTCCTGTGATGGAACCCAAATTACAAGGATCCTCATGTGTTTTATTAGGATCGTATATGGAGATTGGTCTCACAAGTTACTAGTGTTCAAGGGTAGCACATAACTATATAAAATTATCTTGAATATGTCTGAATCTTATGATATTCTCTACATTGGCTGTATGCTGAGCAACCGTTTAAGAATTATGAACATTGTTTTTCTTGCTTTGATTAGTACGTGCATAAACATGATTGGAATCATTTCATGCAACTTGGTCATTGTTTGATATACCAAACAGTTTAATTAAGAAGTCAAATGAGTTTAAGGTAATATTGTTGTGCTTGTTGAATGTTGAAATCCCTGATTGTTGATTTTCATGGCAACTGATATTACTACTCATTGTTACTGATAACAGCCTCATTCCATGTCAGTAGGTCATGCGTATGCGGTCCCACTTTAGGTCGGCATATCACACAAATTCCAAGATCTCGGGCTAAGGGTTGGCCTCCTAAGCTAGGTCGGCAAGTGAATTCCATCAACTATTAAGAAGCGCATTTCTCCAATCAGCTCAATTCCCCAAGTTTTCAGAGTTGTTTCTCGAGCTCTCAGCTTCGAGCTCAGCTCCCTGAACTCTCCACTCCGCGCTCGGTAGGCTGCATCCATGACCCATCTCCAGGTATTCCTAGATTAGAGTTGCTACCCATGCTATTATCAACCATGAGCAAACATGGCCTATGGTCCTGTAATGGTCCCTCCACGATCATCATTTCTGACTAGAACAACCAAATGTGGACATTAACATAGGCCACCATAATTAAATCACCATTAAGCCAGGATTAGCGGACGAAATAGCTAAATGGTCCCTGATTTTCTAGAGATCGAGGGCACGATCATTGTAGGTATCTCTCAATGCCAGGTACGTGTTTCATTTAAAGGCTAACGAACCTCTAGCTATCCTACTAGCTACTTTCTACTAAGCAATGGAGGGGCTTTGCCAGAAACAACTTCCAACACCCTTTGATGTTTGCACCCTCTAATGTTTACTCTAGTGTGTGCAGGTTAGACCACTCCATGCAGGTCGGACTACACCTCCACCTCTACAGCCACCATGTAGGCAGACCTCCAAGCCATAGCCTCCACCTCAGCATCACTCTCATTGGCCAATTTCAACAACATCGCTTCTAATGCACCAATCACCAATTATGTGGTATTCTTTTAAATCAATGACAAACACAATGTTTACATGTGGGAGGGCAATTTAAATTTTGAGTTGACGCTTACAAATAAAACTAACAAAAAAATTTTGGCAATTTATATTTTGTCAAAGTTAGGAACTTAGAGAACACATGTCATAGTCAATACCACTAGCAGCCTCCCCTCTGTATATCTGTCACATGTTTTGAAACAACTATATATATATATATATATATATATATATATATATATATATATATATATATATATATATATATATATATATATATGAGAATGTGAGGAAACTACAACTGAAACTCTCAAAGCAATTACCTTATATTTGACGGAAACTGAATAAGAACTCAATGCACGATTTCCTTCTCGCAGCTCCAGTATATCCCTAACAAGCTGTCTTGCTGTTGATTCCACCTGAGGGCTACTGATGCACTCAAACTCATTGCATAGTTCACCAAAGTCCATGCCATCAACTAACCTGTCTGATTCAGATCTTTCAATTGCAACCACAGATATCTGACTTTCTTTAGATCCATCTACAGCTGTATTATCATAGATAAATCTGTTTAGACTTAGTAGAATCAAGCACAAAGCAAAAGTACTTCAGCAAAAACAAAGGAAACAAAGGAAAATTTGTATGGGAACGCATGCCTGCAAATGCATCAAAAGTTCCATTGATGTAAAAGAAAGTGCAAGAGCAGGAACTAACTCATATGAATGTTTGCGTCTGTTCTATATGCATTCTGATACACAATAATTTCTAGATTCAATAATACAATAATTTCTAGATTCAATAATACAATTTGGTCAGTGCAGACGGTGCAACCCTCCAACGAATGGAGTCGATTTCTACTCTAGCTTTAAATTTCAATCTTTACTTTGCGAGACTCAGCGCGGTTAATAGCCTGCCTAATACTTTTAGGTTAAAAACAGAATAAGCTCCTCAAACCACAATGGAAGCATACCAACGAGAGCAAATAAAATGATTTCAATAAACCATACATAAGACTAGGAAAACAACTAGAATGGGTACCTCTAGAGGCGAATCGACGGCGACGGGAGGAGAAGGAACTGGAAAGCGCAGTCGGGTGGAAAGAACAGCGGCGGCGGGCGCAGACGAGGCCGCAGGGAACAGGAGGGGAGAGGGCGGAGGAGAACACAGCGGAAGGCATCGGCAGCGGGTCTGAGAAGGGTGTAGATTAGCCCATCGTTGCGGTGAGGCGGAGGTCGCTCTTGAGCTTGATGGTGAGTGGTCTCGCGCTCCCGCTCGCACCGCAGGAGCCCCAAGCAAACAAATGGCGGGCGTCTGAAACGCACAGGATAAGGTGGACCCGCCTCGTCCCTCGCCTCACCGTCATGGTCCGAGTCATGATTCATTCCAGCTTGAACCGGTCGACCAGTTAAACTCTTCAATTTTCATTATTTTTTTAAAAAAGCACCAAAATAATTTTTTTTTATATTTTTCATCTTTAAAATATCTTTGTTTAAACTGATTCACATTAATAAAAAAGTATATATAAAATGTTTTTATATTAAAAATTATTTTCTAAATTAAAAAAATAAACAACATTGAAATAAAAATATGGTGAAATCGGGAGAAGCGAGACGTAGCTACCTATAAGCTATCCTAGGTAATAGCCCACCCCTATTTTGGACCTGCCCACGGGCCGGCTCCAGCCCGGAATCGGCCCGGGTCAATGGAGGTGCGTTCATTTATGCTGCTTGATTTCATCAATGCAACACTTGCTTTTTGCAACAAGCCATTACCTTTAAATTCCTCAACATTCACTCGCAAGCATCATGCCTGTTTATACTTTTTAAACCGATTTCCTTTCATACCAAAGTAAGCACGGTTCGGTGACCTGTTTCGGAGACTTTAGAAGCTGGTCCCCTTCTAGTAGAGGGGGAAGGAATTGTAGCATCGGTGACGATATCTAACCAATGCACATGAATTGACTGGCAACAAGTTGCTTTTTGGATGATAGTCTGGAAATGAATGCATATTCCAGAGCCACTCTTCTGGCTCTATCATTCCACACTCCATGAACTTCAGAGCACCATGTCGATCCAAGATAGATATTCAGATACATGAACTTGATGGGCACCGGCAAATAGTAGGTGTGGACAGCCACCACCCATAGGAAATCAGTTGATCAGCAGAAACTCCAGAAACCACTATCATAATGCACTAATACTCTTTTGTTGTTCAAGTTAAGATCACAATTGTGCTTCTAGTGGTCATCCTCAAGCTTTAAGATGCAACCCATTGGTGAAACAAAACTTGAAGAGGAGTAAATTGTTTCAGAGGGCATGTGAAAATGCTGATTCTAAAGTTAAGCCCTGAAGCCGATATCACGTGCTTTAGCCCAACTTTGCTTCCCAAATGAAACTAGTCAAAATTGTCAACAGTAGCTGCTTGCCCAAGTTGTTGCTGCAGCAGTTTGGTAGAACTTCTGTATCCTGTGTTCATGAGAGGTCAAGTATAAATGGAAATGGTGTTGAAAGCTACAGATTGCTTGGCTTTCTCTCTTTAGTTTCTCTTCCAGCAGTACAGTAATTGGGAAGGCTACGTGCTATGAACTCTCAGAACTGCAATCCACTTACACAACGTTACATTTTTTTTTCTTTTTTTCTTTTTAGCATTGCCAGATATTCATGAGAATTTCGAACCTAGTGCACTACAGGAGAGAAATTGTTCTTCAGCATTGTCCAACAGTGTTAGAAACCGTAAAATGTGCTTCACTTCCATGTTGCTACAAGTTAGACTGAAACTACCTGTGCAATAAAATGGACTGTAAGCTGCTAGACGTCAGTTTCCTCCTCTGCAAATTCTACCATCAGAAAAAAAAGATTCATGCTGCAAGAAAAAAATGATTAACGAGATTTTTTCAACCAACTTCGGGCGATCGGCCCGGCCATACGAAAGTTTCCCACCGGCCGTCAGAGTAAATTGGGAAGCGCTCGCAATGGGCGGTCTAGAAGCTCAGCGTCCCAAGATTTACGCTCTATTTGGAGAAATTTGTTTTTTTTTACAAATACAACGTAGTTGGGGATCGAACCGCGGATGCTTGGGAAGATTCATGCTGCAAGAGCACTTTAAGGCCCCAAGATTCACATGCAGACAAGTTCACGAGTCCATTCTCCATGAACAATGACAAGTTCTGCATTTCCAGCTACATCAATTACTCGTTCACTCATCATTGTGTCTGACAGGGCTCTTATTTTGCTATCTACATAGGAAGTCAATCAATTTATATTAGCTGAAATCGGTGAGGAATTAGGGCATCTCCAACCGATATCTTAAAATACCAAATTGAGTATAAAAACAATATCAAACTTCTCCAATCAATATCTCAAATTTCAACATCAAATTTGATAATTGGTGTTACAACATCAAATTTGAGGTCATTAATATTTAAAAAATCTTATTATAATATATAATCAGCAAATATAATATATATTATTAAATATTATAAATAAAAATTAATTTATAATTATTAAATGTTATATTATTAAATATTATATTATTAAATATCATAAATATAATCCGTAATTTTAAATGTTAAATTTTTATAATCTTGTATATTTATTCAATTAAGTATCATTATCAATTTTAAATAAAAATTAATAATATATTTTATTTTAATTGTGCATGATTTTAAAATATTTTTATATAGATTAGTGGGATGTAAATTTCAAAAAATTAACTTATTAAATATAAATAAAATATTAATTTTAAATATAATAAGTATGGTAAGAAAATTATTAAATTAAAATTTATGTTGATAATTAAATTATGAGTAAGACGAAATAGAATATTTTAAGAAATATGTGTAATATGGTGTGAGTGGATTGGAACTAAAATAATATTTGATATTAAAATTGTATCAATTTATTATGAAATTAACACTAAATATAATATTTTAGATTGGATTTTATTTTTTTGCCCCCGGGGCTATGGTGTAGCGGTAAGGTCACTAGTTGTTTACCCATGCATCCGCGGTTCGATCCCCAGCTACGGCGCATTTTGCAGGAATTTTTCCTCCAAATGGGACGCGAATCCTGGGCCGCTGGGCTTCTAGACTGGCCACCGCGAGCGCTTCCCGATTTATCCTGGTGACCGGTGGGAAACTTTCGTGGGGCCGGGCCGGTCACCCCAGTTCAATTTGTCTGCCTGATTCATCATATTTTTTTTTTTTTTTTTTTTTTAAGATTGGAGTGAACATCGATATCCTGAGCAATGTGGAAAAATTATTGATCAGCCGAAACCAGTACCATCATACCTCATGAATCTTGTTATCTGCATATACCTCTAGCTCTTAGTCTCATTTTCTGTTAGAGCAAGCGCATTGATCCTGTAATCTGCCATTGTTAAACTAGAACAAGTCCTCACAGGTGACTTTAGATTATCGATCTGCAAGACTTTGGAAATCAGAGAAAATGGAAGAGAAGGATGTCACTCTGGCAACCAATAAGAATATATATATTGCTCAAGATCCAACAATTTCGTGGAGTTTGACTACATACAAGCAGATGGTCCTGGCATTTACAGAAAGACTCAATTCATTTACCACTCATAAACACAACAAGAAGACATTTGATGTGGATGAAGCCCCAGGCTATCCACCGTTTACATGTCGCTCGCTCGCCTTCTACCGAAAATTCGATAGTTACCATGGCGACTAGGAAGTAGCAACTGGTATAAACATCAGTATAATCCACTGGTTGGAAAGACAAACACTCTGGAATCTCTTACCAACAACGGATGCTCTCCAATCCGTTCTTCAGCGAATTGTGCCTGCACATTGGGCAAGTGCACCATCATCATCATAATCCTATTGAAAAGGGGGGAATCATCCGTCGTTTAAGCTCGAATTGCAGCAGAGGTCATGGGTTTGCTGCAAACAAAGAAGAGGGCATATATAATCAAGCCAAAGCCAAGCTACACCGGACCATTACTGACGAACGCCGGCCGAGATGGTTTCAGATCGAAGCGTCTTGATCTTCGAGTTGGTCGCATCGCTTGAGCGATTGGATCTGCAGAGGAAGCGCGCTCGTTGGACAAAATTGGATTTCAGAGGCGGAGAGAAGAAAGAATGATGACCTGAGAGGAGTCGGGGGAGCAGTCCGGAGGGGACTCGAAGAGGGAGAGGGGGAAGCGCTTGTCGACGACGCCGACGTCGAAGTGGATGATTCCTGAGGTCTGGTTGTCGAGGCGGATGGCGCGGACGGGGAACCACAGGAAGAGGTCCTGGGCGGCGACGCCGGTGAGGCCGGCGATCTGGCCGGACGATATGGTACCGGCGACGCTAGCGTTGTACCGCATCTCGCTCTCGAACTTGGCGACGCACGGAGCCTCCAGCTGCGCCTCGAACCGCCCGTCGTCGTCGACGGCGAAGCCCCGCACGCCCTTGGGCAGGAGCCCGATGGGCAGCCCGTGGGATCGGAGCACTTCGTAGGCGCTGCCCTCCGCCGCCGCCGCCAACCCGGCGATGGCGAGCAACCACAAGAACAGGCGCATAATTACGATGGTAGGAAAAAATAGAGGAGGGAGGCCGAGGGAGATCTGACTGAGAAGAGCAGGAGGGGCAGAATAATTGAAAGAGTGGGGAGAGCGAGAGAGGGGTGTGAGGAACTGGGCCCACGGGAACAGGGAACGAAGGGGTTGGGTTTGGTTTCAGTAAGTTAGTTTGGTGACTCTGGAGCAGAGTCAAACCACGTGGGATGTCGGAAGGAGTTCATTGTGGCCATAGGACGCCACTGTGGACCCAATTATTGTGAGGGATGGCCGAACCCGCCTATCTGCGACCGTGTCTATATTTTTTTTATGTGCGGCCGTGAAATATTTCTTTGCGAATCTCAAAGCACTAATCCGCTGTGCTTTGTTTTTCATACTAGTTTGATAAACCGTTAAAATAATTATTTAAATTTAACTTAATTTTGTTATGAGTTTAAATTTATTTAAATTTTGATTAAGTTTAATTCATTTAAATATTATCAGACTCTTAATTTAAATTTATTTTAAAAATTATATTTTAATTTAGTTAATTGATTAATGAGTTTTATACTATAGACTTATTTATTTATTTTTAATTTTTTTTCTTTATAAATTTGCTAAAGAAATTTATTGGTGAGATAAATTTTAGTCGTGCATATTATTCATCAATAGTTCACAATATTTATAAATATTAACAAATTAAAAATATATGTGCTCAAGTTGATGTAGTTAATTTAATAAATCATTTGATTTTGTTCATTTAATTAAAAAAAGTTAAATCCTACTATTATAATCAATCCTACCCAAAATAAACTTAAAATTACCATAAATAAACATAAGATAAAAAGAGATTGGGTTCTTTAAATTTGATGATCATTAACGAATTAAAAGTTTACGATGATTCTACATTCCATCCATGAAAATCGTTATCATATAGCTTATTAACTTATTTTAAGATCGTAAATGAGTCAAGCTTAGTCAAATTTTGTGGTGTTCAAATTTGTTTAATAAAGTAACTAAGTCAAGCTAAGCCGGGTCCAAAATGACTTAAGTCGTTAAAATGATTATTCAAGATTGGCTTGGTTTATTTTTTTATGAGTTTGAGTTTAGCTCGTTTAAATGTTATCAAGTTCTCAATTCAAGATTGTTAAATTGTTTAAATTTTTTATCTTTTAAACTTATTGGTTTAGTTATTGAGCTTGATAATATTAAACATAATTATTCATTTTTTATTTTTATTTTTTCTTTAATTAATATGTTGATAAAAATTTTATTGATAAATATTATTCATGAACGTTGTTCACGAATATATTCGTGAACGTTAACGAGTTGAACATGTGTGTTTAAACTTATTTATTTAGTTTAACTAATTATTTAAGTTTGTTCATTTAATTGATCTGATATGTATTGAACGAACATAAATAAGTTATTACGAAACCAAACACCAAGCCTATTCATGAGCATTTGGTTCATTTACAACTCTACCTTATTCTTTATAACCTATGATAAGAGTTGCATACTAATACCTAATTTATATCACATTGCTAGATCATATAAACACTATAGCTAAACTAAACCACAAAGAAGGAATTAATATCCTAGTAAGTTCTTTCTTTTTAATATCTACAATCATTTTTAGGTTTGGGTTTTAGGGATAAAAAAAATTACTAGTTATGCATAATAGGAACAAAATAACAAAGATCCCCTCAATCCCAACACTCTTGATTTAAGCATCTTGTGGAACTTCACACCCTCAAGTCGAGCTATCTTTGAACTTTAGTATATGGTGTTGAGATTTTAACTTACACCATGCACAATGTAGATCATGTTTGAAGTTGCAAGGAGCTTCAAATTCTTGGGCGGTGACCAACTTTGAAGAACCCGAAGAACCTTGTATTTGTTTGTTGTAATATCGAGTTTATCCGGATAAGATTAATTGCGATAGTAGGATTTAGCTTCTAGGTTAAAAATGATACCTAGAGAGCTAATTTAAGTGGCCTATGAAGGGTTTAGAGAATCTAGGACTATTAGTTCAGAGAATCTACACTTAAATCTTACCATTACGATCAATTCTGTCTGAATCAAATCCAAGATTACAATAAATAGATACAAGGATCTTCAAGTCCTCCAAGCTTCATGATTACCTACGGGTCCAAGCCTTCTCATGGCTCCACGCTTGATCGATAAAGTTCATCATCCAAGCTTAATCACCTCAATCTCCCTAACCTTATGCCCTGTACACTTGAGTTAAAAAATTAATAGCCCAATATTTATTATAAGCTATGACCCAATTAATGGTACAAACGGATCAAACTCATTGAGAACAAGGTTTTAGCTAGAAGGTGAAGTGAAGATGAATGATTTACAAAATATAAAGGCCTAGTTGGTGGTTTAATTTACAATCCAAATTAAAAAACATGGTCATCTATTGTGGCGCAAAAAAAAAAGTGATAGTCCTCGTCTCGAGGGCCCCTCCAAAACCGCCCTAAGCACATTAGAAGAAAATAAATCACGGAGATTATTAGTCGAGCAGCATCCTAGCCCTAGGTGAGAGGGCCTAGTAGGAGTAAATCTCGCGATTCAAACCCGAGACTTATTGTGATAACTCTTCACTCATTCACGGAAGTACCAACTCAGTTATTGCCATGGGATAGGGCAAAAACATGGTCACCTAGAGATAGAGATGACAAGACGAAGAATAGTCTTATCTTTGGTGGCATGAAAATTATTTAGTGTAACAAGGTCAAAATTAGAGCTCCACCCAAGAATTTAGTGTATTACGGGTGCAAATTAAAAGGGTCATAGAACCTCCATAGATGTGATACAGTAGTAAAACATTCCAAATAAATAAATAAAAGGTTCAAAATTTGAATCTCAATTTAGACAAATATTCTAAAAGTCAATCAATTGTGTATAAATTGTGTTCCGAATTTACTTGATAGATAAATTAGAGGGAACCATCTACCTCCAAGGTGCGAAGCCCAAACATTTAAATTATCACCCAATAAAATCATCCTAATAAGGGGTGAGCAAAAATTCGATTAAATCGAATTAACCGAACCGAATTAACCGAATTTTGAAATTCTGTTCGATTAATTCGGTTTTCTGTTTTTTTTTATAATTCAGTTCGGTTAAATCGGTTCGGTTTCGGTTTTGAGTTTTGTAATTCGGTTAAACCGAATAAACCGAATAAAAATATTAATTTAATTATTTTTATTTAAAAATATAATTAATTAAATAAAATCTAGTTATTTTAATTAAAAATTCGAATTAAATTTAAAATTTCGGGTAATTCGGTTAATTTGGTCGAAAACCGAATTAAACGAAATTTTTTCGGTTCGGTTTTCTCGGTTTTTATCGAGAAATTCGGTCGGTTCGGTTTTTTTGAAAAAATCGGTTTATTCGGTTTTCGATTTATTCGGTTCGGTTCGATTCAGTTTTAACCGAATACTCACCCTACTGACTGAGATGTCTCCCATCACATGGGAGGCGTGAGTTTAATTTTTTTATTTTATTTTTAATTTTTAAGGATAAATATCTAAAATATATTTTTTAGGTTAAATATCTATAATATATTTCTGGAACATCTAAATTTTCATCGTTCGTACACTATAATTCAAAAGAAACGATTGAATCTTAGAAATTTTTTTTATTAATTTAAACCCACTATGACTTAACTTCTAAATCCTAAAATTTTAAACATTAAATATTATAATATATCTCATGAGTATCTAAATTTATTTCGTTTAACACTATAATCAAAGAGGGAAGCATGAACCATAGAGAGATTTGTGTGCGGCGCTGGGACTTGGAAGAGAGGAGAAGTAAGGGTTGTTGCGTGCGTGTGCGTGGGTTAGGAGAGGAGAGGAGAAGTAAGGATTTTCTTTTGATTAAGATCTGAGCCATTGGATCAGTTCACTTTTGATCTGAGCCATCTGATTTAAGTGATAAGGAAGATATTGATCTTGAAACCGCCGCGAATCATTAAACCGCTGCGATTCAAAAATTAACCGCCGCTAAATAATTTAATTTGCGACGGTTATTGTAAACCGCCGGAAAACACATAATATAGTAGCGGTTTAGCAAACCGCCGCTAAAAAATCGCCGCTAAGCACCACTTTTCTGCTAGTGCGACCGGACTCGAGGTTCCCCTGACTCGGAGGCATTCTGTCGCGAAAGGCTATCCTGGTCGGGGTTGGTGTCTTACCAGCTTCAAAGGGAGCGGGCCGAACCGCTCACCTGGGCCTCGTGTTCGACAGGCTCGTGGGCCCTCGACCCTATCTTCATCTGACGGGGTACCAGACTGACATACCATACTACACCAAGCTGGGGCTTATATTATATATATATATATATATATATATATATATATATATATATATATATATATATTATATATATATATATATAATATATATATATTTTGTTATAATACATATATATATATATATATATATATATATATATATTTTGTTATAATACGCTCCAAACAGTCCGCGCCCGTGCGCTCCTCATTTTCTGTGTTAATTATTTTAATTAATTTTTATTTTTTTTCCTCTTTCGCCTCGCTCGTCTTCTTCCTCGCGCGACAGCGGCGACGGCGACGTGCGGCGACGACGGGAGACGTGCGACGGTGGCCGGAGGCGGCGGCGGCGACACCAGCGCACCTCGCTCGTCTTCTTCCTTGGTGCGACAGGGGGCGACGGCGTCGCGACGACGACGGGCGACGGTGGCCGGAGGCGGCGGCGGCGACACCAGCGCACCTCGCTCGTCTTCTTCCTTGGCGCGACGGCGCCGTCGCCCGCTGTCGCGCCAAGGAAGAAGACGAGCGAGGTGCGCTGGTGTCGCCGCCGCCGCCTCCGGCCACCGTCGCCCGTCGTCGCCGCGACGCTGTCGCCCGCTGTCGCACCAAGGAAGAAGACGAGCGAGGTGCGCTGGTGTCGCCGCCGCCGCCTCCGGCCACCGTGGCACGTCGCCCGTCGTCGCCGCACGTCGCCGTCGCCGCTGTCGCGCAAGGAAGAAGACGAGCGAGGCAAAAGAGGAAAGGAGGAGGAGCACACGGGCGCGGACTGTTTGGAGCGTATTATAACAATATCCTCTATATATATATATATATATCGAAGTACGTAGATTCGTCCATGTCTTGACTAAGGCGCCTCATGTAACTTCTTTTTTTTTTTTTTTGAGTGACTGATAGGGATTAGCAAAAATTCGGTTAAACCGAATTAATCGAATTTTGAAATTTGGTTCGGTTAATTCAGTTTTCGATTTTTTTTTATAATTCGGTTCGGTTTCGGTTTTGAGTTTTGTAATTCGGTTAAACCGAATAAACCGAATAAAAATATTAATTTAATTATTTTTATTTAAAAATATAATTAATTAAATAAAATCTGGTTATTTTAATTAAAAATTCGAATTAAATTTAAATTTTCGGATAATTCGGTTAATTCGGTCGAAAACCGAATTAACCGAAATTTTTTTGGTTTGGTTTTCTCGGTTTTTATCGAGAAATTCGGTCGGTTCGATTTTTTTGAAAAAAATCGATTTATTCGATTTTCGGTTTATTCGGTTCGGTTCGGTTCGGTTTTAACCGAATACTCACCCCTACTAGGTGTTATGCGGTTCTTCAGTTCTTGTAAGTTTGATATTGTGCATGAACCCCTTCCATATATAGCTTCACATTAACCTAGTGCTACATTTTTTTTTATTTATCTAAAATATATAATAGTTTGTCGATTCTCAATCTTCACTAAAATGAGAATTATGTGCCCCCGCGGGTATGGCGCGATTGGTAATGACTCACTTGGGTGATCCTTCACTTCTCAGATTCGATTCCTCCCTAGTAAAGCGCGTAGTATGCTAACGGAAGAAATCGTTACAGGCTGCTGTATGGTCGGGTTATCGGGTACCGATATCATCAATGGTAAAGTCGTCTTGTGTCTCCGTCCCGCGATTTACCCTCGTTGACCGGTGGAGACTCTCGTTGAAAGCTGTGGAGCAGGGCCGGTCAGCCAAGTGGATTAGTCGGGCGTAACCCTGGATACCCTTTGTAAATCTAAAAAATAAAAAGAAATGAGAATTATGTGAAATTTGTCAACCTTGTTTATTTATAATTACCAAGTCTTCCATTTCCAAAAGTCGGAGTATGATGTGTAAAGGCTTTGATTACTTCATGACCTCTATTGATGATCAATTTCATTAGGGTTAAATTTACTTAATGAGATATAACTCTAAAATATTTGAAATATTTGAAAAGTAGATTTAAAGTAGAGAAATAAATTGATACAAATATTAGGCACATTTATCTCATCAAAGTGACAAATATTTGTCAACTATGTTTCTAAATCACCTAAAATAAAATAAGATTCTCACACCGCATGATATATGAAAGTATAAGAAATCAAATCTTTCTTATGTTAGTGTGTGATCGTGAAACATATGTTAAATGTTTGGTTCATGACAAGTTTGACCTAAGTTAAATAATTACTTGTGCGATACCCATGAGAAACTAGAAGGGATTATTTTCAAAGTGTATGTTTCTGAGACGTAGTATTACTTAAGAAAGAGTGCAAGTACTGCCAATTATTACAGGAAGTTTGAGCATGAAAAGGTCTTGTCGAGCCTCAAACAAAAGTGCCCATTAAGCCTCAAATAAAAATTCAATAAAAGAAGTAACTACAAGATATTGTGATAGCTCTATGATACACAAGGATCGCATAATTATAAGTTCAGTAGGATTCGTAGGGAGCATAAAAGATATGCCACTACAAAAAATTCAATGAATAGCAACGGATATTTTAATTATCCGTCACTATTAGCGACAAATTTAAATTATCCATCGCTAAGATTGAGATACAGGTCAAAAACCCTAAAATAGCGAGGGAATTGGTCAAATCTGCCGCAAGCGACGGATTAATAATAATCCGTCGCTTACTTGCGTCGCTATTTTAGGTTTAATTTGTCGTCGCCTCTCCATCCCCCTCCCCCCGACCACGAGTTCAGTTTTTCTCCTCTCTCGTCTTCGTCGCGTCTCTGTTGTCCCCGGTGCTCCCGACGAACCCTCCTCCGGTCACAAGTACGCTTAGTGAGTTAGGTTCTCCCCTTCCGCGGTTGTGTTTTCTCATTCCGCGGCGAACCCATCTACTGCGGGCGCGCGCGGCCAGGCGCGGTCTGCAGCTGTCGCCGGCCGCAACTGCCAACGGTCGTAGCTGTCGCCGACGGCCCAAGCCCTAATTAATTAATTAATTGATAAATTCCTTAAATAATTATGTAGGATAATTTAGTATCCTAATTAATTATCATTAGTATAGGATTAATATTTGTTTGATTCTGCCTCTAATATGTCTTGTTTGATTAATTAGAATAATTTTATTTGATTATGCCTCTAATATGTCTTGTTTGATTAATTAGAATAATTTTATTTGATTAATATTTATTTGATTAATTGGATACTAATTTAGAATCCAAATTTGATTAAATTGTGTTTGATTAATTTCGTAGTATCTTAATTAATTTTTCAAAGTTAGCATATTAATTTGTGTTTGATTAATCAGAAACAAAGTTGGATAATTTAGATTGTTATTTATGGTTGATAATGGATTGTTATTTGTGGCTGATAATTCAGATACAATGTATACGAACAAACATGTATGTATAATAGGTTAGATAATGGAGTTATCCGTGAAGAATTTTTTGCTGGAGTTGAAGAATTTGTGAACATTGCAAAGTGTTATCCTGAGTGTTTGAATGACACCGAGTTAAAGTGTCCATGTAATCAACGTAGATGTAGAATACAACATTCCATGATGAGGATACAGTGAAACTCATATCTATAGGTATGGGTTTGTTCCAGATTATTACAACTGGTATTGTCATGGAAAGTCGTATGTATTTGAATCTGTTAGACCTTCTGTCGCTTCATCATCGAACTCAATTGGTCCAGAGGCATCATATAGGCCTGCTGATGCAATGTAATCAATGGTTTACGATGAAATGAATGCATTTGATCAATCAAATGTAGATCAAATACCAACTTCTGAAGTTCAGAAAATGTATGACACGTCTCACTTGGCTACCAGGATTGATAAACTCTAGTACTTAGCCTGGAGGTCTAGAGTTTGAATCCTGGGGAAGGCAAAAATCCACTGGCTAGGGGTGGAAAGTTCTTGTGAGTAACGGCACGGTCGATGGTCGGCGACCAAAGGGGCCAGGTTGTTGGGCCGCTAAAAATGGAATTTGGCCGCCCAAGGAGCCGAGGGGTCGGGTCGACGGGCCGAGTCGTTACAATAAAAAGGCGCTTTTTATTGTAACGACCCGGCCCGTTGACCCGACCCCTCGGCCCCTTGGGCGGCCAAATTTCATTTTTGGCGGCCAACAACTTGGCCCCTTTAGTCGTCGACCGTCAACCGTCGTTACTCACAAGAACTTCCCACACCTAGCTAGTGGATTTTTATCTTCCCCAGGATTCGAACTCTAGACCTCTAGGCTAAGTACTAGAGTTTATGAATCCTAGTAGCCAAGTGAGCGCGACTCACTTGGCTACCAGTATTCATAAACTCTAATACTTAGCCTGGAAGTCTAGAGTTCGAATCCTGGGAAAGGCAAAAATCCACTGGCCAGGGGTGGGAAGTTCTTGTGAGTAACGACGGTCGACGATGGTCGACGACCAAAGGGCCAAGTTGTTGGGCCGCCAAAAATGGAATTTGGTTGCCAAGGGGCCGAGGGGTCGGGTCAACGGGCCAGGTCGTTACAGTTCAAAGCTAGTGAAAGAGAAATATGAGAAGGTATTCCTTCTGGTCATTCTCAATTGCCTGCTACAGCAAGATTATTGAATATGAAAGCGGAACATCATTTCTCAGAATGATGTTATGATGACATATGTCAATTGATGTCAGAGTTGCCTCCAACTGATAACTGCATGACTGATAGTTTCTACAATACTAAAAAATTAATTAGAGACTTGGGTTTGCCAGTCGAGAAGATACATTATTGTATCAATAATTGCATGATCTATTAGAACGAAGATAGTGAGTTGATGGAATGTAAAATGTGTAATCATCCTCGTTACAAGCATAGTAGTCGCATGGTTGGGAAAAAGAAGAAAAATATTCCGTACAAAGTCATGTATTACCTCCCTTTGACTGCTAGACTCCAACGCTTGTATGCATGAGCAACAACAGCAAGTCATATGATCTGGCATCAAAACCATGGACATGAAGGAGACATAATGTGTCATCCTTGTGATTCCCCTGCATGGAAACATTTAGATTTAACATTTTCTTCCTTTGCTATGGAACCACGTAATGTAAGACTTGCACTTTCTACAGATGGATTTCAGCCATTTAAAAGTTATGCACAACAATATTCATCATGGCCAGTTATTTTAACATCATATAACTTACCACCATGGATGTGCATGAAAGATGAATTCATACTTCTTACCGTACTAATTCCAGGTCCTCATAATCTAAAAGGGCAAATAGATGTATTTTTGCAACATTTGATTGCTAAGCTGAATCATTTATGGAATATAGGTTCAGAGACGTAAGTCATCTCAAGTAAATCAAACTTTATAATGTATGCAGCATTGTTTTGGACTATTAGTGATTTTCCTGCATACTCAATGTTATGAGGATGGAGCACGGCTAGAAAATTAGCATGTCCACATTGTATGAGACAGTCGGATGCATTTTCTTTGCCTTGTAGTGGAAAGATTTCTTGGTTTGATAATCATCGAAAATTTTGTTAGTAGAAGCCTTAGAGCCAATTATGTGATGATTGACTAGGGATTTTTTGTATCATATTCTATCATTAATAAAGGCATGTTTGGTTATTATACTTTATATTTGTGTCAAATAACTAAGTATAATAATGTCCTTGGGTAGTAGATTCTTATCTTCATTATATCGGTTGGTTGAATCAATAGTGAGATGATGTAGAGAACACTATACTAAATCATTCCTAGTGAAACATTAATATTCAAGGACAATATTAATGCATGGAGATTAGCATGTAGGTCAATTGATGACTTGAGCTCACAAGTCATGGATATATGATATCAAGTTGATACATGGGTATACATTAGAGAATGTGTACTGAATTGAGCCGCCATAGGAAAGTTTCATAGATTGTCATATGAGTGTCATAAACTTTCTCATGTGACTATTAGTATGAATAGTCCTTAGACCTGAAGTCACTACTGTTCCCTACATAAGAAGTTATGTACTTTGGTATCGTCAAACGTCACCCGTAACAAGGTGGACTATAAAGACGATCACTGGATATGTAATGAATTATACGGAGGGATAAGAGTGATATAGATGCGATCTATCCCTCCCATATGATGGGAGTGATATCTGTGGGCCCCTTGATCGAGTAGGACTACTAAAACACATGGTCATGCTCAAATGAGTCAATATAAGATATTGAACTCATTTGTTTGAGTGAGTCTACTCGGGGATCAAGAAACACAAGGATTGATCGAGGATGACACGTCTATGCATCATTGGCCAATCTAGATATCGAGGATGGAAGGACAAGGTCATATATTATCATAGTCACGGAGGTTAAGTTGGATCTCGATTTTCTCGTCACTTGAGTAGCAATGATGCATTGCTAGATGTCGCTCATTGCTTATGTGTCTAAAGCGGTTTAGACATATTGTCAACGTTACGGGAAACTATTGGGTCACACACTAAGGGTACGATGCTTCGGAGATTAATTGATCTTAGTTTGATTAAGATTTGATCCGAATTGGATTAATTCAATTAGACTCAAGTAAATCCAATTGGATTATGGGATTGAGATCTAATTTGAGTTTGACTCATTTAGATTAGACTCAACCATATTTGAATGAGATATTAATTTATTAAAATGTTTAATAAATTAATAATAGAGGAAGATGAAAAATTTATCTTCATTGGATGAAGAGAAGTTGAAGAGTCACATGAGAAAATGTGCTCTAAGTGAGTTTTTATTAGAATTAATGGAGGGAAGCTAAAGGGACAAAAACTCTTCATATTCATAGGATGAGTATAAAAGAGTTTTTCTTGTCATTTGGATGAGGAACTTGTCATTCTTCCTTCTCTTGGCCAAAATCTCTCTTCTCCCTCTCCTTCTTGCTTTGTGAATCTCCTCTTGTGGCTAGCACCACAAAGGTGCTCCGAAGCTTGAGAGATCCTGTTCGTGTGGATACGCATAGAGGCATGAACACTTGAACATGCAAGAGATCTGGCATACCTCGGACAAGCGGGATAAGCGAAGGGCGTGCGCTAAAGGTATACCTATACGATAGGAATTTGTAAATTAACTTTATATGAGTTTTCTTTCACATAGATCGCTCGTGGGATCTCTTATTTCCGCTGCGATTTTTAAATATTTTTACCTAAAGATCCCTACAGTGGTATCAGAGCCATTTGCGAAAGATCATACAAAGTTTAGAATAACTTTTATATGTAATATATGATCATTTGTTGAGATACAAAAGTTTATGTTAATCAAACTAAAAGTCCATAGCATTATCATATGAATATGAAAGTGTGTTATGGTCCGATTGTACTCAACAAATTTTATAACATGTGATTTAGGCTCATGAGCATTTTATAATCATAATAAAAATTGATGTCCTAAATCTATTGTGTGTGATTGATGACATGATACATAGTTATAGCCTTAACCCCAATATGATTGGATGTGTGTGTGTGCATGTTGTAATGTAATTCATAATACGGCCAACGTGTCGTGTCTTATCTCTATTTTTCTAGTTGAAAATAGATTTAGACTCGAATGTAACTCAAGTTTTCCTAATTTGTAATATATAAAATAAGGAGTGGAATGTTCATTAAAGAATGAAGTTACAAGAAGAAAGCCGACAACACATGACGACCGAAGGATGCACTTGGAGAAGATGTTATCCCTAGGTTGACCATCGATTTTCTCATTAGCTTAAGAAGATCGTAGTATACGGGTCATAACCATGTCACATTTTACCGCTTATATGTTGATATATGCAATGTGTGAATGTGATGCATGATTAAATAAACATTTATCTTAATTAAGTCAACTCGATATGCCTATCAAAGTTTGGTACTCATAAACTATCACGATCATTTGTTGTTGGGTTTGCCAAAGCAAAGCGACACATTTTATCTTGGTAGAGTGCGAGAGGACAATTGTGATGTCCCGCTATCGAACTTTGGGTGAGGCTTAACTAAGTCACCTCAATTGGATTGAAAAACTTAGAGGCATATCCCAAACGTTGGAAAAATTGGGTAAGAGAACAATTATATAGTCTTGGGCGATTAGCCAAAGCTAACTCAAGATGATGTGTAATGTGGATCTTGACCCTTTGTTTCCATGATTTGCATAAGATGTAATTGGTAAAATATTACCTACCTAATTATACTAAGTCATGGGCGATTAGCCAAAGCTAACTCAAGATGAGGTATAATATGGATCTTGTCCCACATGAATGTAGTCGGTATTTGGTTTGGAGCTAGTAGTGTGGGCAAATTGAGTTTGCCTACATCCATGACTAGCCCCTACCAAAGCTCTACAATTCAGTGGGAGTGTCATTTAATTAAAAACCTAATTAAATGATCTAGATATGATACTTATTTCTATATATTTTACTGTTCTAGATATGATACTTATTGTTATTAGCGAAGTGGACTTACGAGTAGGCAATGGCGCAGGAGTTGCTACTATAGCTGTAGAAACATATTCCTTGTCTTTGCCTACTGGGCTTATCTTACAACTAGAGGAGGGCTTTTATATACCTGCACTAACTAAGAACACAATTTCTGTATCTTGTTTAGACAAGAAAGGTTTTTCATTTATCATGAAGGGCAAATGTTATTCTATAATGTTAAATGACATGTTATATTGTAGTGCACCGCTTTTGAAAGGACTCTATGTTCTAGACTTAGAGAACCCAATCTATAACATAAATATCAAATGATTCAAACCAAATAATTTGAACCAAACGTATCTCTGGCATTGTCGTTTAGGTCATATAAATGAGAGTCGCATATCCCATCTCCATAAGAATAGATTACAGGACTCATTTGATTTTGAATCATATGAGATATGTGAATCTTGTCTTCTAGGCATGATGACCAAGACTCCATTTAGTGGACACGGCGAAAGAGCGATAGACTTGTTAGGACTCATACATACTGATGTATGTGGCCCATTTAATGTCGCAGCTAGAGAAGGCTATCAGTACTTCATCACTTTTACTGTTGATGTCAGTAGATACGGCTATGTGTATCTAATGAAACACAAGTCCAATCCTTTGAAAAACTCAAAGACTTCAAGAGTGAAGTACAAAACCAACTTGACAAGAGTATTAAGATGTTTTGATCAGATCGAGGTGGTGAATACCTTAGCCAAGAGTTTCGTGACCATCTAGCAGAGTGTGGGATCATATCCCAACTCACTCCACCTGGAACACCACAATTGAATGGTGTGTCCGAGCGGAGAAATCGTGCTCTATTAGATATGGTACAATCGATGATGAATCAAACAGATCTTCCTACTTCCTTCTGGGGATTCGCTCTAGAGACGGCTCTTTTCACACTTAACTGAGCTCCATCAAAGGCCATCATAAAGACATCATATACGATATGGACTGAGAAGAGGCCCACGATGTCTTTTATGAGGATTTGGGGTTGTGAGGCTTACGTTCGACGTCAAGTCTCAGATAAACTAGGACTCAAATCTGATAAGTGCTATTTTGTAGGATATCCAAAGGAAACGAAGGGATATTACTTTTACAATCCACACTAGGCAAAGTGTTTGTTGCTAGAAATGACATTTTTCTAGAAAAATAGTTTATTTCTAGAAAACAAATGAATATTATGTATTGAATGTTGTGAATGTAAATATGATAAGGGGAAAACAGGAAATAGGCTGCAGGAAAATTACAGATATTAGCGACAGATATTTTATAAATCCATCGCTATTAGTGACGGATATTTTATAAATCCGTCGCTAATAGCGGCAGATATTTGACTTTCCGTCGCTATTAGCGACGGATTTATAAAATATTCGTCGCTAATTGCGACGGATATTTGACTTTCCGTCACTAATATTTGGCTTCCCCGTCGCTACCTTGGAACAACCGAGTCCTCACCTATCCAATAGCGATGGAATAGTCAATATTCCGTCGCTATTAGCGATGGATATCGTAAGTATCCGTTGCGAATTACGATATAATAACGACAGATCTTTGATTTTCCGTTGCTATTATCCCCATATACGACAACCGAATCCGTTATTTAACGACGGATTTTTTATGTATTCGTCGCTATTTTCGACGGATTATTTATTTAAAATCCGTCGCTAATAGCGATGGATAAGCATGTTCCGTCGCTAACCTTAATACGACGGCGTGATAGCCGACGGCGTTGTTTCCATCGCTATTCCATTACTATTATCGTTTAGCGACGGATTTGCGATGGATTTGGTCCGTCGCAAACGGTTTTTTTTGTTGTGTGCATCTTTAGCCTCCTCATGTGGTCATGTGCTTCTTTGGGAGGATGACGAGTCAAGAACATACAAGGAAGTAATGTGTAATATCGATTCACTGAAATGGCTCGGAGTTATGAAGTCAAAAATGAACTTCATGTGATCAACCCCATCGAATGCGAGTGGCCACTTTCAATAAAAAAATATGTCAATCAAAATAAGATGTTAACCATGGCAAAACCCTTTCCACAATGTCCATGATTAACCCTTTGTTAAAGCCCCCGGGACTATGATGCAGCGGAAGAACGACTAGTTATTATCCAGGCATCCACGGTTCGATCCCTTGCTACGACGCATTTTGTAAGAATTTTTCCTCCAAATGGAGTGTGAACTCTGGGACGCTGGGCTTCTGGACCGCCCGCCGCTAGCGCTTCCCGATTTACTCTAGCGACCGGTGGAAAACTTCCATGGGGTCGGGTTGGTCGTCTGAGGTTGGAAAAACCTCGTTAATCATTTTCCCCCGGGGCTATGGTGCAGCGGTAGGGCAACTAGTCGTCATCCCAGGCATCCACGGTTCGATCCTTAGCTATGGCGTATTTTGTGGAAATTTTTCTCCAAATGGGGCGCAAACCCTGGGACGCTGTGTTTCTAGACTGCCCACGGCGAGCGCTTCCCGATTTATCCTAGTGGCCCATGGAAAACTTCCGTGGGGCCGAGCTGGTCACCCCAGGTTCATCTACTACCTGGTCCAACATGTCCCCACAGGATGGGCTGATGGTTAGTACGTGGATAATGTCACCATTAGGTCTGGGAGTCAAAACTTTGCAAAGTCAAGATCCCCGCCCTCCCCACGCACTAGCCACCGTATCCGGGCTAGTAACCCCCGTAATTTATCTCCTCCGTGTTAGCCCTGGGATGAATTGGCAGAAGTGCTAGGGACGAGCGAATCATCTTTTACCACCATAATTAAGTCCACAACCACATTAAGATCAATTTCCTTAATAAAAACTCAGCATAAGGTGCATGTAACAATTAGATTGCAAATAAAATCAATACAATTATATGTTTTAATGATAAAATTATATAATTTAAAATTTTCAGGAATTAACCAAAAAGACGCACGTAAGTTTTCAAATTGACCAAAAAAAATGTACGCTATATTTACCAAAAAAACGTACTCAATTTGACTTTTTTCTCTTCTCTTCCTCCTCTCTATTGTCTTTCTTCTCTCATTTTGCATGTATGCATAAATATTCATATGGGAATCCTGATATGAACATTATATAATTCATATTAGGTCCAACATTGCATTTAGAGTTGATTCTTCCAAAAATAAGTTAACACCTCTTGAGAAGACTAAATATGCAATGGAGGGCATCGTTAGACTCGTTGCAGTCTCAAAAATTCACAAAATCTAAAATGGGTCCGATCGGACCTTTCTAGGTCCATCCTGTGGATTTTTGAAGCTACAACGAGTCAAACTATGTCATCCATTGCATATTTCGACTTCTCTGGAGGTATTAAATTATTTTTGGAAGAATCAACTGTAAACTCCAATGTGGAGTATAGAGTCGATTTTTTCCTATTATATTTTAATACCTCCAGAGAAGCTGAAATACGCAATGGAGGATATCGTTGGATTTATTGCAGTCTCAAAATTTTACAAGATCTGAAATGGATCCAATCAGATATATTTAGGTTCATTAGTATATTTTGACCGAAACTCACTGATAGACTTAGATAAGTCTAATTAGATCCATTTTAAATCCTGTAGATTTATGAGGTTGCAACGAGTCTAATGATGTCCTCCATTACTTATTTCAGCTTTTCTGAAGGTGTTAAAATATTATTGGAAGAATCGACTCTAAACCCTACGTTGACCCTGATATGAATTATATCAGCCCACGTTGGGCCTAATATGATTTGGGCCTGATATGATTCATATCAGGCACAACGTGGGGTTTAGAGTCAATTCTTCCTTATTGAATTTTAACATCTTCAGAGAAATCGAAATACGCAATGATGAGCACTGTTAGACTCGTTGCAACCTCAAATATCCACAAGACTTGATTGTTAGGACCGTGACCGTCAAGCTAGAGGGGGGTGAATAGCTTTTCTTCAATTCTCTACCTACAACGTTAGCAAGCGCAAGCGGAATAACAAATAAACAAACTAAACCAATGCTAACGCCAACCTTTACGTGGTTCGAAGATGACACTCCTACTCCACGGCTATCCGTAAAGTGGACGATCCTTCGGTGGATCACTCCCCGGATGCCCTCCGGCTAGCTCGTGTAACTCCTTGTGGGTGGAGAAACCTCGCCACAATCCCGGATACACTTCTGAGCAACTAAGACTACTAATGAGCTCTAACCAAGCTCATTTCGTCAAGAGCTCTCAGCCAAAACCGAGCCCCTTTAAATAGGTCTCTTGGCTAAAAACCCACCACCAGTCGCCTACCCCCAGGGCAGTTGACTGATCCTACCCTAACTACTAGCCAACGGCTAACTCAACGGCTAGTTTTTGGGTTTACCCGTCGACTGGTCCTGGACCAGTCGACTGATGTCTCAGTGAGTTCGAGTTTTCCCGCTGGCAGTCGACTAATCCATTCCCAGTCGACTGTCCAGCTTACAATCTCACTCTCCCTCACTCCGAAGACCCTCCTTCACGTATGCCTTCAAGTACACTCCCTTGGCTTGCCCCTTGAAGTCCTCTTCCACCGGCTATCGTCCCTCGGATGCGCACGCAAGCCCTCGGCTTGTCTCCATACCACTCTTCACGTGTGCCCTTTGAAGTCCACTTGTCACGCCCCGAGACCCAGGAGCCGCTGATCCAATAGAAAATCGGACAACACCTCCCCTGTCCGACGGACAATTTACACATACACACAGATAATATAACACAACCACGCAGTTTAAAGGGCCTCAGGCCTCCAATCCACACATATATAACTGCATAAATGACTATACGTCGTAAAACCAAAATCCGAACTCACCTGAGCTGCCGGGGGCAGGAACAAAGCCAAAACCAAACGAAGTCCAACATAGGACTCAAAAATACAATACCTTCGAATAAAACGTGCATACATGGTTAAAACATCACAACGGAAGCATAGGAATACTACAGGGTCCATAACAAAACCACGTAAACCAAAAAGAGCTCCGCTGGAGCTGGGGACTGGCTGCTAGGGATCTCCTGGCATGCATCAACCTGAAATAAAATGTATGGCAACGGGATGAGTCCATAGCTCAGCGAATACCCAACAGATATGCATAGAAAGTTATACCAACAATAAGGGTTCAGCTAATACAGTCTCATATCAACAGTAGGGAAAAACTAGTACTGAACATACTGAGGTAGATACATACCTGAATCCATCTAACCTGTAAAGAGGGTAATAAGTACCAAGGGAATATCAATAGACATATAATCTCAGATAACAAGTCTCCAGAATATGCATGTCAAACAAGTGCAGCAATCAAGTGCAGCAAACAATGCACGATGCAAAATATGCACATGGTGCAATGCCATGGTCACCCCTAACTCCAGTCAAGCCACCGAGACAGGCGATACTGTGTCGGCCGAGTGGGTAGAGCTGTGACACTGTCCGTACTCTGCCATCACTGCTCCTGAGTGACCGAGAGGACAGGATGCTGTCGGGGGACCGCCCCCCTACCCCATGTATATATGAGGGAGCGTCGCTCTCATCTCCTCTGGTCTATGGGAAGAGAAGGGATCTCCGCCTGCTACCACGCTCCGAAGCCACTACCCCTGAGCGGTCGAGCGGAGCAGTACAGAGCAAATGCACACATCCTACGGTATCCACTAACCCATGAGTGGCCGTGTGCGCATATCATGTACCGGAAGACGATAGGCTCAACCACAAGGGAGTCGCTGATCGCCGGCATGCAACAGTGCAAGGATGGTGTATGATAGATACACATACCTCCCTCCCAAGTCCTCAGTATACTAGGTCTCAGTCTGAAATCGTATAACAGAAAATACAGTTAACCTACAAGGTATACTGGCCGAAAACTACAGATCCCTCAAGGTCAAAGGCAGGAGATACCTCACGATCTCTAAGCATACATATAGATATGACACTACCTGATACTGTATGGAACTAACAGCATAATAACTCAGGGATAAACCACAGGTATCTAGGACAGGCATAATAAACAGGGAGTCAACAAGTATCCAGAATAGGCATACTAACCAGGGATAACTAACAAGTATCCAAGACAGGCATAATAACCAGGGACAGGCATAATAACCAGGGATAACTAACAAGTATCCAAGACAGGCATAATAACCCAGGGATAACTAACGAGTATCCAGAACAGGCATAATAACCAGGGATAAATAACAAGTATCCAGAACAGGCATAATAAACAGGGATAGCGTATGATCTTATTGCTATCTATAACAGGCTATGCATAACAAGATGACAATATCTAAAAGATAAGTCAAAGGGTACCCGCCTCCAAAGGTAGAAGTCCGTATCAAACGAGATAGAACCACCCGTCTGAATAATCCACAACACTCAATCAAGCTCCTGTATCAAGGATGCATTTAATTAGCTATTACACTAATGATAATCAGCTAATTAATCCCTAAACCGTGTTAGGGTTACCCCTACGCTTTCCTTTTCATTTAATCGCATCTAATTAAATGGAAAGGTCCTTAACTACTCCACGTACTTAAGGTTTAGGTCTATTTCAAATTCAATGCAGATCATCCAAACTAATCTATTCTTAATCAAACTCAATACAACCACCCAAATTTACAGTAGCAGAGTTAATAACCTAACAATAACTGAATCGCAACAAACCCCAATTTACCTCTTATCTCATTACCTCAAATTTCAGGCCTTCACAGCAACAAACTGAGGAAAATGGATTCCAAGTCTACTGCAGCCAACTTCAAGCACAGAACATAGCTCTGGAATTTTCCAGCCGAGGAATCAAACTCCAACATCATTCACGCACAAAAGATTTCAAGACAAACAACCAAATCCTTACCTCAATTCTCTGAAGATCCGAAGCAATCCCTTTCCCAGCTCCAAATCAGAAACATTCCAGGCACCCGAATCTCAAGAAAATCTCCACGTTCAGAGCTCAACTTAATTGGAGTTCTTCCACCCAGTGAGTTCCGGTGGACCTATTCTCCCCGGCAACCTCCACAGCTCCACGCAGGGAAAGAACAGCCGAGATCTGCTACACAATCCAACCCCAAACTTCCATTCAAACTCCGAATCCAACAATCGAAACCAATTCATCAATCAAAGAGAGGCAGGACCCTGAGCTACACGATCAGCCCATTTCTTACCTCAATTGGGTGCCTCGGTGGAGTTCAAATCGGAGAAACCAATTTCTAGCCACTGAGGAAGATCCTGGCCTGCCCAACCTCGGATTCCCAGCCTGAACGCAGGGCTCGACTCCGCTAGAACACGCGAGGAGAGGAGGAGAAAGAATCGGCTTCTTCCGTTGCGAGCTAGGGCTCCTCGGTGCCGGTGGACACTCTGTAGAAGCCCAATCGAAGGAGAGGCGATGAAGAGTAGTCGCCGGCGACGATGGCTGCTACGACTAGGGCACGCGACGAGAGAGGGCGGTGGAAGGAGAAGGGGTGTCGGCTCTCGATCGGAAGTGGAAGGCAAACGCGAGCAACAAGCCCGAGCCCTAATCAGCCATTTATATTCGCCCCTTTTCCATTTTAGCCCAACCCAGTTTCGTCTAATTACAAAACCACCCCTAGGGTTCAAACTTGATTACAAGTTAGTCCTTATAATTGTTGGTTTAATTACATTTTGGTCCCTAAGTTTGTCTCCAGGGACCCTGAAACGTCGGCATTTTTCCCGGTAATCCTTCAGAAATTTCCGGGACCTAGTCAAAAGTGTCGGAAATCCTAGACTATATCCAGAAAAATCCCGAAAAATTTTCTGGTCCGGATTTTCGAATTGCCGTATTTTACACCACTTCCCCGGCTTGCCCCTTGGAGTCCTCTTCCCTCGGCTCTCGTCCCTCGGATACATCCTCCATGTGCGACTCACAAAGTCCTGCAAACTCAATCACACATATCAAATAACAAGAGTAAACCTAACTTAAACACTTTGCCTAAACATCAAAACGAATGGTCACTCTAGACCATAGATTGCCCCAACATTGATATGGACTCAATCGAACATGTCTAGGTCTATTAGTGGATTTTGACCGAAACCCATTTGATTAAACCTATTTTAAGTCCTATAAATTTCTGAGGTTGTAGCGAGTCTAAGAGTGTCCTTCATTGCTTATTTCAACTTTTTCAAAATTAAAAGGTAATGAGAAAAAATCGACTCTAAACCATGTTGGACATGATATGATTTATACCATGCCAAACTTGGGCCCACCTTGGGGTTTAGAACTAATTTTTCCAATAATATTTTAACACATCTGGAGAAGTTGAAATAAGCAATGAAGGGCACCATGGAACTCGTTACAGCTTTAGAAATCCATGAAACCTGAAATAGGTCTAATTGGACCTGTCGAGGTCCATCAATGCATTTAGGTTAAAATTCACTAATGAACCTAGACAGGTCCAATTGGACTCATTTCAAAACCTATGGATTTTTTAGGCTATAACGAGTTCAATAATGCCCTCCATTGTATATTTCGACTTCTCCGAAGGTATTAAAATGTAGAAAAAGAAGAATCGACTCTAAATCCTATGTTGAGCCTGATATGAATTATATTATGTTCATATTAAGCCTCCCATATAAATATTTATATATGCATGCATAAAAAAGAAAGAAGAGAGGAAATAGAAGAGAAAAATCAAATTTAACAAGAGAGATAAAATAGGAAAAATACATAATTGAGTGTGCTCTTTGTAAATATCAAAGTCGTACATCTTTTGGTCAAGTCGGAAACCTACATGCGCCTTTTCATAAATTCTCATAAAAATTATAATTAAAGGTCTTAATAGCTAAGTGAGAGATATAAATCTTTTATATATATATATACACACACACTGAACCGTGTAAGCAACATTCCGTATTACTCATTCGCATACTTAAGTTTCAAATTTCCACAAACGCATAGCACTTTTCCATTATACCTCTAACTTCTTTTCACATTCAATTTTTTTTTCTTTCCAAGCTCAAATTTTTCTCAGTCCGTTCAAAAATTTACTGTTCTCAATTTATATTGTTAAATTCAGCTCTGAGGGCATGGATATATTAAAGAAATTTCTAAAAGCATATTGGTTTCAGTTTGAAATGATTTAAAATTCTCTATGTCCATTACTCAGTTTTGGACAAACTTGATGAATGAAGTCACGTTATTTGAAAATTCAAAATTTTAATATTTTTTGAATTAGGGAAGTCCTAGGAATTTATTGGTCATGTTGGTTAGTGAATACTATTGTCGTAAACCTTTGAATGAGCTTGTACCAAATTTTATCAAGTCATTGTAAGTTTAAAATTCACTGTATTCAAGTTCCGTTGTTGAATTCATATATGAGGACATGAATACATTAAGAAGGCTTCCAGGGAGTAAATTTTGTTTTGAAGTGTGGTTCTCTAAATTCGTATAAAGTTGATTGATGCAACTACACCATTCAAAAATTTAAAAGTTTGATATTTTTCAAATCAAATGAGTTCTAAGAACTCATTGACGGTGTTGATTAACGAGTATTATTGTCATAAGCTCATAGTTTGTAGAGTTACAGTCCTATGTAGGATTGATTTAAAGTCAAAATCAAATCAATTGAGATCGGATCATAGAATTATACGATCCTACTAAAAACCATTAAAATTTAATTTAATCGGTTGAGTATTCTTTCACTGCCTGTCAACGAGGACCCTCTCCGAGTCACTGGCCAACGACAAGGATATTATCTGCGGTTCTGCCACATGTAAAATCGTTTATAACATAAGATCATATCAATATTATCAAGAATGTATAATTCCACTGTAAAATTCGATCTCAATCGATCCTAGATCAATTTACTACTTCTAGGAACATACGATTTGGATCGATATTTTGCAAACTATGCCTCAAACTTATAATAAATTTTATTAAACTTTTATAAATTTAAAAATTTACTACTAATCGCGTTGTCAAATTCAGATCTAAAAGTATAAATTCATTAAGAAGACTTCTTAATTTACACAGTCAAATTTAGATCTAAAGGCAAAAATACACTAAAAAAGCTTTTCAATTTATATTATCGAATTCAGATATAAATGCTTGTCAACGGATGAATATAGAAAATTTCGAATGACTTCAAACTAAAATCAATATACTCCTACAAGCTAGATTAACTTATCTATATCCTCGGATCTTAATTTGACAACGTAAATTAAGAATTTTTGAATGGATAAAATAAAATTTTAAAAGTGAAAAGAAGGAAGAGATATAATAGTAAAGAGCTACTTATTTTTGAAATTTTAAAACTTAGGTACAAGGAAAAATATAATACTGAATCATTTCAGTTTAATTCGTATCTACTATATTATCAAACAAGTATAAAAAAATTTCAAATCAGTTTACAAATATTTTATCTATTTATAGCACTAAATGAACTTATCTGACTAGTCCAATTGTCTAGTTGGTTCAAGTAGTTGGCGATAAACAGTCTGTAAGATCACTGACAGAATCTAGAAATGCATGGAGTTCATCATAATATTAAAACTTTGCAGTTACACATCAAACCCACCCATCTAAAACTTGAAACAGAAAAATTCTGCTTCTGGTTACAATAACGTCTCCAAAACTTTGACCATATATGTGTTAGCCACAAAGGAATTTAAACCCCACAAAAAATTTAATTCCATAAGAAAAGAAAATTTATAACCAAACATAAGTAGCTGAAAAGGAGCAAACGCAATGATAGTGGAGCATAAAACACAATTTTCTACTGACCTTCAAATCTTGTAAGCAAAACAAGGCCAAGATGAAAACACATTTCTCAGTGGTATCTCCACAGCTACACACAAAAAAAAACTTTTCAAGGTCTCTTCCTAATAGCGCCGTAGTTCTTGGTTGCCTGAAACATGAACGATAAAAGTTAAAATCTTGTAAACGAGTTTTTGCAAGCTTCAAACGATAAGGGACAAAAGGATTGCCCTCCAATATTTGAATCTACCAACTTAAACTAGCAATTTATTAGGTTCACTAATAGTCTAGGAATTTGAGAAATCAGATTGGTTGCTGAAGCACACTAATTGTATAGATCACCCATGACTTCAAAGATCCAATGGGTTGAGAGAAACAAATTCAGAAAACATCACAGATTTCACATGTAAGATGACTAGGTAGTTTGACTGACTAATCTAGAGGTTTCGCAAACAACACTTGAGTTTGCAGGTAAAGTTTACAAGATTGAGAACAAGAAATTGAAAATTATACCCGTGGCTGAACCCTCTTAAGTCTGTTTGAGATGTCATCCTCATCATCGTCATCGTCATCCTTGTTCATGAACATGTTGTGGATGGAACTAAAGTCTGGTTTCCTCCCTCTCTTTGAAGATGATGCGGAATCCCTACCCCTTCCTCTAGGAGCAGCTCTTTTCCGACCTTTTGTTTTATTAATTTCTTCAGGTTCCTTCAAACAAGCAAAGCAAGAGAATAAAATTGCAGCCCATGGCAGAAACTGGCATTCATATAGGAATTGTTCTGCATGAGATTGGTAAAGGGTGAACTTACAGAACTCTCCACAATTTCATTCATTTCATGTCTTTCTGTTTCCTCGCTTGAAGGGGAGTTGATTCCTTCGTCCACAATATTTCTAGTAGCCACAGACATGGAGATTGACACAGATCTTTAAGAACAGAATTAAAGGACAATGAGCACAAGATAAACAACCTAAAATTATCAATTGTATGAATTTCCCAGATATGGACCAAATAGCTCATAAAGCATTAGCACAGCTAAATAGAAATACTTGCCATGCATATCAAAGTAGTTAATCACTCAGAATTGGGTTATCTGTGATGCATACACACAATAAAGAGCATCATAAAGCAGCATGTTACCCTGACAGTGACATTTTTGCCAACAGAACAATCCTAATCTGAGCACACTTAATGTAGGACCTTAAATATTCTTAGTGGAAATTAACTGAAGAAAAACAGAAGCACTCAAGATCTAACTTAAAACAAATACATTGTCAACCATATAGGTTATAACATCATAATTCAAAAATATCACCTCTTAGATTGGCGGGTTTTCATAGTTTCATCTAGTGACATCTGCTTTAGTCTACCAGAACCCATTCCCCTTCCTCTCCTTGTAGCCCCACCTCTTCCTTGGGAAGGCTTTGAAGTGGAGAGAATCTGCCTTGTCTCCTCTTCATCACTAAAAGAATTAGCACTAGTTGGGATAGTTGCATTTTTCCTTCTGGGATCCTGGATGCACCCTCATATAAAGTTATATATATATATATATATAAGAAACATATTCTTTGCTGCTTTGAGCTTTTCTGAATGCTTATGTTAGCTCATGTCATTCAACCTGAAAGTTGTGTGAGCCCGTTGTTATTGTCATATTGTCCTTCTGACGAAGTGACCTCTCTTTCGCACGTTCCTGTAGGAAAAACGTTAACCAGGTAGTCATATCTACTATATGGCTGATTAAACATCTGGCGAAACACAATAACACCAAGGCATGCCTGCATGCACATTCCCACTTTGACTATCAGGTCATCATCATCAATTTTTGATGTATCAGCTTCAGCAGTCAATTTGTTCTGTGGTATAGACAGAATATTAAAATAAAATGTTGAACATGTTTATGAAAGCTTTGAGGCTCAAAGACCAGAACAAAAAAAATGGAAATTCACTCTTCAGAGATTTCTTACCCTTGTTTCCTCGAGATTATTCCTCAAGCACGAGTAAAAGGCCAATTTGTCATCTTTGTTTACAAAGTCATGCAATGCAATGTCCAAATCATTGACTGCAAGTATCTCCATTTTCTGCATTAAAAAAATACGTTCACAAACAAGAATTTTCAGTTTCCTCTAATCTGTATGTGTTGTCAACGTGGTTTTAAAAAACCTAGGCAAACTTTGAAGGGAAGGCACAGGCAGCGTATGGTATTTGTGACCCCCCTACACCATTGAGAAAAATAACTACATGGCTCATTTAAATATGCTTGGTTTGAACCAAATTTACTTAAAACCTAAGTTCCACTATTTGGTATCTTATCACTTATAATGGTTCACTTAAACACTTGTATTGTATACTTGACAAACACTGTAGATAATGACTAAATGCATTTCAGTTTTAATATATCTTATTCTATATTATTTATGAATAATGCATATGTTCTTCATAATTAACATATATGTTTTTCTATGTGGAAGTATGAATTGAATGAACTAATTAATTTGCTTCATTGTACACTAGTACATTTTTAACAATGTACAATAACTTTAATATTTAATTTTGACTGCATATGCATATGTGGAATGTGGATATGCCTTCTGGAAGCATGGTTATCAATATGATAGTTGAACCAAAGACCATAGGATGAAATAGTAGTGAAACGAACACGGCCTCAATAACAAATAGAAACTAGAATGGTAACCAAGTTCTTGAATGTAATTAATATTATTGTTTATGCATAAATATTTAGATTGGTACATTCAATGAAAAAACTTTTTAGTGACAAGATTATAAATTTATAGAAGGTAAAAAAATTTGAAAAACTCAGATAATTTGTATGAGAGGAACCTATTCAGTAGGACAGAAAAAACGGGTTTCCTCTGTTTTGTTTCAAGAAATTATTTTTCAAATTTTCTAATCTTTGGTGCAATAAGAAATCATGGTCAATAGAAAAAAAAATTAAAGGGAAAATTTCTTTTGATAATAGCCATTTTGAGGAAAAATGAATTCCCTTGGGAAAAAGTAAAAGTTAAATTCCCCATCCATAAGTCGTTTGCTATATCAATAAACTTTTCTCTATTCGTCAATCTTCTCACTCATTCATGTAGGTGATCGATTTTAGAATGTTGATTTAACCGACCAAGCACACAAGTTAGGGCAATTCGATTGGGTCCAAGTGGGTTGATTGAGCTGAGCAGTTTGGTAGGTCCGATTGGTTCTAGCGGGCTAGGCAATCCAGGGTGATGGTGATAGCCAAGTTGATGGAGCTAGGTGATTCCGTCGGGCCGATCAAATTGAGTCATCTAATAGACTGAGCAAGTCAAGTGAGCTAAACAATATAAGTGAACTGGGCAAACCAAATTAGCAATCCAGACAAGTGATTACATTGGGCTGTCATGGCAAAGTGATCAGATGCTCTGGTTGGTCAATCAAGTTGATCGTGATGGCCGAGTTGATCAAACCAGGTGATCCTGTCAAGTCGAGTGATCTGATCGAACTAAGCAAGTCAAGTGAGCTTGGCAATCTAAGTAAACTGGGGAATCATCCAGACAAGTGATCATGTTGGGCTGTCAAGGAAAGCCAATCAAGTGCTCTGGTTGTGCCGATCAAGTCAGGTTGGATTATTTAGATTTAGTTGAGGGGGGGATGGGTTTCTCTCTTGGCCAAACAATGTCATCTTAGACACACAAATGCATATCTGCACTAAACAATCCATGCATATCTATGTATACAAACTTCACTTAGGAAAATACAAATCTAATACCAAATTTTAAACATTGTCATCTTAGACACACAAATGCATATCTGCACTAAACAATCCATGCATATCTATGTATACAAACTTCACATAGGAAAATACAAATCTAATACCAAATTTTCAAGCAACTATTTGGAACCAACTACTTGAATATTATCCCTCAAGCAAGGTTATCTCTACACTAGTAATATTTTAATTCATCAAATCACATTCTCAGCTCTTACACATTCCCCTATAATTGATTCAACTTATCTAACTATAAAATTTATTAGTCACCTTTCTTACAATCTAGATTTTTCCTTATTAATAATATTTTATAGCAATTAAATAAAATTTGATTTTTTTTTTGGTTATATTCATGTAATTTGGGCCCTTTTGAGCATTTTCTAGATGTTAAATTGGGGTTAAAAACTCTCAAAACAAGAATTTAATCCTAGGATAGGCAAAGGCCAAATTGGTCGATTTCAAGTTTAAATTGGAATTATTTCGACCACGTAATTTAGTTTGAGTTCAAGGGAATTGGATCCATCTCAATAGTAAGTAAAGTTTAAAATTTGGAGTTGTGCTCAAGAAACATTATCATGTTGTGACGATACGATTTCAATGCTTTTTAAAAAAAAAAACATATTAATTAAAAAATATTTTTATCAATATTTGATAGTTATAGATGCTCATCATAGACGGATTTAAATGGGGGCTATCTTGGGCTATAGTCCAGCCCTATTACCCAGCCCAAACATTTTTTTTAAAGGGGACAAATCTAATTAACGTATTATGTTCTATTTCCATATCTCTGCTCTACGTATCTCTCCGAAGACCGGGACAAACGGGCAGTAGGTAACCCTAAGGTTTAATCTTTTTCTTCTTCTCTTCTCTGCCGTCCCGCCCGCATCCACAACCTGCTGAGATCGAGTCGCACGATGCTTTGGCTGCACACGCGACCAACTCGCACGATCGCTGCCGTGGCCACATCGTGCGGCCACCGCCTTGGTTTTGATTTTGTTGGGCTTATGATTTAATTTTGTTTATTTTATTCTCAGTTTGTAAAATGTCTCTAGTAAGTTGTTCTAGTTACTTGGTTTGAAAGACGTAGATGTTGCTGAGGTTGGAAAGAAGTAAGCTAAATTAAAAGTACTATTACTGTCTTATTGTCCACTTGAATTTTTCTCAAATAGACATTGTTGTTGCACTCTAGGCCCTCGCCCACAGAGGCGTAGTCGTCGACATGGCCGCCTTCGGCCGCAACTGGTATGACTGAATTAACGTGTCCTCCATGCCGGCATACCCTTATGAGTTACGTCGAAGCCGAAGTCGAGCAATTATGGATTGAGGTCCTACACAAGAAGCTCGAGCACTACGTCGTGATCGAAACCTCGACCTCACCGTTGGTGACACGCTCTCTAACACCAGCATCAGCAGTCGGGCCTTCCACCATGACCCCCAAATTTTCTACATCTATAAATTAGATATCATTACCGGTAAATTAACTTAACAATTTCATAAATAATGAATAAGAAATCATTTAATCAATTTTAAAATTTGGTGAAATATAGGAAAAGGTGAGATAGTAACGTGCTCCCGCGAAGTGAACTCGAACCTCTTTTACGATGTCCTTGGCGGATGGCCAACTCGGGATAAGCTCAACCCTCCTCTAATTCTTGGATCCGTCCCTGATGCTCACTATTGAGTTATATTTGAGATGTTGAATCTTGAGTTCAAAATTTGATATTATCTCGTGAGACATTTAGTGTTTATTGAATCTTTTGTAACAACTATTCAATAATGTATAAATTTAAAATTTATATTTTTATTATTATTGCACATAATTAAATTATCTTAATTATAATCTTATTGCAGATGCATCAAGCCAAGAACTTGTATTTATAATAGTGATGAAGATTGATCTTAAATTTTAAGTTTTATTGTAGAGCCATCAAGTCTGAGATCTTACATGTATAATGGTCATGAAGAAGATCAGTTTCAACATTTCCAGATGTATTTTAATAATTTTAAGCATTTATTATGTTACATATAATTGAAAACCTCAAATTATTTATGGATTAATATAATTTTATATTTTGAGAATATGTAAAAGTGTTATCTAAACTTTATATTGTATAGTAAAAGGATAAGGGATGATAACTTTGATTTATTGATATAATGTATATATTATATTGTATATGTATACATACGATAATTCTTAGATGAATGAGTGTTTATAGGTTTTCAAACATTGAACAATTTAGATAAATGCTAAATATATCTCTTTCTCTTTTCTAACAATGATATATTTGTAGCTCGAATTATAATTTATGCAAATAATTAAGATAAGTTTAGTAAAATACATAATAAAATGTGACTTTACTAATATCAAAAGAAATGTGATGTATTTTAAATGATATTTTTAATAAATTCAATTATAATAGTATAAATAAATAAATAAATTTTAAAAAATAACTAAATAAATTTTTATGTTGTGCCAAACCCTAGTTCTTTATTTACATTTAAACTAAATTTGAGGAACTTTAGTTTTCTTGTCACATGCTAACACTATTTCTCTCGATCTTTATTGACATCACAAAGAGTTAGCATAAAAAAAAATTTTAAATACCAAATTTTATCTTATTTAAAAAATTTACTTTTAATTGTTTTTAAAAAATTAATTAATTAATTTAAATTAAACGAATATTTTAAAAATTAGGGTTGAGTAAAAGTTGACTTAGGGTTAGGTGGAGTCCACTAAGTAGATATGGCAATTATGATCAAGTAGGTTTAAATTATATTTTATTTAAATTTATTTTAATCTGTTTAAGATTGAACCAAATTTATATATAGAATAATTTGGTTCAATTGTAGTAGCATATTTTATGAAAGGGAGCATTGGTGCAACAGTAAAGTTAATACTGTGTGACCTTATGGTCAAGGATTTGAGTTGTGAAACCCACTTCTTGTAATGCAGGTAAAGTTGCGTACAATAGACCCAATATAATCTGATCCTTCCTCGAGACCTGGATTTGAGGGAGTTTCATACATTAGGGCTACTCTTTTATAGTAGCATATTTTATAAGATTAGAAATTAAATTATATTTAATTCTCTTTTTTATCTTCGCATCCTCTGTAGCAACAACTATTTTTCCTTGGAGAAATGATACGCACAGTGAAAGTGAATGCCTCGGTGAAAACTTTGATCGTCACTCGGCGGCACGTCCAACGTCCGATCGCCGATCGGACACTATTGGCCGCCTCTGATCGCCGACCTGAATCAAACTATACCTTGGGAGAACGGTGAACCCGTCAGGATCGCCGCCAATGATGAACCCGTAAAAATCGATGGTGAATAATGCGAGATCGCAATTGCGGCGATCCCCGACGGGTTCACCGTGCCCACAGGGTATAGTTTGGTTCGGGCGCGACGGCCGGAGGCCGCCGATAGTGTCTGATCAGCGATCGAACGTCGGACGTGCTACCGATTGATGATCAAAGTTTTCACTGAGGCATTCACTTTCACTGTGCGTATCATTATTCTTTTCCTTGCTCTGTGTCATAGAGGAGGGAAAGGGATAAAATAAAAAATCTCAATGAAAAAAATAAGGTTCGACCATGCCTAGTCGTCGCATCCTAACTACCTTACCGCAAGGCCTCTTACAATGGCTAGCCAAACCACAAGGCCTCTGCCTCTGCTGGGCCACAAGGCCTCTTATGACGGCCTTGCCTAGTTGAGAGGCCCCTATCACCTCGCAGAGAGCTTGTCGCAAGGTGTAATCGCCGTGATGACACAGCAGCTAAGTTCTCCATCTGATGTTGGCACAAAAGAGTTCTAGTACCAATCGGCAGTAGAATAATAAATTCTCATATGCCCATTGACACTGCTTAGTATCAAACCGTATTCTTGATCCATTTCCCCAACCTTTAAGCCCCACACTCATTTGCTGAAAATCACCCCCCCCCCCCCCCCAATATTGTAACCAGTATTACAAATGGCAATAGGCAATAGCAAGGCAGTCGATGACCATCTACCGCCTAGGTAGTTGAATTTTTTTTATTATTTTTTATACATAATATTATAAATAATTGTTATTCTTTATAATATTTACTTTTAACAAAATATATTAATTAAAAATTTAATCTAAATATTTAAAAAGAAAAAATATAATTTTTTAAATATATATTAAATTAATGAAATAATTTTATTAGACTTTAATTAAGTCTATCTGAGTTGATTAAAATTATTAACCTAAAGTAATTTAATTAAACTCTAACCTACAACTTACCTGCGTACCCTGTTTCAGCTGAGTGACAAATTCGACGCATTTGGGCCCGTCACCGGCTCAACCAACGCTTCTGGGCCCATCGCCAGGCTCGTACGACACGTCCGAGCTCACGCAACGCATCCAGACTCGTCTTTGGGACAAGGCGACGCATTCGGCCGCGTTGAGGTTGCAAAATGGCAACGGCGACGGCAATTCCTGTTAGTAGAAGCCCTAGAGTCAATTATGTGATGATTGCCTAGGGACTTTTTGTATCATATTCTATTATTAACAAAGGCATGTTTGGTTATTATACTTACTTTATACTTGTGCCAAATAACTAAGTATAATAATGTCCTTGGGTAGTAGGTTCTTATCTACATCCTATTAAGACTATCTTCATTAATATTTCTTCTTTGTTGAATTAATAAATTTCAAAATATCCAAAACTCTTCAAAGATTTACATATTCATTCCTCTAAATTTACCTTCTATTCTTTTCTTATCATCGAAATTATATTTTATATTTTCAGTTTTAGTTCTACTTAAAATTCTTAGTGTCTAAATTTTTTTCTACAATTCAAGCTTTGGGTTTAATATATCTATAGTCTCATCAATTAATGTGATATTACGTGCACATAAAATGCACCAGAATGCATATATTAAATAGCATCAATGAGTTCCTCTGGTATTAGTAGATAAATAACTTAAAGAGGAGACTCGTGAAAATAAAGCTAAAACTTGAATTGTAATTCTTCAGTTTATGCGTGTTCATATAAATACTATTAAAATATTTCATCCATCTATAAAACAAAATAGTACTCATCAGAAATATCAATAAATGGACAAAACCTGAACATGGAAAGTTTCAGGAATATACCAAATTACTCTCAGCAACTAGAGCCTCAATGTTTTGTTGATTTAGTTCTTCTGGACGAAGTCTTTCAGACTCGTCAATCTTTTCTACAATATGCTCCAAAACAAATATTGATTAATTAAAGAACAATTCATATACAAAACAAATGATGTTTGGCAAAGTAGGAAATAAACTAGGTTATCAGAAAACAGAGTGATGATGCTTGCTGTTAAAAGAACAATGAATATATATGATAAATGCTGTTTGCGGCAGAAGAAAAAAAGAATAATCTTATAGTAATTAATGTAGTAGAGAGTCCTGGATTTTCTGGGCAGTGACTAATTATTGGTTGGTAGCTACCAAATGCCAATATGAGGTAATCTAAATTGTTGCATTGTAATCCTAAAATTTCAATAAAGGTAAATTGCTGAATTTATAGCAATTGAACGCACTTACTGTTCAATAGTTGTTAGTTGTTATTGTCTTATTGAGACTAAACTTAGTTTATTCAGGACAGAGTAATTGTGATTAAGAATTGTTTATAAGTTGGGTTTGAGCTGGACTTGAATTTGAAATAGTTTGATTACGTTAGTGTTGAACCTCAACTTATTAAAGCTGGGTGGTCTAATTTTTGGTATGGTGGGGTCCATTAGGTGGGCCAGCTCAGTTTGGACATAGGGTTAGTTTGGGATTAAACCAAGTTTATATTTGGGTTGAATTAGTTTTGTCATGTTTTGCTTGGGTTAATGGAGTCTTGAGTTACTTGGGATTATTAATCCTTTCCCTTTTCTCTCCCCGCCTAACTCTCTCTCCTAATTCTTCCTCCCCCCTTTTCCTCTCTTCATGACACTGCTTTAATTCCAATGCAGAATTGCATGATTGGAGTCGTCCATAAGCGATGGCACTCACTTCCTTCAACAACGGTGGATCTTGTGGATCTACTGGTGGTGGCTCTCTCTTGCTCCCAATCTCTCTTCCTCCCTCGTGTCCTCTTATTTGTTCATGGCAGGGCCTCATCCCCCTACAAGCAGTGTGCTCACCCCTCTTCCTACAAGCCTCGAGCGTGGTCTCTCTTTTTTCTTGCTTTCTTGATATTTTCCCCTCGACGCCATGTCCATTCTGATGAGCAACACCAACCAAACCACCTAATCGGAGAGGGAGCATCTTTTAGGATCTCAAATACAAAGAGACGGATCATCTGCTGAATTTATTTTTTCAGGATCACTTTGATTTTGGTTCAATTTCAATCATCCTACGACCTTGAATTTTCTTGCTTTCTTATGTCGAATGCAGCAATGTGTGCTTCTAGCATGACCTGATCTCCAAATTTTTCCACCATGCTCAACCCTTTTATGGTAAGTTTGAGTTGGTGCTTCTTGCTTGTGATCTTAGCAACCACCTTGGTGACCACAATATTCAAGTGACGCCCACTCTTGATAACAACGATTTCACATGATTTCTCCACATACGTTGTCTAATTTAGGAGAAAATATATACCTAATGCATCACGTCTCATAATTTTTGTTTCTGCATCATCCACAGCTAATGGTTCTTCTAGAGGATAAATATCTTAATTTTCATCCTTTTCAATTGAACTGTTTAAGTTATTTATGCTAAACTAGGCTCGACTTACTTTTGATTTTGGGGCCTTCACAATTATACATCTAATGGTTCATCTAGAAAATAAATATCTTAACTTTTAACTTTTCAATTGAATGTGTAGGTTGTATGTCCAAGTTAGTTATACCAAATTAGGCTCAGTTTACATTTCAATTTCCTTTACAACTACCATTTATTCCTCTCATATCTCTCGAATAATGATAATGTTGTCTCATTATCTCATTCTAAAAGTATTGATAAGTAATAATGCTCCTATAAAGTAACACCTTCGTCATATATATTGTTGTTGTTGTTGCTTTTACATGATAAATGATGGTTAAATTATGCATAAACAAAGTTATTTTAAATAATCAGTTTATCAATAAGATGGATGACGAACTAGCTGCCATGATATGCAAACTTTTTGTAGGAAAATTATTTAAACATAAAAATTTAAACTAACCAACTAATTAATCAAAATAAATTTTCAGAAAATAAAGGCAGTGAAGGATTGTGTAATCCTAGTCCAATTTTGAAATCGATACAGGCCAATCTTGATCAAATCAGTTGCCAATCTTGATCAAATCAGTCGCGTACTAAAATATAAGCTTGCAATGTCCTGCTAAAAGGGATTGAGCCATAAGCCAGATCCAAAATTTAGAAAAAGTTGTCACCTTGGTGGCTACCAGAGGGAAGATCGCCTGACTTCTACAGAAGAATCTGGAGACTAAGTTGCCGCTTAAATGACAAAAGGGATTATACTACTAAAATAGAATTATAAATCTCACTATTTTATCTTCGCTACAAAATAAAAAACTTAACAACAACAACAACAACAACAACAACAAAGCCTTATCCCACTAGGTGGGGTCGGCTATATGGATCCTTTTACGCCATTGAGTTCTATCCCCTACTATATCATCATCTAGATTTAAATAAAATTTATCTTGTTTTATTGTTGCCAACCAAGTCTTTTTTGGTCTTCCTCTCCCTCTTTTAATGTGCGTATTTATCATAGTTTCACATCGTCTAACAGGGGCATTTATTGGTCTTCTAAGTACATGTCCGTACCATCTCAAACGTGTCTCCCGAAGTTTTTCTTCAATAGATGCAACTCCGACTTTCTCTCTAATACTCTCATTCCTTATTCTATCCATCCTCGTATGTCCACACATCCACCTTAACATCCTCATCTCTGCAACTTTCATCTTTTGCTCATGTGCTCGAGTCATAGCCCAACATTCAGCACCATATAACATAGCAGGTCTAACTGCCGTTTTGTAGAACTTCCCTTTAAGTTTTAGAGGTACTTTACGATCACATAAGACACCCGATGCTAATCTCCATTTCAACCATCCTGCTTGTATTCTATGTAAGACATCTCTCTCAATTCCTCCATCACTTTGCAAGAACGATCCTAAATACTTAAAGTTCTCGATTTTAGACAACTCATCATCTCCTATCTTAACAATTGTTTCACTACGTCTAGCATTGCTAAACTTAAATTCCATATATTCAGTCTTTACTCTACTAAGCCTAAAACCTTTCATTTCTAGAGTTTCCCGCCAAGATTCTAGTTTAGCATTTACTCCTTCACGTGTCTCATCTATCAAAACAATATCATCTGCAAACAACATGCACCATGGCACTGTATCTTGAATGTGCCTAGTGAGTTCATCCATGATTAGTGTAAAAAGATAGGGACTTAAAGCTGATCCTTGATGTAACCCTATCCTTATTGGAAATGCTTCAGTCAATCCACCTGAAGTCTTCACTCTAGTCGTTACATCTTCATACATATCTTTAATTAGGTCAATATATGTTACGCTAACGCCTCTCTTTTCTAGAATTCTCCATATAATTTCTCTTGGTACCCTATCATAAGCTTTTTCTAAATCAATAAATACCATGTGTAGATCTTTCTTTTGCTCCCGATATTTTTCAATTAATTGCCTAAGAAGATGTATAGCTTCTATTGTCGACCTTCCAGGCATGAACCCAAATTGATTTTCGGTTACCGTGGTCTCCTTCCTCAATCTTTTTTCTATTACTCTTTCCCAAAGTTTCATGGTATGACTCATTAATTTAATACCCCTATAGTTTGCACAATTTTGTATGTCTCCTTTGTTCTTATATAAGGGAACTAGACTACTTACCCTCCATTGATTAGGCATTTTTTTTGTTTTCAATATTAAATTAAATAATTTTGTAAGCCATTCAATACCTTTTTTCCCTAAACATTTCCATACCTCTATTGGGATATCATCCGGTCCCACGGCCTTTCCATTTTGCATCCCTTTCAAAGCTTGTTCTACTTCTGAAGTTTGAATTCTCCGATGAAAATTAAAATTTCTATACTCATTTGAAATACTTAAATTGCCTAAGTCAAGTTGGTCCCCTAAACTTTCATTAAAAAGTTGATGAAAGTAAATCTTCCACCGCTCTTTTATTTCGCTATCATTTACTAGTACTCTATCGCATTCATCTTTAATACATCTTATTTGACTAAGGTCTCTTGTTTTCCTTTCTCTTGCTTTAGCTATTTTATAAATGTCTCTTTCCCCTTCTTTTGTATCTAAATTTTGATATAATCGTTCAAAAGTTTTATTTTTTACTTCATTCACTGCTTTCTTAGCCTCTTTCTTGGCTATTGTATATTTTTTTAAGTTTTCCTCGTTCTTACAAATATATAATTCCTTATAAGCTATTCGTTTTTCTTTCACTTTCTCTTGTACTTTCTCATTCCACCACCAAGATTCCTTCCTTGGTGGTGCATGCCCCTTTGACTCACCGAGTACATCCTTAGCTACTATTTTCAACTTTGATACCATCTTATCCCATGTCGTATTAGAGTCGCTATATATTTCATCTAATGCTTGTATTCCTACCTTCTCCTTCAATATGTTTTGCTTCCCATCCTTTAACTTCCACCACTTAATTCTAGGAGTCGTGTATATTTTTCCTCTATTGATATTATAACTAAGGCGTATATCTAACACTACTAATCTATGTTGGGTAGTTAAGCTTTCTCCAGGGATAACCTTACAATCTTTACAAATCTTCCTATCTCTCTTCCTAACCATAAAATAATCAATTTGTGATTTATTATTCCCACTTTTGAATGTGATCAAGTGTTCTTCTTTTTTCTTAAAAAATGTATTAGCTAGTATAAGGTCATATGCTATCGCAAAATCCAATATAGTTTTTCCTTCTTCATTTCTTGTTCCAAACCCATAACCCCCATGTACTCTCTCATATTCTTCATTTTTCGCTCCGACATGTCCATTTAGATCGCCTCCTATTAAAATCATTTCATTTGGCGGAATGTTTTGTAATACCTCATCTAAATCGCTCCAAAATCTTGATTTAGTTTCTTCATCTAATCCTACTTGAGGTGCATATATGCTAATTACGTTCACAACTTCTTTCGCCACTACTATCTTGAGAGCTATAATTCTATCCCTCTTTCTAACTACACCAACAACTTCATCTTTTAAAGAACTATCTACAAAAATACCCACTCCATTTCTTGTTTTACTCTTTCCTGTATACCATAACTTAAAACCCGAGTTCTCTATCATTTTTGCCTTCTCACCTACCCATTTTGTCTCTTGCACACACAAAACACTAATTTTTCTCCTAATCATTGTATCTACTACCTCCATTGTTTTACCAGTGAGAGTTCCTATATTCCATGTTCCAAATCTGAGACTATTACTTTTCTTATAATGTTTATTCTTAGTCCACCTATGGTGTGAGAACTCTTGCCTATTTAACACTACACCCAAGTTCTCATGGAGATGTAGCGGTCCTTGCCGAGACGTTACAGTCGGACCCTGCAACGCGAACCCTTGCATATTTAGCACTACACCCGGGTTCTGGAGATGTAGCGGTCCTTGCCGAGACGTTACAGTCGAACCCTGCAACGCGTTCCTTCCGGGGAACATCCTAGCATTAGCATAATACTTTAATGGATCCATTCATTGAGTATTTGCCATAGTTTTTTTACGCTGGCTGGCAACCTAACGCAACCCTCCTCCTTTATCCGGGCTTGGGACCGACCATGACTAGGTCGTCACAGGCGGAGTTAAAAAAAAAAAAAAAAAAAAAAAAAAAAAAAAAAAAACTTAACACTTCTTAAAAATTAAAAATTTGTAAAATCTAGAGTTCCTATTTAAAATTCAATTAAAAAAACAGTAAATTGTCTTAAAATCCCTAACACCAAACTCAACTTCCTCCTCAGTCCCTGCGTTAGAAAAAATTTATTCCCACTCCCTACATGCAAACTTTTCATTGTTTCAACTCTTTAATGCACTCCGATTTTCCTAATTATCCTTATTTTTTTAGGTACAAAAAGTTCAAAATGAGATATAATTTATCCTAAATTCAGCATCATTTAACTAGAATCACTCAATCGATTCAGCCTAAACCAAATGATTAGTATAAGTTCTGAATCGATTGGTGGGGGACAAAAGAATAGTGCTCAATTGAATAGAAAATATCCTCAATTATAGATAAATAGTTTTGAATTTAGGAGGAATTATATCTCCTTTTAGACTTTTTTGCACCTATAAAAAATAATGAAGACTTACGGTCCCTCGAAAAAAAACTTATGCTTAATTTAATAGTAAATATATTAAATTTTAATTTAAATGTGCTGAATTTAGAAAGAATTATACCTCCTTTTGGACTTTTGTACCTATAAAAATGAGGGTAATTAGGTCAATCGGTGTGCATTAGGAAGTTGAAAGGGAGTTGAAGCAAAGGAAAGTTTGCATGCAGGGAGTGAAAACAAATTTTGTCCGACATAGGAATCAAGAAGTTAAGTTTTGTGTTAGGTAGTTTAGGGCAATTTACCCTTTAAAAAACCCTTCTAACTTTAAACCACATCAGTAAGGCTATGTCACTAGTAAAATTTTGAATTTAATATAAACAAATAAAATTTTATGCATTGAACATTTCAGACAATGAAATGCAAGTAACTGTTGAGTTGCAAAAGAAAAGATACCTTCAGTGGATTGGCGTTTCTTTGCAGTTTTGGAGAATATGAGAATGTCTTGAGGATTAGCAACCTATATATCAAAATAGTTTTGGCTATTAAGGTCAGTCATTATACTCAGTATTATTTGCTCCAAAAAAAATTAAAAGTACCTTTCCAACATATTTCTGGCCAAATCTCTGAGGATTAATTGTTGAAAATCCAGAGTAATCAACCTGCAAGAATTTGGAAATGCACTCTTTTTTTAGCAAAACAAAGACAATTTCAACGTAATAGTAGAAGATACCATATCTATCTTCAGAAAAACAAATTGAAAGGATAGGAGAGAAACCGTGTTGAAACACTCATAAGAACTCTGGAAATCTAATATAGCAGCTATGTTTCAAGATAAATAAAAAAAAGTCTTCAAAAGAAAATTCTAATTAGCTTCAGGAGTAACAGAGAAAAGACAATGTGGCCAAATTCAAGACAGGAAAACAACAATGGTTACTAATCTGCATTTTCAATCGGTGAAGTCGAATTCATGGAAGGTGCAGTTTAAAAATGAGTACCTTAATTCTCACCAAAGGTAACTTGAGCTCCAATCTACTTATGGTTGATTTTGTACTTCTGTCAATCAGGTTTCTGACCTAAAGCAATTGAGCTAAGATTAGGATAATAAACAGGGCAAACACTTACCAGATGTTCCAACTAAAACAACTTTTTTTTTCTGCAAAAGAATCTTTGGGAATAGAAGTCCTTACCACTTGGTCCAGATGTTCAAGGACAGATTCTTGATCATTGGGATCAATTCCATCCTCATCTTTAAGGATAACCTAGATGTTTAAAAGGATATTAAAGAAAAAAGCAGTTTATATTACTATCAGATATCCAGAATACCACCTCAGCATACTCAAAGGGCCTGACTGATTTCAAAGGTATTTTTGTGGGTCTATACTGACTTCCCTATATGCAAAGGAGCATAAATATCATAAACACGACAAAAACTAAATAAATTAATCTAAAGCGAACAGAGAAAAGCATTAGAAAATTTCAGCAGTAAGACCTTAATCTCCAAGAGAAGTACATGTTTCGGTTTTGCTTCTCCATCGATCAATGATGTTGCAACAGATGACCCTGGTTGAGTAATATGGAACCCCATTCCTGGTACCTCCTGAAAACAGAAAAGTTGAAGTAATTAAAACAATATTTATTTTAAATCTCCATAAAGAAAAATATTACATACAGAAATACCTGAGGATCCACAAGACATTCATGTTCATGCCCCCACACAACAAAATCCAAAAAGCGCGGCAAGAAATGTTCATTTATCGCATTCTTAGGATTTGCCTTGACTCTATGATGAATGAGATGGGGCAGTCAAATATGATGCAATTTTCAATTAGAATGTAAGAGAAGTGCATAAAAAAATATAATTATATAGATTAAAATTTGAAAAAGGAAAGCACAACCTATTTTGATGAAGAACCAGTATGTTAAACCAATCTGATATAGGAGAACCTTCTTGGGCTTCTGGCCTTATCCAATGCACGGCATGTGGTGTCTGAAAAATAAAATAAGAGTATAGGATAACAAAAGGTGGAAGTAAAATCTGAGTAAGATACATCACCAAGAAAGAGTGGATATTTAAACAAGAACAAAGAGTAATACCTGAAACATTCTGTTGAGTCGCTCATCGCGAATATTTCCAAGACCATACAAGGCAATTGAAGTGATACCCTAAAATAGATAATAGTCATACATTCCAACAATGCAGATGTCTAACCACAAAGAAAAAAATGAAGAAAAAAGGCACACCTTTCTAATGAGTATAGGATAAATTGTTATTTCACCAACACCAGAACCACCTAGGACCATTTTACCAAAATAGTTCACAAGATTGCTAGCGGAGAGGATATCAATGGCAGAAAGGTTATCCTGTAAAAGATTATGGACAACAGATGATATGCTTATATTGTTGAGGAAAGTTAAGGAGTTGTATGTTTAAAATCTAAAAATAGAATAATTTAGATTCTTTTTTTTTGACATATCAAATTTATTGGAGGTGAATAGTATGATAATTATTTAGCTTTTTCTTTGTAATTTCCTATGGCTTTCTTTTGTTCTCTATAAATTACAAAGAAATATTTTTAGAAAATTTTCACAAACCAGACAAGGCCTTAATATGCAGCAAATATGGTTTATCTCAGTTCCCAAGTGAAGCATTTACAAAATAATTTCTAAACATTGTCATAACTCATAACAGATATAACACCAAGAATAAGGTTTTCTAGACTTGGAATACATGAAGAGGAAATATACAAACCTAAGAAAACTTACAAATAGAAGATTATAAAAGAAATACCATACAACTTGAAACAACTCTTAAAATTCTTGATACAATATGCAAAGAGAAGCTTTATGCCGTGGCACAAAAGTTCTTCAGAACATGATTATATCCATAGAAGATTAGGTATTGCTTGGCCTCTTCAAAGTAAAGCTTTCACAATGAAACTTGAAAGTTAGAAAGAAGACTAAAGAATAAGATAAAAAGCTTTTTTGCAAAACAAAGGAATCCATACATAAATGATAAATCAATTTTTGCAACATTAGCCATTTTTCTATAAGATTATGTACACAAGATGATCCTTCAGATAGATATCTACATCTATGCAAGAAAGAGAATAAGGGAAATGAAACCTTGTGTAGGTTATGTTCCTTTCTTTCAAGCTAGATGACCATGAGAATCATGGACAACTATATGAGTTTGCATAAATAAAACCCAAATTTAACCTCGATTAATGCACTCAAATGGACTATAACTTGTAAGATAATTGTATTAGGGTTGAGTTATTGACACATACATGCTAGGTATATGTGCACCATGAGTTGTTATGAAGCAACCTCATACCACTTTTCTATTAGTCCATCTAGTTATTGGTATTGTGTAGTAGTACAATTTCTATTGTTCAAGAGAATGAAAACATCAAATCATAAGTAGCTGCAGCAGTTGAGTGTCATAAAAGATACTAATTAATTGACCATCAGACTAATAGTGGTCGATCCAAACACTACGATATTCAGACAAGTAATTCTTATGATGCCTACCAAAGCATATAGGACTATTCAAAGTTACCTATGTAACAAAAGTAAGAGGGAGGATAAAACATAAAAAAGTGATGACCAGCTACAATTGACTATACAGGTTCAAGTTTTATTTCCCTAGAAGCAACTTGGAACTCTCTTATGACAACAACAACTATAAGCTGTTTAAGTCCCAACACATTGGAAATCATTTGAAGATAAATATTAAGACAAGTGCGTGGAATCATGGACAGGCACAACATTATGTGTAATCATGAATATTCAATCTACAGATAGATACAAAACTGAACTAGAAATGTAGTTCTTCACTGTACCACTCCAGCAGGATCATCATGATTCCCATGGATAGTGAATACTGGCAACCCAACATTGAAATGAGGATCTTCATAGTTGACATGACCAAAGCTGCAAATAAGCATTAATAACCACCTAAATTTCCAAATTCAAAGAAGCATACAAATTGTTGTCCAAATCAATGAATCATCACATCTATAAGAATAGTCAACAAGAATGATGTGCCCGATTCATTTTCCTGGTAGCAAGCTTCATGTAAACTAGACTATATGAAGTAATACCATCACATCTTTCACATTAAGGGCAAATTGTTAGAAACCATTATTAATGAGATATCCTTTACCCTAAACTATGCGAGATAGGTTAAGTACTACCAATCAGTAGTATTGCATGACAACAACTTTAACATGCTAAAATGAGATTGAAAGCATCAATATCAGTGTCAGAACCAGAATCGAATAGTTAAAAAAAAACAAGTATTAATTGAATCAGATCAATATGACCAGTGGAATCAAAATCGATGGGAAAAATAAAAATGAAAAAATATATATATAATAAAAATAATTATATTACAATAATGTTCTAAAATCTTAAGCACGGTGTCTATTTATACATATGTGATTATTAATAATGTAGTATATAGATAATGTCATTTAGTAATATAAAATTAATAAATAATAAAAGTAGATTATAACCAATAACAAAATTTGTTTGTAGTATAGATTACTCAATAAAACTAGATTATTAATCTAGACTTCTTTTCATAGTTCAAAATCTAAAGTCGTGTCAGAATTTTGGTCTTTGACTAGAAGGATCATGGTGCCACTGATGGATTGGAGATTAAAGGAGAAAGGAGAAGAAATAGAGAAAGGAGACATTGTGTGTGGCGAGTAGTATCGAGTTTCAATAATTTACCAAACGATACTTTTCGACCATTTAGCTCGGTACATATAAAATTTCATACCATGCTTCTTTTAATATTTTTCAATATGTTATTCCTTAATATTCAATGTTATACATTTTAGTTAATTCCTAATTACATTTAAATCGATGTTTAATTAAAGGAAAAGCAATTGTAGGATCCTTAATGATTAAAAGAAATTATTGAGAACACTCTCACTCCACAATAACCTTTGCCAATCTTTAGTATCAATTTTAATCCACAATAGTCTCTCTCAATGAACACTCCCTCACTACCTCACTCAATAAAGTGAGAGAAGGATGCATAACTTGAATCTAACTAACTAAAAACAAGGTTGAATGAGTCATCATTGATTTTATGTTGAATCACATGATTTAACAAGGCTAAGCAATTCAAGTGGGTGAAAAAAACTTATTTTCTTCCCATGCAAGTTCTATAAGAATCAAGTCGGAATCAAAGAGAAAGCTAATAAATCAAATTTTTTAAAAGTCATCTCAATTTGACTAAATTTTTAACTTAATACGAAGCTGTTTTACCACTCAATTTGATCAAATTTTAATGGATTTCATCAATTTTATAAAATAAATTAGATAACTCCTAGCTAGTATCTATGAATCTCAAAAAAAATTATTCTAAACTTTTACCCAAAAAATATTGAATATTGTAGATACTATCCAACTCAAGCAATTTGTATTGGTACCATCCAAGTTTGCCAAGTATGACGGGAAGTATAGTTGCCAAAATCCAAAAATTCACAATTCATATCATACAACATGAATCAATTCAAATGTAAAAGGGCACATAGCATACATATTGCCTGAAATTTAAAATAATTATGAATAATTGATTTGATACAAAACAATTCAACATAAATATTGTTTTATATATGATTCAAAAAGCAAAATTAAATTTAAATCCAACTTATTAGTAGTAGACCTAATATGTTAATACACCAAATTAAAGCCATTAGAATTAAAGTCATTTTTAAATATATATATATATATATATCAATTATACGGCAGGAGGTTGGAGGAAGTTGAGGCTTAAAATCAATAATGGCATAGAATAATTCTTGCCTCGTAAAAACAAAAAGCCTATTCTTAACAAGAACAGCATGCAATACAAAACAACGAGAGTGCAGAGTACCAATTATACTCAGAAGTTTCGTCACGTCAAAGTTGTCATCATTACTATTTTCATGCGTGCAAGAGTCGGTTTTCTCTTTCTCATTTCAAGAGTGTTGATTTTATCAGGGACTCAAAGTGATGGTGATTTTGATATTGTCAAAAGTATTTGAGAATTTAAATTCTTCATGACAAGAAGTAAATAACAATTTGTACATTATGAGCAATTAAAGATATGTGACTATAGTTTTTGTTATGAATCAACATCAGCTTGCTCCATTAATGATATTATGTATTATTTTACAAATTTTAGGATGTAAAAGATATTCCAAGCAATGAAATCTAGTTTCACTTATTTTACAAGTCTCATAGTTCAAAAATTCAAAACTCATAAGCAAGAAAACACAACGAAATTAATATCCTGAAGTTAATGGTAATATAACCAACAAAGCAGTTCAAGATTAAATGATACACAACAACAAAACAGCTGAATATGCGTGCAGCATTTTAAGACTTAACTAGAAGAAATTTTGACATGAAGATTACTATGTTTTGAATGTTAGCACTACTAATTTAACAAAATGAAAGAGGATGATAAGCATGAATGAAAGATAAAGATAAGTGCTATATGAATTAGGAGGACAAGCATCATACACATTCTGGAAGTTCACTGTCTGGTCACTGACAACTTGGAACTGCACTGGACGGTCATTGAGACAGTACCTCCTTAAAATTTCAATTGTCTTGACCAATGTAGACCTTGAAGGTTTATTCTCATGAAACAAATCACCGCCAAGGAGGAGGAAATCAACCTATAGTTAAAAAAAAATATCTTGAATATCAAAAAAACTAAACAGCATTATTGATTTCATAGTGTTTCTATTTGAAAGAACAGTTTACAAATTATAGTATCGCAAAGAATCATTAAACTAAATTCCATATTTTCACTAAAGTTTGAACAGAGAAATTCTCAAAGAAACAGTTAGTACACTGCCATCAGATGTATAATGGGGGTGTAGATAGTAGCAAGAAGCGGGCACTTCATAGTACCCACTCCCATATAATTTAACATGTGTACAAATGCAAGTTTTGATTATATTAAGAGAATAACATACTCATCAAAAGTTTTAAATATTGATGCAAAGTAGCGACATGCCAAATTAACAACCTGGTTTTTCTCGGCGATAGAACAAATCTCCTCAAATGCCTGAAAGGAGTCAAATCTACGAATTTCATCTTTCTCCATATAACCAAGATGACAATCAGTTGCAACAAGCACTCTGAGACTGTTATTAGCGTCAACCCTGAACATGTAGTTAGATAATTAGTAAACAGCATGGCATATGTGACACCAATTTAAAATAGTAAGATAGTATGTGCATGTGTGATTCTGTGGAACGACTTAAAAGATACAGAAAAGACCAAATTTAATTTAATATATGTATGAGTATTGACATGCTGGCTTAGATAATGGAATGAAGCATTAGAAAGAGAAATCAAATGTAAATTTTGTTTGCATCACACTATGAGAAGAGCATAAAGAAAATCTCACATTTCTAGTCCCCTTTATGTGTGCAACGTTACGGCCCTCCACTAACCTGCATTATAACAAAGTTAACTTTGCAGCAGCATAGGTATCACTAGAACATAATTCTACTGAACCAAGAAATAAGAGAGAAATGAGCTTAAAATTTTTAGAGAGACGAATTCGTCCACACTAATTCATTGAGCATCAAGCATAATGGACAACAAAATGCAATTAGTAGCAAAAAATGAAACTGGAAATTCATTGAATCATGCAACTCTCGATCCCAAAATTTTCAGTATTTCAACCAGAAACATGTGTTCTGTGGTAAAGTCAAATACATGAAAACCAAGCACGTCCAAGGAGGACGGAGTATGATAGCGTCGACTTTAGTATAAAAGATGAAAACCTCCATAAAACCCTATATAAATGATAGGGTTTTGCTTCTACCATCTTCTTACAGTCGAATCACCGTGACAATGGAGAAGAAATTTCATGTTTAGAAGAAAAATAGAAAAATATATTTGACAAGCACAATGATGAAGGCCTCGATCAAGGTGGATTTGCAAAGGAGAAGAAAACAAGTACCCCCGTCCCGTCCTTCTACGAGGGAGTTCAGAGATCGGAATACACTGTATAAATAGTAAATAGGATTCTTGGATGGAGAGAGGAGGCTATCCGGCGGCAGTGCCCTCCGTCCGAGGGAACAACGAAGACACGGCGACCAGCACCCAGCGATGGGAGAGGAGGGAAGACATTCTCCAGCAACGGCGAGAGAAACAAGAGGATCCGACCCGAATCGCGTTTTCGAGTTTTTTTATGATCCGACCCGTTTGGTCATCTTCCAATTACATTTTTACATTTTTTGAAAAATAATTTTATTTTATTTTTTAATTTTTCAAAAAATATTATATTTTTTTAAAAAATAAGATTAAAAATACAAACCAAATACGTTTTTCAAAAAATCACATTTTCTATAGAAAATAAAAATGAAAAACAAAATATCAAACGCCCCCAAGAACTAGAAATAGCATATTCACAACTATAAAACTAACGTGGGGCAAACATTTTGAAGAGAGGTCAAATTTCTAGTCAACGCTAATAACGGACGGAGTTGTAGAGAGAGAGTCATCGCTCTTATTAACTTTTTTAGCGTAAGAGATACATAACAATGCTGGAAGTTGGATAGGTAGCAATGTAAATCGGAAAAACGTTTATGATAGGCGGTCTAAAAATTAGCGTCTGTTCGTACCTCATTTGAAAAAAAAATTTCTGTAAAATATATTGTAGCTGAGGATCAAACCATGAATATCTAAGATAACGACTAAATACTCTATCACTATATCATAGCCCCGATAGAAACAAATGGAATGGAAGGTAATGATATAGCCACCTTCCTTCAATAGATTATATATTTTTCGTCCTTTTAATGTAAAATTTTTGGCTCGATCATGTGGCTAACACAACGTTATCATCATTTTAATCATCAAACATGAATGAAGATAAAAAAAGTTAAGACGAACTAACGAACATTCGTTCATAATGTTGGGTCAAGACCAATCTATGAGTAGTCGATTTAAAATTTTGTAGAGTCTAATTAATCACTTCTAAAATTAATCGATTAAAAAAGTTAGAAATTGTTAACAAAATAAAAAATGAATATTGATAGGGATAAATAATCTAGGAAAAATACATGGCACGAAAAGCTGCATGGCAGGACTGATCATGCTGGAATACTCGAGATTAGACCGGCAAGAAGGTCCCCGAAACCGGGTCGGGAAGAAGAGTCCCCGAGAATGGATTGGGAGGGTCCCCGAGACCAGACCGGGAAATAGAGCCCCGACACCAATTCGGGAGAGTGGAACAAAAGAGCAGTTCAAGGAGAAGAAAACAAACTGAGAAAAGTTTTAGACCCTCCCCCTTCATAATAGGAAATATAGCATGTAGTATTACCTGTAACGCATGATAATAATGGACTTAATAATCGTGGTGGTCGTTACCGGCCTTCCTGAGAGAAGAACAGCTACCAAACAGCGAAGGACCATTAAACGTGGGGGAGGTGGAGGCGTGGGAAGGAGAGACATCGAGTATATAAGGACTGCTTCGGACACCCAGGTGAAGGTTCTCAGGTCACGGTGAAAACTAAACTCTAATATTTTTTTCTCGTTTCCTCCCTACTAGAGAGATTTTTGACTTGAGCATGGAGAGAGATTTTTGACTTGAGCGTCGGAAAGAGCTCCACCGGAACTCCTTCTAGTGTATCCCCTTTACAATCGTGTTAATTTCGCAAGCACCAACGTTCTCGCTCCCCGTCGTCACCTCAGGCTACGCTTTGATGATTCCTCATCCTCGTCGTTCACTTCCGAAATAAGTTTTGACGTCGTCTGTGGGAAACTAGTCTGAGCACCAGAAAGAACATTGCGATGGCGGAACCAGAAGGACAGTCTATCATTTTGACACGGGAGGAGTTGGACCTCTTAGTCGCCAATGTCATTCGAGGAGGACTAGAGCAACATCAAATTGAACAAATCGCATCTCAACGAGCGGCGCCGACGCAAGCCGAGGCTCTAAGGGTGTCTGCCTCGTACAATTGGAATTGAAGATCCATCTCGTCGCCAGGAGCGCCTGTAAAGATAGCTCCCGGACACCGATGAGACTCCATAGGAGAGATGGAGAAAGTACATTCTGTTGCCTCCAGCATTTTGCGGCATGAAGAAGGACAAGGGAAGAGCAAACCTGCAAAGATCCTCCTGAAGTCCACATCTATGCCTTTCGCTCAGGATATTATAACTGATCTCATGCCAAGCAATTTTGTGGTCCGGAATTGTTGATTACGATGGGAAAATGGATTCAAAAGACCACATCTGTAAGTTTGAAAATGCGACCCTGTTACACCAATACACAGATGGTGTGAAGTGTTGGGTGTTTTTGAACACGCTATCGAGAGCAACACAGAGATGGTTTTAGAGGTTGTCACTGAATTCGATAAACTCTTTTCCGGAGTTTATAACTATCTTCCTACATCACTTCGCCAGCAGCCGGGGATATCAAAAGACGACACTGAATCTTTTCGCCCTAAAGCAAAAAAGCAAGGAACCGCTAAAAGATTATATTCAACGATTGAATCGAGTAGGGCAAGATATGCCAAGTACTACTTCCGAGATCCTCGTTAGCGCCTTCACACAGGGACTTTCCGAAGGAGATTTCTTGTTAAATACGACACTTCAGACTCGGCTCAGAAAAATTTTCAAGAATTTTTCCGAAGGTGTTAGGGCTCTGGTCCTTTGGACGAAGTTTATGGAGGTGTATTTAGCTAATCCTAAATTTTTGAAGGTTGTTTGCAAAACCTAAGGGTGAAGTGAAGATATCCAAGGGCAGGGGCAGATTGCAAAAATGCCACTCACTAATCCCGTTTTCCCTTCGCCCGCAGCCAAGCCGACGCCACTCCTCTCTACGCTTCTCATGCACGATCTCATCTCCGTCGCCCTCTCACATGAGCCACCGCCGCCGACAGCCGACGATCTGCCCTCTCCCTCTCACCGATCATTCACTCCCAATCTCTGTGTTCCTCCTCTTTCCCCTACCGAGTGCGACACCGTTCTTTGGTTGTGGTAGAGTGGAGCGTCGCTAAAGCTAAACCAGCCACCGGCGATCCACCTCTCCGCAGGGGTCCATCGGCGGTGATCTATTCATGGTATGCCTTGAACCTTTCTACTATGTATCAAATCTCCTTGGATCTACCTGATCTATCCCCTGTTTCCTTGTTTGCGCATCATCATCGGCGACGCTGAGGCCAACCGGGGAGTGTTACACGGTGGATGGAGTTAGGGTTATGTTTGTTGATTTCGACAATGGAAAGGTGAGCAATTTCGCGAACGATTACTGGGTTCGCCAGATCTGAGCAAGGGAGGCTTCACCGACGCAAAACACAGGTAAGGTTTGCCGATTTAGGATTCTGCGAAATGGATGTCACTTCTGTTTGGTTTTTGGATTTCGCTGTCCTGGAATTTGGATTTGGAGTGGATGCTACTGCATGATCCCCACGATGAATTGGTGTTGTTCAGATTTCTTGTTTTTGACATTGAATCTGCCCAAGATTGTTTTGATCTTCTGATTTGTAGTGGTTTAGAGATGACCATGGTATGGGTTTTGATAATCAATTCTATATTGTTATTGGCATGGAATGTTTGGTTGTGGAGCTGTAGTGGCAATAGTGGATGTTGCAGTTTTTTCACTAAGAATGGTGTTCTGCTGTTGAGTATGCTATTTGATTAGGTTTGTTATGTTGAGTTGGTGAGTTGTTGGTTTCTCCTATAGTGGCTATCTTGCAGGTTATGATGCATGAGTTGTAGAATAGAATTTTGTTTTTGGCAATCAGTATCTATTGATCTTGATGATCTTTCTAGCTATGGCATGTTTCTGCTGTGGGAACTCTGTGTGTGACTCTAATTTGAGGTGGCAGAGGTTTGTGTTGCCATGGGAGGTCCTTTGAATCTGCTATTGATTGGGTTGGATGTTGTAGATCTATGCTAAAATTCATTTAATTTGCTTCATGTCAATACCGTGAACCTTGTGTTGGTTTTTTATCTAGATTTTGGGTTAATTAGAATCAAGAAGATGAATGAAGCTATTCGAATTGTGTTGTTTCTGATGTTGATAATTTTGATCATGGTGTAGTAATTTCGTTGGGTGTCTTTGGATCAAAATTGAAGTTGATTAGATTAATCCATGTATTTTGATCAGATTTTGGATTTGGTGATGTAAGATTGGTGTATAGAATTGTTTGGGTAAATCCTTTATTTTCTGCTGTCCTGTCGTGAGCAAATTGGAGAAAGCTATCTTTAGATCAAAGATCGGTATCTCTTACCCTTGGTGAGGTTGTGTATCTGAATTTTGGAGATTAAGATGATAGATCTGGTTAAGAATTCTAAAGCTCTAATCTTTTAGGTTGTAAGATTGGATAAAAACATGTATCTTCTTGATGGGACTTTTGATTGTGAGCTACTTTTAGCAGTAGGTGACCTCTTGGGTTAGGTTAGGCTAAACCTAACCTGAACCGAATCTTAGTAGGTTAGGATAATTAAGGGTCAATCATTTAATTAGATGTAATTAAATGGAAAAGATGAGTAGGTTAACCCTAATACGATTTAAGGACTTGTTAGCTAGTTACTATTTTTTGTAATAGTTATTTAAGTATGTCCTTTGATATAGGGTATTGATTTAGACTTATGGTTACGGATTATCGGACGGGTGGTTCTCTTCACATACGGATTCTTCACCTTGAGGCGGGTACTTCTTGCTTGTTTTCTATAGTTCCACTTTATCTTTATGCATGACTATTGATATTATGTGCAGTAGGTTTTATTTACCTTAATCTACTACCGTTTGTTATCCAGCTTAATACTTACGCTTGATCTTAGATATGTTCTAGATTTCTTTCCATACAGTTTCGTTTATTGCTATCTGATTCTATACAGTACTTGTGTGAGCATGTGTACGTAGATAGAGTAACATGTTACTATATGGATTGCATGGATTTGATTCTAGTTATACTTGCATGTGTATCTAGATATATGATGATTGAGTTATGATACATATTTTCGACCAATACATTTTAGGTTGAGTTACGTGTTGATGACCTGGTAGGGGTTGCATGTGTTAGAGTCATGCACCATCCCTGCATCGTTGCATGCCGGCAACCATCGGCTCCCTTGTGGTATGAGTCCGTCACCTGGTACATGATATACACACACGACTACTCATGGGTTAGTAGATACCGTTGGGTGTGTGTATTTGCTCTGTACTGCTTCGCTCGGTCGCTTATGGGTAGTGGCTTCAGAGCATGGTAGCAGGCAGAGATTTTTTCTCTTCCCATAGACCAGAAGAGATGAGAGAGATATCTCCCCCATATACACATAGGGCGGAGCAAGAGCTCCACCAGTATCATGTCCACTCAGTCACTCAAGAACAGTGATGGCAGAGTGCGGACAATGTCACAGCTTTACCCACTCGGCCGACGCATATGACATGCCTCGGTGGCTGAATTGGTATTAGAGGTGATCATGTCATTGCATCATATACATATGATGCATTGTGAATTTGATTGTGATTGCTACATTTATCTACTGCATATGTTTGATATGCACATACATGAAATACCATTTGTGTGGTTTGATGACCCTACACTTGCTTGTATGATACAAGTCATTTTTATGATTAGGATAAGCTGATTTCTGATATGTACATTCAGTTGTTAGTTTCACTTATACATATTCTGATATACCTGTTGAGACTGTATCATGTTGTTTCTGTATAGCTTATTCAGCTATTTATTCAGTCATGCATATCTTTCTCTATACTTACAGAGTCCACTTGGACTCACCACCCGTCATAATATTTTTTGTTTTCAGGTTGATAGACCGCCGGAAGAGCCCAGTTGCCAGTCCTGGGTCCCCACGACTCCATTTGATGGTTGCTTCCACGTGTTCCATTTTCTTTTTATAGCATGCTCTATATTTTGTATTCATTCTTATATCGTGGATTTGTATTTGTGATTCATTCGTACGGTATTGTATTTTTGAGTCCTCTGTTAGACTTTATGTTGTGGTTTTTGTTGCACGCCTGCCTTGGGAGTAGCTTAGGTGTGTCTTATAGATTTTATAGCCGTGGAGGCATTGTTTCCTATATGTTATATGTTGATTTGAGGTCAGAGACCATTTATACTGCGTGAGTGTTTGTGTTTGTGTGTAAATTGTTCGTCGGACAGTGAAGATGTTGTTCGATTTTATATTGGATCAGCGGCTCTGCTGATCTTGGGGCGTGACATTTCTTCCGATCACTAGTGAAGAAACCACCAACCAGCTTCGATGATTTATTGGGGCGGTCGGTCAAGCACGTTAATGTGGAAGAGGTGCAATACGCCCGTCGATGGGATTTGACAGGAGTCCCTGTCCAAATCTCGATACGATCCGAAAGGAAGGAACTAGGAGACGGTACTCCATCGATCTGCTTCCCCGGAGCGAGATCTTAAGAAGGGCAAGGCTCCAGCTCGAGGACCTCCGTCGGGCCATGTGGAAGTGATCTCAGGAGGCTCTACCGGAGGAGATTCCCACAGTGCAAGGAAGGCTTACACACTCAGGTTGGAAAATTACGCCATTGGGACGAGTAAGGGGAAACGCCAGGGACCTATCATCTCCTTTGGGCCTGACGATCTAGAAGATGATGAAACTCCTTACGAAGATGCACTGGTAATTCTCACCCCATAGACAATTATGAGGTTAAACTCATTTTTGTGGATAGGTAGCTCTGTGAATATCTTGTACAAGGCGGCGCTGGATCAGATGCAGGTTGATAAAGGTGATTTATACCCTGTCTTCACGCCACTATTTGACTTCACCGGCTATTGAGTGCAGCCGATGGGACAGATCTCATTATCCCTATCGCTTTGAGATGACACCTTGTAGAGAACAAGGAAAACTCTTTTCATGATAGTGGATGCCCCATCATCATATAATGTCATTTTGGGAAGACCAGCCCTCAATTTATTCTAAGCGGTGGTATCAGTCTACCATCAGAAGATCAAATTCCCGGTAGGAGAGTAGGTGGTCGAAGTTAAAGGAGATCAGCTGTCTTCCCGGCGATGTTACAGCGGGGAAGTCAGAACAGAATCTCGCAAGAACCTGAAGGCTCACGAGACCTTGTAGATCAACTTGGTGGATCCCAAGACAAGAAAAGGAGCCAAGGAAGAGCGTAGAGAGGTCGAGAATGAGGAAGTACATATTCATCCCCAACATTCAGGAAGAATTACAAGAATCGTTGCGGATCTTAGCCCTGAGCTCAAATGTCGACTGGTCAGTTGTCTAGTCGGTCATCAGGATGTGTTCGCGTGGGCCACTGATGAGATCAAAGGAGTTCCTCCCACCCTAGCTACGTATTGATTACAAATCACTCCAGGAACCCGACTGATAAAGCAAAGACGAAGACACTTTGCTCCAGAACAAGACTAGATAATCAGAGAGGAGGTGGCAAAGTTGTTAAAGGCCAGGCGTATTTGAGAATTCCAATTTCCGACCTGGTTGACAAATGTTGTATTGGACCCTAAGCCTGGGGGTAAATTGTGGGTTTGTATTAACTTTCGACACTTAAATAAAGTCTGCACTAAAGGCTGTTATCCTTCGCCTCGCGTTGATCAATTGGTAGACTCAACCTTCGACTGTGAATTTATTTCAATGTTGGATGCCTATTAGGGATATCAGCAAGTTCCTCTCGCTCGAGAATACCAGGAGAAGGTAAACTTTGTAATGACGGATGACACTTACTGCTATAATGTCATATCATTCGGATTGCGGAATGCGAGAGCGACCTATCAGCATATGATGGATAAGGTGTTTCAGCACCAGATTGGGTGAAATATTGAAGTGTATATTGATGACATCCTGGTCAAGACGGAGAGGGAAAAGGACATGATTGCCGATTTAGAGGAGATGTTTGCTACCTTAGGGGCCAATAGACTAAAATTGAACCTAGCTAAATGTTTGTTCGGAGTAAAAAGAGGGCGGTTCCTTGGATATATGGTAACGGAGAGAGGAATTGAGGCAAATGCTGAGAAAGTGCAGGCTATTCTTAATATGTCCTCTCCAAGTAATTTCAAAAAAGTACAGCGACTTAATGGAAAGATTACAGCTCTCTCCAGATTCATATCCCGGTCAGCCGAAAGAACTCTGTCTTTCTTCAAAATTTTAATGAAAGCAGTCTGGTTCGAATGGAATGACCAATGCGAGAAGACTTTCACAGATTTAAAGGTATATCTATCTGAGCTTCCTATACTGTACAAACCGCTAGGAGGAGAGACACTTTTTGTCTACTTATCTGCAGTAGAACAAGCTATAGGCTCCGCGCTAATCCGTGAGGAAGGTAATACCTAATATTCTATTTCTTTATTTGGTCATCTCCTCAAAGAAGCTAAAATTCGATATACTATTCTAGAGAAATTGACGTATACGTTAGTACTAATCGCACGGAGACTAAGGTTATACTTCTTGGCGCATCCCATGGTGGTATTCACTAACAGTCCACTCGGGTGCATCCTCACGAATTCGGAGGCCTTGGGGTGATTAATTAAGTGAACTGCAGAGTTGAGTGAGTGGAATTAAATATCATCCTTGAACAGCTACCAAGGCTCAAGCCCTAGTTGACTTCATGCTCGAGGCAGTCCCGGTACCTGAAGCGGGGGAGACATGGAGGATTTATGTTGATGGTTTATCCAATCACAAATCAAGTGGAGTTAGAATTTTAATGATTTCCCCCAGGGAAGATGTATTGCAGTTATCCATCTGGCTCAACTTCCGAACCACCAATAATGAAGCCGAGTATGAGGCAATACTAGCTGGGCTATAAGCAGCCAAACAAGTAGGGGTCACTCGAGTTATATTATTTTAGACTCTCAGCTTGTGGTGCAACAGCTAAAAGGAGATTTCGAGGTTCGGAATGAATGCCTACAAAGGTATGTAACTGTATACGGGCAATTGAAATATTCCTTTATTGAAGTCACTCTGCAAAAAATATCCCGAGCGGATAATGTCAAGGTGGACGAACTAGCCAAGTTTTCAAGCTCCCTCACACTATGAACGCTGGAAGAGCATAGTACCCATAAAGAAGTCGTGTCCTAGATAGAGGGAGAAGTCGCTGATGCCATGTTACCTGATTGGAGAGAACCTTACGTGGAATTTTTACGCAATAGAACAGTGTCAATGAGCGGTGAACAAGTCTGACTTTTTCGTAGCAGGGCTTCCAGGTTTACGCTGATCAGAGAGCACCTATATAAGAGAACATTCGTCCGACTATTGCACAAGTGTATCGACCCAGGGGATGTTGAGTACATCATGAGGGAGATTCATGAAGGCATATATGGGGGTTACATTGGAGGGTGGTCAATGGTTAGAAAGATTATTCTGGCCGGATACGTTTGGCCCACGTTACAAGCGGATGCTAACAAATTTGTCGCCGGATGTGAAGTCTGCCAAAAGCATCAGCATATTATTCATCGCCTAACTGAACTATTGCGAGCTTATACTGTATTGTGTCCCTTTGACCAGTGGGGAATGGACATAGTGGGTCCTTTCCCGACTGGACTCCAACAGAAGAAGTTTATATTGGTACTAGTGGACTACTTCTCCAAATTACGGAGGTTGTTGTGATGAAAATCTTGTAGAAGAACATAGTATGTAGGTACGAAATTCCTCATAAATTGGTATTGGATAATGATAGACAGTTTGCAGATCGTAAACTCAGAGAGTGGTGTGAAGGGTTGGGTATTCGCCATGCCTTCACCCAGTCGCTTATCAGCAAGGTAACGGCCAGGCCGAAATCGTCAACCAAGAAATCATTGGGGGCTAAGATAATGTTGGACCATGTCGGAGGCAGTTGGGTCGAAGAACTCCCAAGTATCTTATAGTTGTACCGTACCACTCCCAAGGAAGGGACGAGACAGAGTCTTTTCAATCTGGTATATGGTGTGGAGGCGGTAATTCCTATTGAGGTAGGCGATGAATGAATCCGACGACAACTCTACAACAAGGAGAATAATGACCAGGAGCGACTACTCGATCTAGACTTAGTGACGGAGGTGCGAGACAAAGCAGCTACCCGACTAGCTATATACCGCCAACGCATACGACAAGTTTACAATCACTAAGTAGTCCCCCGGACTTTTCAGGTCAGGGATCAGGTCTGGAAAAGGATCAAGCCAGTCGGAAACGTTGGAAAGCTCAAGCCTAAATGGAGTGGACCTTACATGATCGTCAAAAAGCTTACAGGAGTAGTTATTATTTGCAAGATGTTGATGGCAAAAGACTAAGAGACCATGGAATGTGAGTCACCTCCAACCTTATCGCACTCGGTGAGCCGGTCGAGTACTATGTGTATTTATAAGCATATTTGAGTTTTCTTGAAGCTTGATCAATTAAAGAAACACAAGAAATGTCTCACCAAGGCCAAATGGAAGTGTAAAGCCCAAGTTCCTACCATCTTATGGTGTCAAGGATGCCCAAGATTTGTAGACCTGACCGAGGTACCGAAGATGCCGCGGGAGCGCCAAGTCTACCATCTTGTGGTGCGAGGATGCCAAGATGTGTAGACCTGCCGAGTGTCGAGGATGCCGGCGGGAGCAGCCCAGTCCTACCATCTTGTGGTGCCGAGGATGCCAAGATGTGTAGACCTGGTGAGTCCGAGGATGCCCGACCGGGAGCCGCCCAAGTTTCTACCATCTTGTGGTGCCGAGGATGCCCAAAATGTGTAGACCTGGCCGAGGTGTCAAGGATGTCCGGCTGGGAGCCGCCCAAGTTCCTACCGTCTTGTGGTGCCGAGGATGCCCAAGATGTGTAGACCTGGTCAAGGTGCTGAGGATGCCGGCCGGAAGCAGCCCAAGTTCCTATCATCTTGTGGTGCCGAGAATGCTCAAGATGTGTAGATTTTGACGAGGTGCCGAGGATGTCTGGCCAGGGGCAACCTGAGAGCAAGGCATCGAGGATGATCGGCCGGGATCAACCCAAGCTCTTACTATCCAGGGGTGCTGGGATCAATCCGAGCTCTTATAATCAGCTTGGGGAACCAAGGAAGGCCCGGGCTGTGACACGTGAGGAGACATTCACCTAGTCAAGTGAAGTCAAGATCTATCATTGCTGACACAGGAGGGTGAGAATGCACTAAGTACCTGTCTTCCCCTCACATCAAACTAAAAGATTTTATGGTTTCATGGAATTTTATAAGAAGTCAAGACGAGGCAAGATACAACACGAAATATAGCCCATAAGTCATAAAATATAGAGCAAACGGTGAAGAGCAAGGTAACTCCATTCAAAAAATCAGGTTTTACATGCCCGAAAGCCTCCTGGTACCAAAAAAACTACTACAGCTCCTTCTCCTCTGTCGATAGCTCCTCCCAGACTCGGTCGACACTGAGACTCCTCCTAGACTCGCTGGAGTTGCTGGATAGCTCCATGGAAGCCATACTCGAGCCGCTTCAGCACTTGGCCGGTTAGAATATCGCCAAACTCCTCAGATTGGAGGAATTTAGCCTTGAACACTGCCTCTGCCTCCGACTGTCGGGACTCTTTGCTAGTTTTGTAATTTTTTAGTTCTTCATAGGCTCGGTCCCGATCAGTCTTCATCCCAGCCACTTTGGATGATGCCTGGTCTTGGGTTGCAACACTTCCTCAAGCTGCTCTCTAGTGGTTGAGAGGCGTGATTTAGCGTGGTCGAGGCTCTCTTGCAGGTCAGAGACGTAAGCAGCAGCGACATGTATCTCTGTTTTCTTTTTAGCAAGTTGGTCTGCATGCTCTTTGATTCGGCTATTAAGTGTCTCGGTCAACAACTCCAAGAGACTGACGTATTCTAACAGTTTTGTCTCCCAAACATGGAGTCGCCCCCTCTCCTAAGTCTGTTGACTCACTTCTGCTGAGAGGGCTATCACTCTCTCTGATAGAGGACGTTCTCGATGTGGGACACCGTGGAGAGATGACTCGGAAGCTATGAGGTTATCCATATAGTGGTCCAGTTTGGCTCGAAGGTCTCTGCTAACTTCCACTTACATCTGGCCTTCCCGATGGACTCGATAAACCTCCGCCTCTAGTTCCACCACATGCTGACGCAGGGCTTCAGTCGCCTACTCAGGAAGCATCCAACAACCCAAGAGGAGACACTTAGAAGTAGCCTAACACAAGAAGCAGTAAGAGTCAAATAAGAGAACAAAGATAATAAGAACAGATAAAGGGAATTATACCTTCAAAAGAGACTTATATAAACTGGCGATTACTTCAGCCGAAGTCACCCCTTGAGGGAAGCAAGATATTCTTCGATTCGCTCCCTCATGGCACCTCGGCTCCTTGAAGAGGGTATGCCGGAAGTAGCTCCAGAGTGGCGGATGGGGAGAGTCACAAGAGGGTACGACAGAGGGGATCTGGGGTGCCGTCGTTGGTGCTAGAGGATACCTCCTCGGAAGGATGACACCCTTATGGCCGCTCCTTAATTTGTACACGCTAAGGTCCCAATGTGGCCGCCTTCTTAGCCGCCCTTACCTTCCTGTATGGACGGGCACTCGTGAATTCTGGTTCTTCCAACCTCGCCCTCTTGCCTTTGGGGTTGCCTTGGGAGCTGGGAACTCAGGGTGAAGAGGAAGAGAATGAACCTCCCCGACAGGTGGCTCGACCGCATCCCTGGACTCCGCAACGGCTGGTGTCGCCCTCCGATAACGTTTGGAGAGAGGGACGACGTCCTCCTCCTCCTCGAGAGTAGAGGGAGAAGCTTGGGTCGAGCGAGTTCTCCTCTTTGAAGAGGCAAGAGGAGCCAAGTCCTTTTGAGGGTGGGCCGATGGTGCACTCTTTTCCTCCTCCTCGTCTGGCAGGATGAGTCATCTTCGTTCGCCAGGTAAAGGGCTCACCCCTCTAGTCGGCTCTAGTATCGACACAGGAACCAAGGTCAGTGGTTCCTTATCCCTTGTGCTCCAGCAGGGGTACAAGAGGGATCAACCTCCTGGGCATGGGTAGTTTGGTGGTGGGAAGCTCCTGGCTTTGGGTTTGCTCGGAGTCTTCAGAAGGCTCGGCCGTTGGAGCCGTAGGAGCTTGAGAAGGAGTGAGTGTCTTCTCATCTGCAAGCTCCAGTTTGAGAAGCTTACTCATAGACCGAGCAAGCATGATGACTTCTACAAAACACAAGCAAAGGAACATCACTTACAATAAACAGGCATTTAATGAAATAGTACACTTACTGAGGTCGCGATCAAGGCTAGTGGCTTTGGGACTAATCCCAACCCGGTACAGAAGCCCTTCACATTGAACCGGGTTAGGGTCGTGAAACTCCATTCCAACCAAGTTGTTTCGAGCTCGCTGATACCCCTGATCTTGCTGGAAGTCGCCCGGCTCCGGAGGAGGAAGTAAGTCTTCTCGCCAACCAGTTGGACAAAAAGGGCGCTCGGAAAGTTGGAGAAAGAATAAGCACTCTTTCCACCCCTTATGGGAAAAGGGGAGGCCACCTATACATTTATGGCTAGAACGAATAGTAAAACTAAAGGCTCCTCTAGACGCGAGGTTGGGAAGGAAAAAATAATAAAAAAATGGGGGGAGGGGGGGTTAAAGGTATGCCAAACAACTTAAATAGAATGAACGCCCCGCCCATCTGAGCGAAGGTATTCGGAGCCATTTGGTAAAGGGGAACGTCAAAATATTTAGAGATGACCATGAAGAAAGGAGGGATTGGAAAACGAAGACCAAACTCTACTTGACCTAGGAAGAATGTGTAAAACCCTAAAGGGGGTTTCACAGGAGATTGGTCGAGCATAGGAACCTTAACTTCTAAGTCCACCGAGATGTCGTAGGTCTCGCAGACGGCCCTTAGGGTACTGAGTTTAACCTTAGATGAAGTAGCCTTGTACCATTCCAGACGATAAGTCCGTTCCCCATCGAGTTTTTCCTTCTTGCTCCGCCCTTTCTTTCCGGATATCTTATAGGAAATTTCTTTGAGGTACCTATAATTGATTTGGTTGAATGTGAGTTTTTTATGATACATGCACAATTAAACTTGATATAGTTCTTGTCCTTTCTTATCTTACATGTGTGTGGGATATATATTTCTCCATGGGATATGAAGATTTTTACAATGTAGAAAATTGGATCCTTCATCTGAACTATCTCTGACCTCTAGAGAATACAAGCAAAAAGACAATAAAGAAGAGAGCATTGCTTCATTTTTTGCTTAAAACTCTCTCCCAACCGTGAGAAATTATAAAGAAAGCCCGAAGTATCTCACTCTGGCCAAATCTAGATTTCAATAAATTCATCAAGGGGGTCATACTAATGATCTAAAATAAGCGCTTCTTGGGAAGCAACCCAAGTCCTTCATTATTTTCATTTCAGGTTTTTGTTTCTATCTAGTTTTATAACTCAATTTCTCTACTTAACTTTGCTTATCTATTTGCTTTTTATAGGATTGAAAGGCAAGGAGTGTGGATATAAGATAGAAGGGTAGCTTAGAATGATTCAGATATTTAACATACACCACTAGATAACGCTTTCACTTTCAAACCTCCTTTACATTAGCATGTTGTTTTCATTGGAACAATGAAAAATTTATGTCTGAGAGTGTATGTATGCATCGAGTTGTAAGCTAGTTATTGTTATATTTTTCCTAGTTATATCATTCATCACATTATGTTGTCTTGTTCTCTAGTAAAAATGTTAGCATGCTTATTCTTGATTTATGTTGTTAAATTTTAGAGCTAATATGTTTGGTGGATGGTTTTACTCTATCTTTAGTAGCATGAAGTGAGCTAAGTTTTATTGAAATATTTGAGTCATGACCTAATTTTAGGATCTTCCTTCACTTTGCCTAGTTTTGATAGTAGATAACTCAATAAACAGTCATTATTTATAAAACTTGTTAGTACTTGTATTTTCTTGATGATCTCTTAAACTATATCTTGGTTACTGGATGTGGCTTAGGTCATGCCAACTCACTTGGAAAAATCAATATCCCCGCATTTGCATTTGTATGTATGCATATGTGTTAGTACTGCACTTATAAAGCACTAACAAAAATTTGAATAAGGGATATAAAAGATAGTATCGTGAGTGGAAACTAACAACTCACCCCTTCGAGACCGAATTAGGTTACCGTGGAAATAAATGCTAAATTTCTCTTGAATCTAACCACACCTTTAAGACCTTGGGTAGTCTGAGAGGGATGAACCGAGCATGAAACAGGTAAGTGTCTATTGCCGGGAGCATAGGGAGTACAGTTAGATAACGACTTGACTAGGCATAGAGATTGAAATTTGAAAGACTATGGTCACTCATTGTATAGAGCACGAAGAACTACTACTTAGGTCCCACTTAGATTATTTTGGTATCATGTTTATCAATGAAGCTATATGTTAGAGTTATATTGATTCACTAAGGATGATGATGCATTATACCGACACATAAGTTTAGATTGTGAGTTTTTGCTTTATTTGTATTTCATGAGCATGATCTACTTTATCAAACTCTATTTCTCTATGATTTTTCTATGTCATTATCATAGTTTAAGAACTGCTCTTTGTTGATTTTCTTAATGGGATATGATTTCGGAGCAAAATGAAGCAAGTTTGGATAAAAAAATAGTAAAATATGACCATGTGAAGTGGTACATCCAAACTGCATTGTAGACCGATTTTAGAATGACCATAACTTCTTACTCAGTTAGAACTTCGGGCTATTTTTTATATCAAGATTTACAACATTGCTTTAGACCTCAACCTGTTAAAACCATGTCTTGGGGAGGCACGGTCGTGCCTCTCCTAGAAACGGTCGTATGGGAATTGAGGCATGCTCGTGTGAAGTAGCACACCCCAAACTACACCGTGGACCGATTTTGAAACGATCATAACTTCTTGCTAGGTTAGAGTTTCAGGCTATTCTTTATATCAAATTGAAGCAGACTTCGAGATCTACAACTTTGCTTCAGATACCAACACGACAAAAAAGATATCTAACTATGCTAAAAGAGGAGACAATAGCATACCTTGCTTCCAAGTAGAAATGTGAATGTGTGTGCAAATTTGCACACCCATGCGAAAGGTGCACTGTCAGGGTGTGTAGATTTGCACACCCATGCCTAAGCCCACGGTAGGTGGGGGTACAAATTCGCACCCCCCCCCCCCCCCCCGAGCCTCCATGGCTATGAAACGCATGACAGGCGGTGCAAATCTGCACCCCCGCCCCCCCCCCCTCTTTATAAGGGAATTTTCCTACCCTTTTTAGGATTGTGGCTAGGGTTTAGCCATTTTACATTGGGAAAGGGTTCTCCCTTCTAGGGGAGACCCTAGAGTCATCATCTTCATCTTCATTGACGATCCATCCACCTCCAGAGCAATGAGATCCTCCAACAGATCGGCAACACATTGATAAGCATTTTCTTTTCTTTGCTCTTCATGTTTTGAGTTATAGATGCTTTATTTCTTCTCGTTTTATTGTATCTTCCTTGCAATGGAGTAGATTCTCCATATTTAGGATGCAGGGAGTAACTATTATATAATATTGATGTATAAACTATGGATTTGTCTATTTTCTTATTTAATGAAATGTTTATTTTTTTATCTATATGTATTGTGCTTTATATGTATTTGATGAAATTTGTAAATGGTGAATGCGTGAGTTGTGAAAGTTTGATCGCCGTGTTGAGGGAATGTCCAAGATCGTATGACCGGGGAGCCGTTAATGACAAGGGTATCTTTTGATCAGACAACCTTGAGCGTTACCTTGAAATGAATACCACTTCCATACAAGGAAAGATTTAGTAGGTGCTTAATGGGTTTTTCTTAATTCTGTGTCAGGAGATGACTTGCGTAACCTGGAATATCTGATCAGAGAGCCCTTTGTGACAAGGGTAATTCTTTAACCAGACATTCTAAGTTACTCCGTCTATCTAATGGCACTGAATGCCCATAAAAAGATAATCCGGTGCATCATTCGCAAGATTACATCGATAAAACTATACTTCTTACAAGCATGAATGTAAAGACCAAGGCATTAGCTACCCATAAGACATCAAGAACCATCACAACAAGACCTAGATCCTAGTACATTCTCTCACATTAGTCTTCCTCACTCGATCTTCTAGCTCTTCTCTCTCTCTAGCTCTCCCTTAAGTTTATGTTCACTCATATTTCTAGCTAGTCTAGCTAGTTCGCTTTGCAATTTCTCTAGTGTTTGTCTCATTAATCCCTGTGAATATGATAATTTTTTATATTACTTAAATACATTTCTATACACTTGCAGATTCACCATCACTGTAATAGTGGCAATAACCAACATTGCTATTCATTAATCTAGTTCCAAACTCAATCCAAAATCCTTTTATTCACTGCAATAGTGCTATTAGTTGAGTCTCTCAATGGATTGATATATCAATCAACTAATATACTCCATCAATCAACTAATTTACAACAAACCCCCTTCAGTCCCTTTAAATCTTGAATTTAGAGTTTAGAAATTATCAGTTGATTATTATTACATAATTGTTAACTGATATCTTTGGTTTTAACCTTTTAAGGTTGATTTCAACCTTAAAAAGGTTGATTCCAATCTTGACCTATTAGGATTTACCATTGCTAAACATCTTATCCTCCTTAATGTATATGGACTTCAATTCTTATGTCTAATATTCGATCTTCCATGATCTATTAGGGCTTCACTTCTTGTGCTTAATATCTGATCCTAGTCCTCCCTGATCTATTAGGGCTTCTCTCATTATCGAGTGTTCAATCAACCATGATCTATTTGAACTTCATGTCTCATGACAGATGTTTGAATTGTCTTCATGACCCAGTGGACTTTGCTTCTCATGCTAAATATCCAATCTTTTATGACCCACTTAGACTTCTCCCTTACCAACTTTCAATTGGACTTCCAACCATCAAGTATTTAGTCAACCATGATTCACTTGGACTTCACTCTTGCTAATTCCCTATATGACTTTTCGACTGCCAAATGTTTAGTTAACAAGGATCCATTTGGACTTTCTACCATTAAGTATTTAGTCAATCTTAACTTAGTGATTTTTCTCTTGACCATCCACATTAAGTCATCGATAATCTCCCTCTCCAATAAACTATTCTTCTACTTGGTGTCTCACTCTTATCAACAAACATATTGATTAAATATTGAAATCAACTCAAGCTAACTCAACTCAACTAAAGCTAACTCAAATTTGGTCAACCGAACTTGGTCAACCTTAACCAATGGTCAATTGCACCAATACATTCTTTATGGTTAAGTTCAACTATATATTTTTATAGTTTGACTATACAACTTGAGCAAACATTTGATAAGTTGCATAAAGTATGCATAATACAAAGAAGATTGAATATTTGAGTGGTTAAGTTTATATAATAGATTTCATGGATTGAATATGCAGTTATGAGGTGGTTCAAACTCATTGATGGTCATCCATCATAAAGGGATTTGAAGACTCTGCACTGATTGATTGTATTGATCAATAATATTTTGGTTTTATTTTGGGCATAAATTATTGTATTGATTAGATTTAGTTTTTAAACAAAGTTTATTATCTTTGGAGTTCCATCTTAAAAAATGAAAAGGTATTTGATTGATTATCTTGAGATTGGAGAGTTAAATAAATTGAGATTAATCTTAAATCACCCTTAGAGTGGTTGTTGAGCTAAGGCTTAGGTCGACTAAAAAAACTTCTTAGGTTGACATAAGGTTTGGATGACCAAATAAAGATGTTTTATCAATCTAAGTTGGTTTAATTGACTGCAATAAGATGTCTTGAGCGTAAATATATCTATTTAAGTTTTAATTGACTGAATGACTTGGGTAGTCAATTGTGTTAGTGCAATTGACCTCTAGTTGAGATCAACCAAGTTGACTAAGTTAGATTAATCAAGCTAATTAAGTTAACTTGAGTTGACATTTCACATTTGATCAACTTGTGAAATGTCAAGAAAGAGAGTTTGTTAGAGAGGGAGATTATTGATAACCGTTTTTGTCGTGTTACGGTTTCAAATACAATTAAGATATTGAATTCCTCTAAACTAATGTAGCATAGAGTAACTCGAGTCGTCTCCCAACGAATGTAGTTGGTGCAAGATAATTCTCATGATCGTATTTTATTGCTTTTGGGTTTTGGGATATGAAACTGGGTTTTGGATTTAAGAGCTAGGACTACGAAATGAATAACAGAGCAAGTATGAAATCTAATCTAATTAAGGAAAGACAGTGCAGGTAATGAAATCTAATTTAACATAACTACAATTGCAGCAAAGAAAAGGATAACTAGAAATTAAGCATTAACGAAACTAAACATAGAGCAAAACTACAGCATTGAAGAAATCTAATCTAACATAACTTAATTGCATTTAAATGAAAACATGTAACCTAAAGCAATAGGAAAAGCAACACAAAACTAGAGTTAATCAACTAAGAAACATCACAATTGAAAATTTTGTTCTAAGAAACATTTAAACAAACACATGAGAGACATACTAAAAAATAATGGCTTCAAGAACATTCCATTTGCAATAGGGAAAATTTATCCAATACAAACATTTAACAATTAAACCCATAACATTCAACAATCAAGACAAATCATCAAGCAACAATTAAACTCAAGTTTAGCTAATGAAAGGAGCTGCAGTATCTGTGATGAACTGCTGGAAATGGGTTGCTGAATGAGTTGCTGTAACTGAACTTTGCTGAAGAAAATACTTGCTAGAAGAACACTGTATGAAGTAATCTGAGTTTGAATTGGGGAATTCTGAAGTGAACTCTGCTGAAGAAGAACTGTCCAGAAGTGATCGAATTGCTGGAAGTCTGCAAGAAGAAATCTACTGGAATGGAACTGATGAAGATAAATTGATGCTCGAATCTGATGAAGGCTGGATGAAGGAATTGCTGCCGGAAATGGAACAAGGAAGAAGCTGCTGCCGGAGAATTGCTGTGATCAGAAACTAAACTGCTGGAATTGATCAGATGAAGCTGACAAAGAAGAAGTTGCAAAGAAATAACTGCTGGAATTAAAATAATTGCTGTAAAGGAAAACAATCGAAGAATTTCGGTAAGGGAATGGATCGCCGGCGGTGGAGTCGACTAAAGTTCGGAACCCCCAGAGCCCTAGCTTCGTCCGGTAGCGTGTGGTGAAGGGAGATGGCTGGCTTCTCTCCGAACCCCGAAAGAGAACCCTTCCTCTCTTCTCTCCGAACCCCGAAAGAGAAGAGGTGGATGTGGATACCGTGGCGATGATGAACTCCGGCCGTGAAGGTGGATGAACGAGTCGGGAACCCCTCAAACTCGGTTGATCGGAGCTCCGGCCGACTAGGGTTGGAACCCCTAACCCTAGTTGCGGCGACGATGAAGATGGAGGAGGAGAAGGATCGCCGCGCTACACAAGGTATATCAATAAATTCATCAGAATCAATATAATCAGCACTAGGTACCTTTTTGAATTTTTCTGAACAAAGAGGAGAAATACTTACCTGAGCGTGCTGGAGAATACCTGAAGGTTCTATAATAGTAGATGTATTTGTGGCCTCCTCCTGATCAAGTACATGCTCCTCTTCAGCCTCACTCTCTGGTGGACACTCAACTAAAGCAGGTGATCCTTGGGTGTTTGCTTCCACCATGCAAGTCCCTACACTTTCTGGTTCATCCTTTGAGTCTTCTAATGTACCAGTCAATTGTGGTGGTCCCTGGGGCTTAGTGCAATCCCCTACACCTATGGAATCATCTCCTATGCATGCTTCTCCTATAATATCTGCAATAACAATATCAGAAAAATTAGGACCATCAATAATACTATCATCACAAAATAAAAGTCTAGAATGGTCCTGTGGAGCTTCAGTTTCTTCTTCTGGAGCTGAAAAATTTGGCAATGGATTTTGAATAGGAGTCTCCGGAGGAATGCATGCTGTAGGTGCCCAGATTTTTATGAATTCTTCTTCTTCTTCTTCTACCAAATTTGCAAGATTACTTGAAGAAGGACGTGGCCATGCACTAGGGTCACCTTGAACTGATATAAAACCAACTCCGGGGCTCTCAGAACTAAAAGCAGCTTGAGAAGATAATTGTTTTGATCTTTGGGCTTTTATCTGATTTAAATCACTAGCTGCTTGTTCCATTTGCCTTTCGAGGTTTTGAAGCTCTTGTTGACACATTTGTTGAAATTGAGACTGTGGGGATTGATAAAATGGTTGCACAGGCTGATTAAACTGCTGAAAATTTGGTTCACAACTTGGTGGAGATGGCTGAAAATTGTAGCTTTGGAAATCTTGGATCTGAGGTTGAAATTGTGGTGGTGAAAATTGAAGTTGAGTGGGCTGAAAATTCTAGTTGCAAGGGTGAAATTGCTGTGGAAATTGAAATGGTTGTGGGAAATTCAAATTATCTTGGTACCCTTGCTGAATTCCTTGAAAAGGTGCTTGATCTTGTTGATAAGGTGGCTGAAAGTTGGGCTGAAATTGCTGAATTGGTGGCTGAAAATCTTGGAATAGTGGCTGCCCATTCTGAAAATTCTGGAAATTTGGTAGACTTGGCTGAAAATCCGGCTGAAATTGTTGGAATTGCTGTGGTTGCTCGTATTGTTGTAATGGTGGCTGAAAAAAATGATTTGGTTGCTGAAAATTGGGCTGAAATTGCTGTAGTGGTTGATTGAAAGGTTGGTTCTGCTGAAATTGTGGACACGGCTGCTGATAAGTGGATGAAAACATTTTTAACCTGCACCCCTGTCACAAAACAAACAAGAAAAATGGCAGTAACCGTATACAAAAGAATAAGCAACAAAAAATAGAACCCAATGATATATCAAAAAGCATACAAGCAAAAATCAAACAAATCAACTAGTTGCTTCCCCGGCAACGGCGCCAAAAATTTGACAGAACCCAGAATACTGGTTTAAATTGTCACGAAAGTTGGGACCATCAGATTTAGATGTGAATGAATGCTGGAAACCCTTTTTACGATCAAAGCATGAAAACGTAGTAAAGGGGCCACAGGTCATATTTTTCTCGAGGCTAGTTGACGTTGTGTGATTCGAACTTGTATTTATGTGTCATTTGTGTTTTGGGTTTCAATTAAGTTAAAGCTCTAAATCAATTTGGAAGCTGATTCTGATTTCAAGTGTAAAACAAATGCTAGCAATGAAGCGACAAATTCAAACTTATGACAAAACAAATGCAAACAATTCAAAACCAAATTGATACAAAATCGTGCCAAGATTTCCCTTGATACCAAGTGCAAGAACTCAATCTGAAGTGCAGAATTAAAAGTGAAAATTCAGAAACAATTGAGATGTAAACCAACTCATTCTGAGCACAATACAATCTGACAGTTTAGTTTAACTTCAGCTAATTTGGAACTCAACACAGACAAGTGCCAATCAAGCTCATCACTATCCGAAACAAGTTTTTACTTGGCACAAACTTGCAGAATTTAGACGAACATGATATGCAGAATAAAACTCAGGATAGCAGGTCACAAATGCATTGAACGTCAACAAGGATTTAAAACTGCATTCAAGTGCAGCAAATGAAATCAGAATTCATCAACTTGGCACACACAAAAGGGAAGTAATCAAAAACTGCTTCATGAATCGAGACCAATTGCAAACACTGCAAACAGAGAATTCAGAATTGTATGTTGGTCCATTAAGCTTAGAAAGCAAGGGTATTAATGAATAAGCTTGCAAGAATTGAAGGAAAAGGTATAACATCCAAATTCAGATCCAACTCAGACACAACTTTGAAGCGAAAATCAAAACTGCAATGCAGATCAAAGGTGCATAATTCAGAAATAACGCAAACTCAGAAACAATTTGATCAACCTCAAATTCAGAGGTGCAACCTAAAACGTTTCATGAAATGATTTCGAAGAACTAATACTCATTAACACATAATTCAGAAGCTTATCATCTCCTAATTGCAGAATTACATGGACTGTGCAGAAATGGATGTCTGATGCGCAATCTGCTCAAAAGTGCAGAAATAAAACTGAATATGAATCACAACTTCGATCACAGGCATGATCAACTATTTGTTAGCTAATATCCCAGGAATTGAAACTAACAATAATTGAATTCAATTGAAGCTGCAAATTTGAGAATACCAGTGGACACGCATGAGCAGAATTCAGAGATTCAAGCAGAAAACTGAAACACAATGGACACAGCTGAACAAAGTTGCAGAAATGGATATCGAGGCTTTGGAAATTAAATAAACTAAAAGGTAAACTCAAAAGAACAGACTTAAACTAACTTGATGCAAATAAAGGACTGAAACGCAGCAGATTGAACTGAAATTTCAGAAATGAAACAAAACAGAGTTGATACGCATGAACAAGCTGATACGCAAGCATGAAACAAGAAATAAACTAAAATTAAAAGCAATTATCTACTAAACACATTCCCTAGCTATTAAACTTGAAGAATGAACCCTAATTTAAGCTGAAACAATGCATTAAACGAAGTTAACGAATCTAAAACCAAAATAGAAATGAAACTCTGCAGAATTCGAAAGTTACAGCTAAAAACATGAAATTGCAACAAGAAATCTAAACCCCAATCACTCCATTAGCTCAAAGTCTCCTTGTTCGTCACGCAAGGGCTGGCCTCGAACCCCTAAGCTCAGCAATTCACTGAGGAACTGAATCTGCGGTCGAATCGAGCTCGAATCTGTTCAAGAAGGAAAACCCATTCGAATTCTTAAACTCAGCCTTGTCTGATTGAAACGAAGGTGCGGGAATGATCCAAGCTTGTCCGAGAACCCCTCCAAATGGCTTGGACTGATGTAGAATCTGACAAAATCGAAATCGAATCCTTCAAGTGCAAAGCTGCCGAAACCCTCAAACAACCCTGCTCTTGCCCAATTCCGAGCTGAAAACTCCACAAACTACTCTCCCTAGTGACCTCGACTTGATCTGATGAAGAATGGAGGTGGTCGCGCCCATTGGATTGAAGAATTAAGCTAGAACAGCGAAGAACAAACGAAGAAGATGGAAACTGCGGCGGAGACGCGACAAGGCTGGGCTGCGGGCGAAATTTCCTTAAGTAATAACCAATGGACGGCTGTGATTGATTTGAGAAAATCCAACGGCTGATCTTGCTCTGATTGGAGCCAAACTTTGATGATGATGATCTGGGGTCAGGATCTGCCTCGTGGTAGCTCGGATCCTCCAGATTTGTAATGGATGGTCCAGATCAATCTAATCTTTGAATGGACGATCTAGAGCCCTCCAAGCTTGATCCAACGGTTGATTTAGCTCTGATTGGAATGAAACCTTCAGATCTTGATCAGGATGCTTGATCAACCCTAGCCCTAGCTCGGATTGCTTCAGATGGTCCCGGATGGCTCAGATCTAGCCGCTCTTGAATCGGACGGCTCGGATTGATCGTAAGCTTGATAATTCGATCCGGTTCCACTTCCGACTCAAGTTTGACCCAATATGCTCTAGGTCCAGGATCCTTTCATGCCTACAAAAATATATCAGAAAATTAGTGGCCAAATAATCCAAAAATGTGTAAATTTGCAATTAAGTCCAAAATAAGAGGAAATCCTAAAACCTAGGGTAATTTCACAATTAAACAATAAAAACATAGGTCAATCATGGATTTTAGCAATTAAAATAATCAATAAAATGATGCTTATCAATTATCAATGCAATTGACCTCTTGACCAAGTTGGATAGTTGAGCACGAAGTCAGGTAGATGAATGTTGATCAAATACTTAGTAGTGGAGAAGTTTAGGTAGATCATAGTTGATCGAATACTTGACAATTAAAAGTCAAATAATGAGTTGGTAAGAGTAAAGTCAAAGTGGTCACTGTTGATCAAACACTTGTCGACTGAAAGTTCAATAGAGAATTGACAAGAGTGGCAAAGTCAAAGTGGGTTATGGAGAACCAAACTTGACATGAGATGTAAAGTCCAAGTGAGTTAATGTTGACTGGACACCTAATAATGAGGGAAGTTCAAATATATCAAAGAAGAATGGATGTTTAGTAGTAGAGAAATTCTAATAAGTCATGGAGTACCAGATGTTAAAAATAAAAAAGTGAAGTTCTGAGAAGTCGTAGAGGACTGGATGTTGGACATCAGAAAGGAAGTTTAAACAGGTCAAAAAGGATCTAATGTTTGGTGGTGGTAAAGTTCTGACAGGTCATGATTGATCGGATGTTAAACATTCGTGAAGTCCTGGGCAAATCAGATTGATCAAATGCTAAACAATTGAAAGTCCTGGCATGTCAAAGTTAATCGGATGCTCGTCAAAGGAAGTTTTGATAGGTTAAGATTAACTAAATACTAATCAAGACGACAATTTAACCTTGAAAATGTTGAAATCAGAGGTATTAGTCAACTATTACGTAGTAGCGATCTATTGATGACTTTTAAACCCCTAATTTGAAAAAGCGGATTTAAGGGAGTTTGTTATAGACTAATGGGTTATATTAGTCGGTTGATATAATAACCGAGTGAAAAACTCGATTGATTATACTGTTGTAGTAAATAAAATATTTGAAACATGACTGTTATACTCGATAAGTCGATTAATAAATAGTATTAGTCGCAATGAACAAATGTTTTTAGATAGAGTTGGCAACTCGACTAATACAATAATAGTCGATTGATGAACAATAACAATTGACTATTTGGTTAAAGTTGAGTTAGAAAGAATCAGTCATTTTACAAGCAAAATGGTCGAATTTGCCAAGCAATCGACTAGTGGTGACAAGTAGTCTATTGTTAGGTAGAAATAAATTTCGACTTAAAGGATATAAAAGAAGGATTTCGTGGAGGATTTCAGCGCTAGTTTATGGAGGAGAGTGCTACTAGGGATGAGTATTTCGTTAAAAATGAACCGAACTAATCAAAATCAAACAAGCCAAATTTTGTCGAGCCAACCAAACCGATCAAATTTTAGGAAAAAATTGAATAAATCGAACCGATAAAATATCAATTAATTTGGCCAAAAGTTGAACTAACTATGATGGGGTTTAATAGCCCAGGGCGGACACGTGGGCTGAAGAAGCTAGGTGGCAAGATATAACGAGTCTGAGCGACTCCCCTTTCAGAGCTCCCGGGACACTCGCAAGAAGAGGAGCCTCCGAAGCCCTCCCGTAGTAAACACGCCATGGGGATCAGATCAGAAACCCCCTCCCCGGAGCACCCCGGGAAGTCGGGCCTCGAGACCACCTCGGGGAAGCGGAGCGCCCGAGACCTCCCGGGCCAGAAGACCCCGAGATCACCTCGGGGAAGCGGAGCCCAAGCAACAATCAACCTCAAGTAACGATCCCCCTTTTTTCTCGGATCCGCGGATAAGCATCCCCACTATCGCGGAGTCATCATGACCTTTAAATATCGCAACGGGTCACACTTAATGACGGCGTGGACCATTACAAAGACTATCCTATAACTGACGAAGGGGGGGGGACGTGGCATAGATCATGAGACGCACCAAGGCAGTCACCGCAGGTATAAAAGGTATTCCAACCCCTCCGGTAAGGAGGTTATGCATTCTCTACTACTCGTACATTTTTCTGCCTTCTACTCTTCTCCATCGAGGCACTGACTTGAGCGTCGGAGTGGGCTCCGCCGGACAACCTCCGGCGTGTTCCCCTAACGCTCATGTTGATCTCGTAGGGCGCGCAGTTCCTCCCCTATCGTCAACATCTACATGGGCTAAACCTCGGTGACTTCCTCCCCTATCGTCAACATCTACGTGGGCTAAACATCGGTGACTGGCTATCGACACCGATTCCTTCCAGAACAATGTGATGGGGTTTAATAGCCCGGGACGGACACGTGAGCTAAAGAAGTTGGGTGGCAAGATGTGACGAGTCTGAGCGCCTCACCTTTCAGAGCTCCCGGGACACTCGCGGGAAGAGGAGCCTCCGGAGCCCTCCCGCAGTAAACACGCCCTGGGGATCAGATCAGAAAACCCCTACCGGGAGCACCCCGGGAAGTCGGGTCCCGAGACCACCTCGGGGAAGCGGAGCGCCCGAGACCTCTCCGACCAAACGACCCCGAGATCACCTCGGGGAAGTGGAGCCCATGCAGCAATCGACCTCAAGTAACGGTCCCCCTTTTTTCTCGGATCCGTGGATAAGCATCCACACTATCGCAGAGTCATCATGACCCTTAAATATCGCAACGGGTCATACTTAATGATGGCGTGGACCATTTCAAAGACTATCCTATAACTGACGAAGGGGGGGGGGCGTGATGCACCAAGGCAGCCACCGCAGGTATAAAAGGTATTCCAACCCTCCGGTAAGGAGGTTATGCATTCTCTACTACTCGTACATTTTTCTGCCTTCCACTCTTTTCCATTGAGGCACTGACTTGAGCGTCGGAGTGGGCTCCGCCAGACAACCTCCGACATGTTCCCCTAACGCTCGTGTTGATCTCGCAGGGCGCGGAGTTCCTCCCCTATCGTCAACATCTACGTGGGCTGAACCTCAGTGACTAGCTATCAACACTGATTCCTTCCTGAACAAGTTTGGCACCGTCTGCGGAAATCAAGTAAAGCACCATAAGGAGCACCGATGGTAGGGTCGGAGGGGCAATCCATTGTCCTGACGAGGGAGGAACTGGATCGCTTGTTGGCTAACATCATCAAAGAAGCACTCGAGCAGCACCAAGTCGAGCAAGCCGCCTCGCAGCGAGGGGCTTCTGCACGGGAGATCCCTAGAATCTGTTGGGTATGACTTGGCGGGTTTTCCTAGTGAATACTTGGTTGTCCTTGAGAGACCTCTCCATGTCTACGGATTAAAAAATTTAATCCGAATGGAGACCCGTCTCCCAACGACCATCTCGTCATCGTATCGTTCGGTATGAATTACAACTTGGCCAATCACAAAGATCGAGCCTTGTAATTATCCTAACCAAACGACCGCAGAAAAGATGACGAGTGGATCACCGGTTTTTGTGTTTATTATCGGGGTCCATTATTTAATTATCTATCATTAATTAACAAATAATTAAACAAGACAATTAAATAAACATGCCACATAAAATAACGAGACTAAAATTAAAGGAGCCAAGGAAGAGTATATACCTTCCGTTACCTTACGATTTTCTACAGTATGACCCTCCCCTCTTGGACGTCGTGTGAGTGATGATCTACCAAGAACCGTGGTCACCAAGTCGATTCCTTCTCCTTGTGCCAACCAATCCCTAACCAAGGAGATGTCGTCGGCCGCTCCAAAGAAGAAGATAATCTAAACACAAACCCTACTATTCTTCTCCTCCATCGTCGACGTCCTAACTATGAGTTGCTTCAAGATAAAGTTGCAAACAACTTTGCTCCTAGGAGAACAATATCTCCACAGTCAAAGCCAGCAGTCGGCGTCCAGAACCTGTCCACATGTTGCAGCCGGCGGCCAAGTTGCTGACGCAACTTGGCTTCTCCTCAAACAACAGCCGGCGCGCCCAGGACTTCTCCACTAAGGCAGTTGCTCACGAGCATGAGTCAATGATTTCGGCTGCATGCGATTTCACCGAGAGTGAAGGATTTAATTCTGACGTGAGCAAATTGAAATTGCATGAAGCAATTAATTGCCTGAGCAATTCCCGTTTAATTGCATGAGCAATTAAACTTTTTAATTGCTCGCAGTGCTCCTTGGAGCAACTCAATTGCGTGGAGAAGCAAACTGTTCGGCGCCGCAACGAGAGAGAGAGAGAGGAGGAGAAGGAGAGAAGAAATTTAGAGGACGTTTGATTTACATTTATCAAACATTTTTCAATCAGTTTTTTATTTTTATTTTTGGTAGAAAATGTGATTTTCTAGAAAATATATTTGGTTTGCATTTTTCAGCTTTGTTTTCCAGAAAAAAATATAGTGTTTTCTGGAAAACTGGAGAATGAAAAAAAGTTATTTTCCAGAAAATTAAAAAATACGGTTTTCTGGAAAATGAAAATGAAAAATGACACAAACCAAACGCTCCCTTAGTGTTTTCTAGTATTCCATTGGATCAATTAAAAATTACTTGGTTTCATGCCACATGGGGTATATATAGGGATACGATAGAGACCGTGAGGAGGTATTGGATCTTGGCCTGCTAATAGATCCAAACCCAATCTATTAATGAAGATTCATTCCACTAAACGATCCTCATTGAATTACCTCACCAACCCCCATATTTACATATGGACTCCACCTATTATGAGTCATCCATCCCCCCGTGTTTAAGATATCGAATGTCCGTCGATTAATTTAAATTACTGACAATTTAATTAAACAACTTCTGGCTCCTTGATTAGTATCACTCAATCTTATCATAATGTTGGATCAAATCCACCTGCAGGGTTTAACATGATGAACCTTATGAGCTCATCAAGGGGGCATCATCATCCCGACTCACCAGGACACAGATTCCATCAATAATCAACGTCACACCATATAATTAATATTATTTTCCAACTTACCGGGCCTATCGATTTAGCAGAATAAATCTCGCCCATTGGTAAATCAAAGAAATAAAATATTAACTATACGTTCCCGTTATTATATCGGGATTTAGGGATTGTACTCCATAATAATCCGAGGTCCAATCCAATTATTAAGTCAGTACTAATTGGATGACCTCTGGTTTTGGTCCTGCTCAATGCACACAAAGGACACTAGTGTAATTCTATGGTCAAGACAAACCACACCTAATTACACTACAACCATCCCGATGGTTTGTTCAATTTCATCTCGGTTGTGAGCCTCTACTTATACTAGGCAAGGAACTGATAACATGATCTTCCGTGTGTCACCACACACCATGTTATCTACAATGCAAAGTAAAGGACTTTTATGCATATACTAATATAAATACGCATCTAGTGTTGTTGTGATTCTTTTTCAAAATGTGGATGACCATACAGAAAAGGCAAGACTTTTAATATACATCCTAACAGAGTCTCCATCTCGCACTTGCGAAGATCCGTTACACCATTGGGGCGACGGGACGGAGCAACCCCAGGCCCCCGAAGAGACTCTCCCGGAGATATAGAGAAGGCCAACTCGGTAGCCTCCAGCGCACAGAGGCACAAAAAGGGACAAGAGAAAAGGGAGGAATCTAAGGTCTCCCATAAGCTTCCCTCTACGCCCTTCTCATTTGAGATTGTGGAAGACCCAATGTCGAAGTAGTTTCGTGGGCTTGGGATCTTTGATTATGACAGAAAGATAGATCTGGAGGATCATGTCTGCAAATTTGAAAACGTGGCACTCCTGCACCAGTATACTGATGGTGTAAAGTGCCGGGTATTCCTAAACACCCTATCTGGAGCAGCCCAGTGATGGTTCCAGAGGTTGCCCCTAGGTTCTATCAACTCCTTCGCGGAGTTTAGAACCGCCTACCTCCACCACTTTGCAAGTAGCCATCGCCATCAGAAGATGACACTCAATCTGTTCGCCCTCAAGCAAAAGCCGAAAGAGTCGCTCAAGGAGTACATTCAGCGGTTCAACAGGGTGGCACAAGACGTGCCTAGTGCAACGTCGGAAATCCTCGTTAGCGCCTACACCCAAGGGCTCGCGGAAGTGAATTTTTTCTAATCCCTGGTGAAGAAGCCGCCCATCAGCTTCGATGATCTGCTGGGGCGTTCTGTTAAGCACGTCAACGTGGAGGAGGTGCAATACGCCCGTCGCAAGGAACCAGCCGGAGTCCTCCCTCAAGCTACCCCCGGTCCGAAAGGAGAGAACCCCCAGCTCCAACACGAGGAAAAAACCTTCACCTCGGGAAGGACCAGTGGGTTGGCAGGCGAAGGCTAGTCAAGACGGTGGATACCGAGCAGCCGGAGCCATTGACGAAGTACTATGTTTTTCACGACAGTACAACACACTCCACCGAGGAGTGTCACGCCTTGAAGAAGAAACTGAGTAAGGAGGCAGACACCAAACCTCAGAGAAAGTGGAATAAAGAAAGTTATCGCCGAAGATCTCCATGGCGAAGCCTTTCTCCTCGGCAGCAGCAGGCCGGGGAAAATGAAACCCGACATCGGTCTCGGTCACGATCGCGAGGAAGGAGTCGAGGACCTGCACCTAGTAGATCTCCCTCCTTAGAAAGAGATCCCCGGAAGGGCAAGACCCCTATACGTGGCCCGCCCTCGGGACATGCTGGAGTAATCTCCGGGGGACCCATCGGGCAAGGATGTCTTACACCCGACAACTGAAAAACTACACAATCAAGACGAGTCGGAGCCAGGAGCCCGACCCTACAATCTCTTTCGGTCCAGCAGACTTGGAAGAAGTGGAAGCTCCCCATGAAGACACCCTAGTAATCCTTGCCCGCATCGCCAACTACGAGGTCAAACGCATCTTCATAGACACAGGAAGTTCCGTGAACATCCTGTACAAGGCGGCTCTAGACCAGATGCAGATCGACGAGGATGAGCTACTCCAGGTCTTGACCCCACTGTTCGGCTTTACGGGGTATCGAGTACAGCTGATAGGGCAAATCACCCTATCGTTATCATTGGGCAGCGACGTGCTTGAGAGGACCAGGAGGACGCCTTTCTTGATTGTGGACGCTCCCTCATCCTACAACGCCATCTAAGGCCACCCGGCGCTCAGTGTCTTCCAGGCGGTGGTTTCTGTCTACCACCAGAAGATAAAATTCCCCGTGGGCGACCGAGTGGCTGAAGTCAAGGGGGACCAGTTGGTGTCTCGGTGATGCTACAGTGGGGAAGTCAGATCAGAGTCCCGGAAGAACCCAAGGGCTCTAGAAGGCTAGCTGGAGGAGGCGGTCATGCACAGGGGGAGAGGAACAAAAGGCTCAGGAGGGCAGGACAGGCCAACTATCTCCGACCCTTTCGTTCCCGATAAGATTTACCTTGCATATTGTGTATCCGCCTGTGTATTTTTGCTGCCTTGCAGTGAATTCATGTAATAAAGGAAGGTGCCCTCTCTAAAGTGATAATGTACCATCGAAGAATAAAAACCCTAATACCTCGCGGTGCTGCAGATGCCCGAGGTACTTAGGCTTGGTCTAGGTGCTACGGACTCCCAACAAAGAATCAAAAACCTTAATGTCTCGTGGTGCTGTGGATGCCCGAGGTACTTAGGCTCGGTCTGGGTGCTACGGACACCCAACCAAGATTAAAAACCCTAATGCCTCACGGTGCTGCGGATGCCCGAGGTACTTAGGCTTGGTCTGGGTGTTACGGACTCCTAACCAAGAATCAATAACCCTAATACCTTGCGGTGCTGCAGATATCCGAGGTACTTAGGCTTGGTTTGGGTGCTACGGACGCCCTACCAAGAATAAAAACCCTAATGTCTCGCGATGCTGCGGATGACCGAGGTACTTAGGCTTGGTCTGGGTGCTACGGACTCCCAACCAAGAATCAAAAACCCTAATACCTCGCGGTGCTTTGGATGCCCGAGGTACTTAGGCTTGGTCTGAGTTCTACGGACACCTTACCAAGAATAAAAACCTTAATGCCTCACTGTGCTGCGAATGCCTGAGGTACTTAGGTTTGGTATGGGTGCTACGGACTCCCAACCAAGAATCAAAAACTCTAATACATCGCAGTGCTGTAGATGCTCGAGGTACTTAAGCTTGGTCTGGGTGCTACGAATGCCCTACCAAGAATAAAAGCCCTAATGTCTCTCGCGGTGTTGCGGATGCCCGAGGTACTTAGGATTGATACCAAAAATAAAAAACTCTAATATCTCGCGGTGCTGCAGATGCTCGAGGTACTTAGGCTTGGTCTGGGTGCTACGAATGCCCTACCAAGAATAAAAGCCCTAATGCCTCTCGCGGTGCTGCGGATGCCCGAGGTACTTAGGCTTGATCTGGGTGCTACAGACTCCCAACCAAGAATCAAAAACCCTAATACCTCGTAGTGCTGTAGATGCTCGAGGTGCTTAGACTTGGTCTGGGTGCTACAGACTCCCAACCAAGAATCAAAAAACCTAATACCTCGCGGTGTTGCGGATGCCCGGGGTACTTAGGCTTGGTTTGGGTGCTACGGATGCCCAACCAAGAATAAAAACCTTAATACCTCGTGGTGCTGCGGATGCCCGGGGTACTTAGGCTTGGTCTGGGGGATACGGACTCCCAACCAAGACTCAAAAAACCTAATACCTCATGGTGCTGTGGAAGCTCGGGGTACTTAGGCTTGGTCTGGGTGCTATGGACTCCCAACCAAGAATCAAAAACCCTAATACCTCGCAGCGCTGCGGATGCCCGGGGTACTTAGGCTTGGTTTGGGTGCTACGGATGCCCAACTTGTTGGAACTTGGATGGCTAGAGAGGGGGGTGAATATAGCCAGACACAAACTTTTGCTCTTTTTGAGTTCTCTGCAGTCAGGTTAGTAGCGGAAGCAAACAAGCAGAAACAACAACAAATAGAGCTAAACAAAAAATCACAAACACTAACACGAGGATGTACAAGGTTCGGGGATAACTTGCCCCTACTTCTTGGCGTGCCCATAAGGTGGACGATCCCTTGATCATTGGCAGATCAAGCCCCTGGAAATCCGGATATAATATAACCTCCTTCTTGGTGGAGAAACCTCTCCACAGCAGTCTCAACAAAAAGTGAAAATAAACACAGAGACAAAGAGGATCTTACAGAGCACAAGTAAGCGAAGGAGAAACGTTTACAAAGCAATACTCACAACCCAGTACAACTTCGGCAAGAGCCTTCACTCAGCTCTTCCTTGTCTGCTTATTGATCGCCTCGCAACGTTCTCAAATCCTTCCAAGTGCTCAAGTCGTAGAGTATCCAACAGATCGCTCAAAGACTTTCAGTGTATCCAAGAGTTGCTTCAAGGTTCAAAGTGATATGTGATACCGAGGCTTCTTCGCTACCTAGCTCTTAAGCCTCTGCCCATCGCCAGGTCACCAAGCGCGCCTCTGCAGCTCACCAGCTGCTCACCAGCTTGTCTGTAACAACCTCAGCTACTCCTGACCTCTTCTGGACTCCCTGAACCCTCCTCAGCCGAGCCCCAGGCCAGTCATCAACTTCCCAGTCGTTGCCAGCCCGCGCAGCAGAAGCCGTTGTAACCTGAGAAGAGAAAACAACCAAACCTGATCAAGGGAAAGTCTCCAGTTGACCCTCCTCCATTGTTTGAATCATCCCTGCATTACCTGCACACTTAGCAGACGCTTAGCAAATCAAACCAAACGTGAATCAGAGAAATAGCAGAGAAAACAGAAGTGATCAGATCGAAAATAGAAGTCTGACAGCGAATTTGAATTAAAGTTATCAGGCACTGATCGGTCACCAGACCGATCAGTGATGACCCTGATCGGTCACCAGACCGATTAGTGAAGATCCTGATCGATCAGGCTCTTGGCTGATCGGTCCACAGTGAGGTTACAGGGATCGCGGACTGAACCTGTGATCGGTCACATTGACCGATCACAGATCAGGGATCGGTCACCAGACCGATCCTCAACTTGCTGGAGTTTCCTCCAGCTCCCGCCAGCCAAAGGCCCTAATCGGTCACCTGACCTATCAGGTTGTGCCCTGATCGGTCTGGTGACCGATCAGGTCACTCCCTGACCGATCAGGAGCCATCCTGATCGGTCAGGATGAGGATAGTCCAATCTTTGATCGGTCAGATAGACCGATCAAGGTTTCTCACAGAAACCTCCTATCTCTTCTCTGATCGTTCACCAGAACGATCAGAGACCAAGCAGAGACATTCTGTTCTCTCCCTGATTGTTCACCAGAACGATCAGGAGCCAAACAGAACCTTTCAGTTCTCATTCTGATCGTTTGCTAGAACGGTAAGACTTCCCTGGATCGGTCACCAGACCGATCCACAACAGGGAGTTCGTGCCAACTCCCTGATCGGTCTCCAGACCGATCCAGCTTCGACCAATTCAACCCTAAGTCAAGAGAACGGGCTCCCTAGCCTTCTCTGACTCATTTTGGTATCGGAGAAAAAGCTCACGTGCCCTCTCCGACCAGTACACCCAATGCTCAGTCCCTCGGACCAAGACTTCGTGCCCGACTTTACTCACCGGGACTTTGTTCAACCTAGCTTCCCTCGCTAGGACCTGACTTCACTCACCAGGGTTTCAGTCACCCCGGCTTCACTCACCGGGATTTCCATCACCTGGCTTCACTCACCAGGGTTTCCATCACCTGGCTTCACTCACCAGGACCCGGCTTCACTCACCGAGGTTTTAACCACCCGGCTTCACTCACCAGGACCCGGCTTCACTCACCGAGGTTTTAACCACCCGGCTTCACTCACAAGGACCCGGCTTCACTCACCGGGGTTTCAGTAACCCGGCTTCACTCACCGGGAGTCGTGCCCAGCCCCCGACTAGGGCTTAAATCAGACTCATCTTATTAGCCTAAACTTTAATCGGTGTCAACACCAAAACAATAACCAGGGTTAGACTGCATCAACACAACCAAGAATAAAAACCCTAATACCTCGCGGTGCTGCAGATGCCAAGGGTACTTAGGCTTGGTCTGGGTGATATAGACGCCCGACCAAGTAGTCGAGGCCCTGAGGCCTTCGGGTGCTACGGGTGCGCGGGATACGAAGGTGCTGCGAAAGTAAGGTTCACACGATCTACCTGACAAAAGGGGAACAAGCGAGATGTCAGAATATAAACACAAGCATGTGCACATCAAAGGTAATAACTATTTTTCTACATTTATATGGGAAATACATTGATGCTAACATCTCAGAGGAATACTATGATACAATCAGAAGATCCGGTAGAGGAAATCACTCCTCTACTTGGGCTTTTCTCCATCACTTCATCATTCATGCAGAGTCGCTTGGCCCGAAATCGTCTTCCAATAGCGGGTAAGCGGGGATCCACACGCGGTATGGTCGAAATCCTTGAATCTTCGGCCACGGCAGAAACCTCTCGATCCTTCACCCTTGTAATCATTAACTATTCTGTTTGAAGAACCCGACTACCTCTTACCATAAAGATACATCTAATGACAAGGATGACTACCACATTCAAAAAGAAGAAGAGGGGGAGCAGCAGCTACAACTCCTCTCCGGGTGACGGCATTGCACCATCCCCGCCAAATGCCATCCGATGCCCAAAACTCGACGAAACGAGCAATTCGGAAGGGGATGACATTTGAGACGGACAGGGGATGAACCGCCCGGGGAGGGGCAGAAGATGAACCATCAGGAGTTGTCATCTCCGATTTGCTCCCCGGCGGAGCACATGATATCCCTTCTGGACTTCTCGGCCAAACCCGGGGTCCCACCTCCGTCAGGATCTCCAGCGAGACCCCGAACATCATCTCCACTATACTCCCTGGTGAACAATGTGAAACATGTGGTTCCACCTCCACTAGGTTCTTCGGCAAGAAACACTACGACGTCTCCACTATCCTCCCAGGCGGTGTCGACCACCCCTGTCGTAAAAAGGGGTGGAGGAAAGTTCACTGGCATATCGCCAGTTCCACAAGGAGTCTATCAACAGAAAGAAAGCGAAATGAATGGGGAAGGATGGTTCACCCTTCTCCCCCCTTTTATAGTGACCACTGCGTCTCTTCGCATTTAATGCGGGCACGACGCAGAAGCAGTGATGGATGTCCACCCTGAAGCATCGTGTCGATTGGTATGCCTCCGCCGGACCTAGGAACTCGTAACTCTTTATGGGTCGATTCAAGAGATTGCTTGGGATGCAAAGACGATGGTTCGGAGGCCCCCAACACTCTCTAAAGAGAAGGGCCAATGGGGGCCCCACAGGGGAATAAATGCAGGCCTGGTACTTGGGCTTGCGGGGTTAGCTTGAAAGATTCGTACCCAGGATTAAACTCGAAAAACCCCGATCTCGCTACTCTCTGAGTCCTTGAGGCGAAGACAAATGACACAGGGAGCCAAACGCAAAAGCATGCGCGAGACAGTAAGGTAAATAATTGTTATCATTCTAATCAAAATGGGTACAACAGGGCCAAGCTCCTTGGTGAGCACACAACTCTACAACTCTTGGTCTTCGGGAGGGAGCTCCTCCCAAACTCGGCCGACACTCATAAACTCGGATTAGCATCTGAAGGCAGAAGTTGAGCCTTCTTCAACTGGTCAATGGCCCCATGGAAGCCTTGCTTCAAGCGCTTCATTACCTGGCCAGCAAGGATATCGCCAAATTCATCCGATTCCAGGAACTTGACTTTGAAATCTGCCTCAGCCTTTCTAGTGCTAGAAGTCTCAATCGCCCGAAGGTCGCACAACTTGGCCTCAGCAGCGTCCTTGGCGCGCTTCAGCTGTTCCATCTCGGTAGACATTCTATCTTGCTCTGCCAAGGCCTCCCTAAGCCTGTCTGAAGCGGCCCATACCTCCGATCGAGCCTGGGCCAGGTCATCCTCAAAGACAGTCAAGCGATCAGTCGCCATTGGAGGTCGGATTCCTTTTAGCCGAGCTACCGGGCTTGGTTCTTAACGCGTGCGTTCAACCTCTCGGTCGAGGCCTCCATAAGTCGGATATCACCCAACAACTTTTTCTCTCTCATTTAAAGTTGATCCCGCTCCTGCGTCACTTGGAGCAGGTCATTGGTAATGGCCACCGCCCGCTCAGAGGTCAACCGTTCCCGGTGCCGGGAACTATGTAAGGCAGACTCCTTGGCCATTAGGTTATTCAACTGAAGCTCTACCTTCGCCCGTAGAGCCCGGCTGACCCCCGCTTGTATAAGTCTCGCCCGGTGCTCGTGGTCAGCTGCGACCTCTGCTCTCAGGGCCCAATGGGTCAAGGCATCAATCTGAGGCTAGGCGTACAAGCCACGGTCGGTCGTCAGGCAGTCTTCAGCCACCTATCATTACACCAAGGAATTATAGAACATACAAGGCAACACCCTATATACCAGGAATAAACACCTTCAGAAGGGACTCGCGGAGATTGGTTAGAGGATCTGCAGAGACTTGTATGACCGCTCATCCTTGAGACCTCGAGATGTCGGCCCGACCCTCAGAGGGCAACGAGCCCCGGCGCTAAGGAAGTAGCTGGACAGTGGGAGCTCCAGGGGTAGTGTAGAGGGGCCAGAATCACTCTCCTCAGAGCTGGAAGCCCCCTCGGACAAGGGCCCCTCAGCAGAAACCTCCTTCAACTACACTAGGGGGAAAGAGTGCATGGAAGCCTCCAATGCTGCATCCAGCCTCTTTTGAATACGGACGAGTGTCATCCTGTATTGAGTGCGCAATACCTCCTTACCCTTAGGAGCCTTGGCAGGGTCAATTGAAGGAGAGCCCGGGGCCGGGGCGCCTGCCTCCAGAATATCGGTCGGCGGAACGGGGGAAGATAGGGGAATGAACTCCCCACCCTCGGAAGGAGAAACAACCTCCTCAGGGACAGTGGAAAGGGGGTTGGGGCCACCAGAGCACAACCATTTCCATCTGGGGCTTGAGCCTTCCGGAATTCGCCTCTTCTGCCGACCAACAAATTATACGGTTGAGGGGGTAGTAGGGGGTGAGAGGACTCCAAGGGCAAGCCGGGAAGTGGACTTCAAAGGGCACACGTGAAGGGTGGCATGGAGGCAAGCCGAGAGCTTGCGTGCGTTTCCGAGGGACGATAGCCAGTAGAAGAGGACTTCAAGGGGCAAGCCAAGGGAGTATACTTGAAGGCATACGTGAAGGAAGGTCTTCGGAGTGAGGAAGAGTGGTTTTGTAAGCTGGGCAGTCGACTGGGAATAAATCAGTCGACTGCAGCAGAGGACTCGAACTCACCGTAACATCAGTCGACTACTCCAAGAGCAGTCGACTGGTAAACCCGAAAAACTAGCTGTTAGGCTAGACATTGGCTAGCAACTTTGGTGGGATCAGTCAACTGCCCTGATATCAGGTTGGATGGCTTTAGGAGTTGTCCTTTACTCTATTTAAAGGAGGACTTTTGAGCAGGTAAAAGGGACGATTCTGAAGGGTAGAATCATACTGTTTGTACTCAAAATCTCCAGCTCTTCCTCTCATTCTTATTTCTATTTTGTAAAGAGGAAGAGGTCAACCTTGTGAAGGTTTCTCCACCTTGAAGGAGGTTTTCATAGTGGAGCTTGTGCGCGCGTGTGGATCCTTGGATTAGTCACCTCCCTGTAGTGGATATCAAGTAAAATCTGGGGGTTAGCATTGTTTTTACTGTTTTCATTGATTTTGTTTGTATTTAGCTAATAATCTTTATAGACGAAATCGAAAGAAGCTATTCACCCCCCCCCTCTAGCTTGACGCCCGATCCTAACATTGGGAGACATCTGGTGAAGGAGGATATCGAAATAGGAGGCTACATTCATGAAGAAAGGGGGAATGGGGAAGCGGAGCCCTGACTCTACTTGCCCCAAGAAGGAAGTAGAAAAGCTTATGGGAGACTCCACTGGCGTCTGGTCTACCTTAGGGATAACCACCGCCATCTCGGCTGGGATGTCGTAGGCCTCAATGGCCGCCTGCAGAGCCTCCGACCTCACTCCCGAAGAGGCAGACTCATACCACTTCGCCCGGTAACCTTCCATGGTTCCTGAGGGAAAAGACAAGAAGGAGGCAAATTACTTACGTTAAAAAAGTCCTTAGAGAAGAAGAGGAAGATGAGGTGCACCTAGCCACGGAGCCAGAAGTTGGCTGAACGTCTTCGTCTCCACTTCTTACATGGAGGAAGCTGCCTACATGAGTGCAATGGGGGCAGGGCACGTGGAAAGCAAGAAACCGCCGCACCAGGGCAGCGGCAGGGAATAGTCGTTTGACGTGAGCCGGCTACAGCTACGCACGTCAGTAAGAGGTCGCGGTGAGAGCAGTTGGGGCACATGGCGACGAAGCATTCGCGAGAGGACCTGGGCGCCATCAAAGAATGTCATACGTCTTTATGAAGGATGGATAAGTATCATTACAGTACCTCGAAAGCATAGAAGCGTTTTTGGGAAAGACAAAACCAAAAAGGGGGATTGCCTCGGGACCCGAGGCAAATTCTACAATCCTAGGACCCAACATAACTGTCAAAAGAGCAGGGACGGGTGCAAGGACCCACTGGGACACAGCTTCTTCACCACCACACTAGTCCGATCAGTCAGCCACACTTCCTTCGATCAGACTTGAAGGGAGGGATTTGTGATGGGGTTTAATAGCGGGGGGCGGACACGTGGGCTGAAGAAGCTGGGTGGCAAGATGTGATGAGTCTGAGCGACTCCCCTTTCAGAGCTCCCGGTACACTCGCAGGAAGAGGAGCCTCCGGAGCCCTCCCGCAGTAAACATGCCCTGGAGATTAGATCAGAAAACCCTTCCCTGGAGCACCCCGGGAAGTCGGGTCCCGAGACCACCTCGGGGAAGCGGAGCGCCCGAGACCTCCTGGGCCAGAATATCATGCCCCTTAAATATCGCAACGGGTCACACTTAATGACTGTGTGGACCGTTTCAAAGACAATCCTGTAACCGACGAAGGGGGGGAGGCGTGACATAGATCATGGGACGCACTAAGGCAGATGTCGCAGGTATAAAAGGTATTCCAACCCCTCCGGTAAGGAGGTTATGCATTCTCTACTACTCGTACATTTTTCTGTCTTCTACTCTTCTCCATCGAGACACTGACTTGAGCGTCGAAGTGGGCTCTGCCGGACAGCCTCCGACGTATTCCCCTAACGCTCGTGTTAATCTCGCAGGGTGCGGAGTTGCTCCCCTATCGTCAACATCTACGTGGGCTGAATCCCGGTGACTGGCTGTTGACGCTGATTCCTTCCAGAACAAACTGATTTCTAATGTTTTAACTCTATTTTAATCCCTAACGCATTTAACTGATTTCTTATGGCAAAATTAATCACCTTCTTCTTACTCGCCATGAAAAGCAAGTAGCAAAATGAAGGAATTGATCATCTTTTCCTTTTATCGAATATGCTTTCAAATCCTTTGAAGAGTGATTGCACAAGGTTAGGAATCAAGAGGAAAGTGGAAGAAAGAAATAGTAGAAATAGAAGAGGCGAGAGCAACTGGATGAAGGCCTTAGTTGTCGAAGTCGTGGGGGAGGGTGTTGGGCAAGAGAGTCGGTGATAGTGGCCAACTTGGGTTGTCGAAGTTGCGGAGGGGAGGGCATTGAGCACTCGGGTAGAAGGTAGAAGGAGACGTCGATGAGAGCGATGAAATCCTCCCGTTGTCGAAGCCTCGAAGGGAAGAGGATGTCGGGCAGTCGGGCAAAATGTAGGAGGAGTTGGCAACGTGACCACGAGATCCTCCCATGCCCTTCTGGCATCGCATTTGGACTGGATTGTTGAAGCCGTAGGAGGGCGTAGAACAATCGGGGCAAAAGCGTGTGTGCGTGTGAGGAGGAATTAGGGATTTCTCTTACAGTTTTGAGATTTATTCTGTTCAGAAAAAAAAATAATTTTTCGATTTAACTGAATTTTGACTTTTAAAATCGAAATCGAACCGATTAAACCTATATAATTGATATTTTATGAAAAAAATAAAAAGTTGAATTAACCGAACCTAATTTTAAAATTTGATCAGTTAATTTGATTAAACCGAATTTTTGTTGACCCCCTAAGTGTTGTTGCATCTCTAGATCTCCGGAGGTAGATGTAAAACAACTTAAAGTCATGACATTCTAATTAAAGCCAAGATTTTGTGTAAACTTATTCATCTCCTTTCCTTTTGATATTATTTGTATATTTGTATTTTACCTTGTATTTACTTTTAAGGATAAGATTGTAAGATACTTCTTCACCTCTAGAAGGTGTTCGAGAAGGAGAAAGATAGGCAAGAAGGAGAAAGATAATCATGTTATCGCTAGGATGGTAGGTCATAGAATAGGAATCGAGAGTTTCAAACCATATTAAATTGATTTGCCTCTTGTATTTATTTTATTATGTCTTTATTTGTATTTTCACTACATTAACCTCTTGTAGATAAGTTCATGTGAACGATCAAAATAAGCGAATTACAAATCGCTATTCATCTCCTCTAACTAGGTCATCAGTCCCAACAAATTGAAATAATAATCAATTGATTATAAATTTATTTAGTCATCTAAAAATATTATCAATTGTGCCCTAGGTAATATTTGCAATCAATTGAGGCAATTTTTTTTTTAACTTTGTATAAGTGAACACTGGATCACAAATTAGAAACTTGGCAGGTGGGTCTTTTGACATTACAACCCATAACAAAATATTGTATTTGGTCCTCCATCGTACTTAAGTAACAAAGGATAGATCAAGAGGCTTCAAAGCAAAGAGAAGTTCTTATCATTGGATAGAAAATACTCGTAAAAAATATTCTTTCTACATAGAGTTACATCTTCATGGGCAAGGTAAAGGTTTTCACTAATTGTGCTATTGTTTATCATATGAGCGAGTATGATTTCTTTTTAGGGGATATAAAAAGCAATAATTAATACTGGATTGAAATTGTTTGATTAAAAGGTTTGTATCAACAATTCAGGCTAGCCGATTATGATAGGCTCCAAGAAATGAAACCAATCTTAATGGTATTATCGGATAGTGGATATTTATCCAAAATTTTTCTTAATACAAGATCGGTTGACTAAGAGTTTAGTCAACTAGATGTCATCTAATTAAGGATTACTTCGAGTACTTCATAATTTTGCGAGGAATTCTAACAACATATTATATTCATTCATTCATTCGTAGAGGTTTACTTCGTTTTCTTATTTGAATAGGTGAATTATTATTGGCGGTGAAGTAGAGCAAAGTCTTTTATATATATATATATAGAGAGAGAGGAATGATCATGTGCGGACCGCGAGGTGTGGACTGCGTGCGGACGACCGATCAAGGACTTCCCTGATCGGTCATGCACGCACGCACGACGAGCGCCGCTCCCGTGTTGATCGGAACCATCGGCGGCCTTCGACTGCCTCCCCCGAACAAAACTATAACCCAGGGGGTGAGCGATGAACCCTAGGGGGTATGACAAACCCTAGGGGTAGCGGTGAATCCATCGGCGCGGTGAACCCTGGTTGGAGCGGTGAACCCGTCGGTGACTGATCGGTCAAGTGGACCGATCAGGCAAGTGCCTGATCGGTCAGGCAAGTGCCACGTCATGGTCCGCACGCGATCCGCAGGCAGTTCAATTCGTATATATATATATATTATATATATTATAATATTTATATATATATATTATATATATAATTATATATATATATATATATATATATATATGATAGGGTTGAATAGTCCGTGCCCGGCACGAGGGATGAAGAGAGCACATGACCAAAGCGACTTCCCTTCCTGGGCCCTGAGGCCAAGGTAGTCCGAAGACCCCTCCCGGGAGCACCCCGGGAGGTTAGGCCTCGAGACCACCTCGGGAGTTATAGCACCGAAGGCCCCGAGCTCACCTCGGGAGGTGAAGTCCCCGCAATAACCAACCTCAGGTACTGAGACCCCCTCTCGGTACGGATAAGCATCCCCGCAAGAAGGGGTCCCCACGACCCTTAAATGTCGCAACAGGTGGACGCGTGATAACGGCGCGGACCGTTTCAAAAGATATCCTGCTACCGCCGAAATAGGGGGTGTGGCTTACGTATCGGAGACGTGGCACCGATGGAGGGGCACGTCTAGTCTGTCGACATCAGTATAAAAAGTAGTTCAACCCCTCCGGTAAAGGGGTTACGCTCTCTCAACTCTATACATCTTCTTTACTTTTCGCAACCTTTTCTTCTCGACGGACACTGACTTGAGCGTCGGAGTGGACTCCGCCGGACCCCTGCTGGCGTGTCCCCTAACACTCGTGTTAACTTCGCAGGACCCTAAGTTCCTCCCCGCCTCAGCAACTACCACAGGGGCAAAGCTTCGATGCCTGACCATCGTCGTCGACTCGTTTCGGAACAAATTTGGCGTGTCTGTGAGAAACTAGCAAAGCACCTGAAGGAGCACCGATGGCAGGATCTGAGGAACAACCCCTTACCCTCACAAGAGAGGAACTTGACTGTCTGGTGGCTAAAGCCATCAAGGAAGCGCTGGAGCAACACCAAGTCAAACAAGCCATCCCGCGACAAGGGGATCCAGCGGGGGAGGAGATCCCCAGAATCTCTGTCTCGCATTCACGGAGATCCGTTACCCCGGTGGGGCGACAGGAAGGAGCAGCCCCGGGCCTCCAAAGAGAATCTCCTGGAGACTTTGAGAAGACCCACTCGGTGGTCTCCAACGCCCAAAGGCACGAAGAAGGACAGGGGAAGAGGGATGAATCCAAAACCTCTCATAAGGTCCCCTCTACACCCTTCTCATCCGAGATTGTTGAAGACCCCATGCCCAAACAGTTCCGTGGCCCGGGGATCCCTGATTATGAGGGGAAGACGGATCTAGAGGATCACGTTTGTAAATTCGAAAGCGACACTCCTGCACCAGTATACTGACGGTGTGAAGTGTCGTGTGTTCTTGAACACCCTGTCCGGAGCAGCTCAGTGGTGGTTCCAAAGGCTGCCACAAGGTTTATCAACTCCTTCGTGAAGTTCAAGACAACCTTCCTCCACCATTTCACGAGCAGCCGTCGCTACCAAAAGACGACACTTAACCTGTTCGCCCTCAAGCAGAAGCCTAAGGAACCACTCAAGGAATACATCTAGAGGTTCAACCGGGTGGCGTAGGACGTGCCCAGTGCAACATCGGAGATACTCGTCAGTGCCTGTACCCAAGGGCTCGCTGAAGGAGACTTCTTCCGATCCTTAGTAAGGAAGCCCCCTGCTAGGTTCGATGATTTGCTGGGACGCTCCGTCAAGCATGTCAATGTGGAGGATGTACAGTACGCCCGGCGCAAAGACCCTGTCGGAGCCCCCCCCCCTCCGGCGGTTCCCCGATCAGACAGGAGGGAGCCTCCGACCCTGGCCCGGGGAAAGGAACCTCACCTCGGGAAAGACCATTGGGCTGGTAGGCGCCGGATGGTGGAGACGATGGACACTGAGCTGACAGAGCCGTCACCAAGGTACTGTGGTTACCATAGCAGCTCAACACATTCCACTAAAGAGTGTCACGCCTTAAAGAAGAAGTTCGGCAAGGAGGTAGACACCAACCTCGAAGAAAGTGGAATAAATCAGGGTACCACAGAAGGTCTCCCAGGCGAAGTTTCTCTCCGCGGCGACAACATGTCGGGGAAAACGAGGCCCGACCTCGGTCTCGATCACGATCACGAGGTAGGAGTTAGGGGACTGCACCCCGAAGATCTCTCTCCTTGGAGAGAGACCCCCAGAAGGGCAAGACCCCCATATGGGGTCCGCCCTCGGGCCATGTTGGAGTTATCTCCGGGGGACCTACTGGAGGGGACTCCAACCGGGCCAGGAAGTCGTATACCCGGCGATTGGAAAACTACTTCATCGGGACAAGCCAGAGTCAAGAGTCGGGCCCTACAATATCTTTTGGGCCATCCGACCTGGAAGTAATTGAAGCTCCCCATGAAGACGCCATAATGATCGTGGCCTATATTGCTAACTACGAGGTTAAGCGTATCTTTGTGGACACAGGAAGTTCCGTGAACATCCTGTACAAGGCGGCTTGGGATTAGATGCAGATAGACAAGGAGGAACTACTCCCGGTCTCGACTATGCTATTTGGGTTCACAGGAAATCAAGTACAGCCGGTGGGGCAAATCACCTTGTCACTCTCATTGGGCAGTGACAGACTCAAAAGAACCCGGACGACTCCCTTCTTGATCGTAGACGCGCCCTCCTCCTACAATGCCATCCTGGGTAGCCCTGCGCTCAGCACTTTCCAGGCAGTGGTCTCTGTTTACCACCAAAAGATAAAGCTCCCAGTAGGCGACTGGGTGGTTGAAGTTCGAGGAGACCAGCTGGTGTCTCGGCGGTGCTGCAGCGGAGAGATTAGAACAGAGTCTTGGAAGAACCCGAAGAGCCTAGAAGACTAGTTGGAGGAGAAGGGAAAAAACTCAGGAGGTCCCGGGCCGGCTGTGGTCTCGAACCCTTCTGGTCACGGTAAGATTTGCACTTTATTTTGAACATCTGTCTGTGTCTCTGTGTGCTCTCATAGCAAAATCAAGTAATAAAAGGAGATACTTTTTTCAAAATGACAATGCGCTACTAACGAATTAAAAAACCTAATACCCCGCAATGCAGCCGATGCCCAGGGTACTTAGACTTGGTCTGGGACATACGCGCCCGACCAAGTATCCAAAACTCTAATACCCCGCGGTGCAGCCGATGCCCGGGGTACATAGGCTTGGTCTGGGACCTACGCGCCCGACCAAGTATCCAAAATCCTAATACCCCGTGGTGCAGCCGATGCCCGGGGTACTTGTTGGAGCAATCGGCCTCAAGATGGTCCGGTGTGACCATGGGTTTTGATGTTTGTGCAAAGGGTTTAAGTTAGGCTTATCCTTGTATTTGATATGCGTATATGGAGTGTGCAGGTTGTACAGGTTACGCATATGGACCTGACTGGACAGCCTCAGTACGGTGAAGGATGGCATGGAGGCCAGTTGGAGGCTGGCGTGCGCATCTGAGGGACCATGGAGTGCAGGGACGATGAGCTGATCGGCACGGACTTCGAGGCGTACGTGAAGGGTGGCATGGAGGCAAGCTGGTGGCTTGTGTGCGCATCCGAGGGACGAGGGCCGAAGATGAAGAGGGCGCGAAGGCAACAGTCGAGGCTGCGGAGGAGGAGTCAGTCGAGTCGTGAGGGTTCAAGTGCTGTGTGAATGTACTCGGGAAGTCCTAAGGGTCGAGTGCTGAGTGAAATGTACTCGGGGAGGCAAAACCCTAGGCTGGTAAGCAGGGCAGTCGACTGCCAGGTTGGCAGTCGACTGCAGGAACTCACAGAGAATCGGGTCGACCCAAGGAGGGTCGACCAGTCGACTGCCAGTCGACTGGAATTGGTTCCAGTCGACTGGTGCAGTCGACTGCCACTGGGGCAGTCGACTGGTGAAGGCTGGAAACGGCTAAGAATTCGAACGTTGGGTGTAACGGTCGGATTTTAGTGGCACCAGTCGACTGGCATTTGGGCAGTCGACTGGTGGCATGATTTTCAGCCCGAGTCTATTTAAAGGGGGACTCGATAGGGCTGGGGTTTCTTGACGAAACTTGCTTGGATAGGGCAAGTTAGTAGTCTTGTGTGCTCAGTAGCTTGTAAAGGGTTGTGGAGAGGTTTCTCCACCCACAAGGAGCGACACGTTTCTAGCCGGAGGTTATCCGGGGAGTGATCCGCCAAAGGATTGTTGGATTAGTCACCCGGCCGGGGTGGATACCAACTAAATACGGTTTGTTAGCGTTGTTCCTTTGTTTTTATTGTTTATTATTATTGTTTCCGCTGCGCATACTAACAACGTAGGAAGAACAAGCCGAGATTTGCTATTCACCCCCCTCTAACGTACGACATCGATCCTAACANGACTAACGCCAAAGGAGCAACCGCTAGAGGGCAAGAATCATGGAAGACAAGCTTGGGAATGATATATACACTCCACCGGCCTATGATCATGAGGATTTCGAGCGTTGGAAGTCAAGGATGGAGATGTGGTTCATGATAGAGTGGGAATGCGTAATGGTATTGGAAGAACCATTTAAAATCCCTACGGACAAGCACGGGAAAAAGCTCCGCCCACGATATTGGACTCAAGAGCAACAAACTTACTCTAGGGCAAATGAGAAGGTAATGAGTATTTTAGTAAATCTTTTGCCTAACAATGTTTTGAGTAATGTAGGGAGTTATAAGAATGCATATGAGTTGTGGAATAAATTGGAAGAAGTGCACAAGAACTCTACAACAACTCAAAGAGTAGAGGAGCCCAAAGGGATGAGTCAAATGGTTCAAGAAGAAGAAAAAGAAGGAGAATTGACCATCTCATCAAGTGAAGTGGAAGAAGAAAGTGAGAGGTCATCCATCTCATCTAGAGAAGAGGAGGAGGTCACCACTTCAAGAATTGAGGGGGAGGAGAGACCCTCATCCGTACAAGTACAAGAAGAAGCTTCTACCTCCACTCCAACCTCCACCAAAGCCAAGAACAAAGATCATATCACGTGCTTTGGGTGCAACGAAAAGGGGCACTATAAGGATAAGTGCCCAAAAGGTAAAATGGAGGTACACCCTAAACCCATTGTAAATTTTGTTAAAACTAATGTGGGTTGTAGGAATGGAGGAGCCCAAGAACGGAGGAAGAAGATTAGATGCTTTACATGTGGAGAGATGGGGCATTTTCACACCAAGTGTCCTAGAAAAGGTGAGCTAAAGAAGATGGAGCATCTTAGGAGATGGGAGAAAGAAGAGAGAAGAAAACAAAGATCACATCAAGGGAGAACTTCAAGGGTAAGGGAGGTAATTCCTAACCCTAGGGTAAAATGCAATTCAATTTCAAGTTCTTCCTCACATTTTAGAAATAATGAAAATTGCCCATCCATGCATGCTAGAATTAATGAGAAATGTTTAATGGTGCATAATTTTGGATTTAAGTATAATGATAGGAATAGGGATAACAAGGTAGATCATAATTCTAGAAAGAGCATGCATCACGATAGACCTACGACTTATGCACCTAAGGATCAAGGTATTAACCCCAAGAAGGGGAGACACATGCCTAGAAAGAATGGTAGGTCTAGAAATGTCCAAGGTGGACATGTGGACACTAAGGTCAAGAAATTAGAAAGGAAAAAATCAAGCCTTGAGGGCAAGACTTGATACATTAGAAAAGATCCTAGAAAGATTCAAGGTTGGATCTAAGGGCCTAGACCTAGTGTTGAGTAGCCTAAAACCTAACTATGATAGATCGGGTTTGGGCTACCAAGCTAAGACCTCCAAGGCCAACAAAGAGAAATGTGCTGGCAAATCACATAAATATGGCAAGGAGGGTAAGTCCAAGGATGGCAAGGGGGTGTCATCCAAAGGAAAAGATAATGACATAACCAAGGACAATGTGTCTAAGGTTAAGAGAGTCCACGTTGTAGGTCAAGAGTCACCGGTGGCACACCGGTGTGGCCTAGTGTGGGTTGAGTCGCCTAAGGAGGTGGCTAGGGCTAAGAGCTCAAGGGGGAGCTCTAGAAGCCTTTGGGGTCCATGGTAAATGGATCTCAAAAGTTTCTCCCTTAGGAAATTAGGTGAAATGTGTCAAACGGATTGGAAGACTTGGGTAAGTCTTAATCCTAGACTTTGGCACATCAAAAGGTAAATTTTAGGGAGAAAAGGTGAAAATAGGGCTATAGGTGACAAAATTGAGGTTTAATGGTGGAATACCATGTAACTCAATAATAAAAATGAGTTATGATCAAGGAGAAGTGAATGCATTGAAGAGAAGTGAGAATTAGAACTTCTAGGATGAGTTTAATTGATACACTTTGAAAGAAGTAGAGTTTTGTGCCATTCTTGGGATCCGGAGTACATTTATTTGGAAACGTATTTTTCCCAAGTAGATGTTGGCTTCACAAATCTCCCCACAAAATTTCAGATTTTTTGGAGATTTGTAGAATTTTTAGGACATTTCTGAATTTCGGCCTGAAAACTTGAAAATCAGGTACCAGTCGACTGGTAAGTGACCAGTCGACTGGTGTCAAGCGACTAGCAGTAGACTGGGAGGTCGACCAGGATCTCTGTACGCAGAAAAACTGAAGGGCAGTCGACTGGGAATACCCCAGTCGACTGGAGCCAGTCGACTGGGACCATTCCAGTCGACTGGTCTCAAGCCCAGAAACATTCTGTGAGTTTTGGGTCGACTGGTCCGTAGGCTGAAATGGAAAATGAGAATGTTGGCTAATCAGAAATTGCAAATTTAGTTATGGGATATGGGTTAGGACTAAAATTCTTGGTTTTGATTTCATATTCTTTGAATAAAATGTTATCCCATGATTTGATAAGAATTTATTGGATTTTATGGAAATCAAGAAGGATTGATAAGGTTTCCTAGGTATCTAAGATTTAGAGGTTAAACAGGGAACATTGAGGACAATTCCATGTGTCCAATTATGATGGGTAGATTTGACAAACACATGGAATTAGAAACGAATTTGAAAGTTGATACTTAATGCAAAATCCTTAAGAAACTTAGATGTGTACCAAAAGTCAAGCACACTTGATATTTCCATGATATCATATTTTTCTAGGATAGGGTATATCCTAGCAAGTGTGCTTGCAAACCTTAGGGTTTTTAGAGTGTTTGTGAGTTCATTTTGGCACTAAGGAAAATGTTACTTGGGAGCAAGCCTTAATGGTGTCCAAAAGGGGAAGAACTCAGATGTTGGGTTGGGGATAACTCAACGTGGTGTCAGGAGGTTAAGTTGGGTAGAACTTAACCCTTTGAAAATGAAAATTAGGAGAAGGCATGGGTTAAGGGGGAGGTTGTCTCCTATTTGCCTTAATTTTCATAAGAAAACTTTTGGGTTTTGTACCAAACTTGGGAATGGAAATAGGTACATGGTGAAATATATTTTTCCCAAGTAGGTATGGGTACCACAAAGTTCTCCACGAAGTTTGGAAATTTTTGAAAATTTATGGAATTTCTGGCGCGTTTCTGAAATTCGGCCAAAAAACTGATTATCAGAGTATCAGTCGACTGCCCTGGGGGCAGTCGACTGGTCAAGGCCAATTTTTGTATCAACAGCTTGTTTGGTGTCCAAATGATGCAAAACAAGTGTATGGGGGGTTAGTACACATTGTTTATGATCATTGGGGATTAAAAGAATCGATAATTGGGATATTATTGGGGTCTTTTTTTGATGTATGGCAAAGGGGGAGAGATGTTGGGTTTAAGTGGGAAACCAAACATACCTTTGCTAGAAACCCTAGTTTTAGGGGGAGCTAAGATTAAGGGGGAGCATGGTTGCTTCATTCTTGGCGTAAGGGGAACCTTGAAGAGGTTCTTAAAAAGCCTTTGTAAGTCCAATGTAGGGGGAGCTTTGGAGAAGCTTTAAAAAACCCGTTTTGGTGAAAATTCCTAACTTGGGAAGTTAGGTGTGGGATGCCTTGGGATAGGATTCAGTTATGCATTGCATATGCATTTATTTTAGCATGGTATTTGCTATTACTACTATATTGCTTTCCCTAACTTAAACGAATTGTCAAACATCAAAAAGGGGGAGATTGTTGGAGCAATCGGCCTCAAGATAGTCCGGTGTGACCATGGGTTTTGATGTTTGTGCAAAGGGTTTAAGTTAGGCTTATCCTTGTATTTGATATGCGTATATGGAGTGTGCAGGTTGTACAGGTTACGCATATGGACCTGACTGGACAGCCTCAGTACGGTGAAGGATGGCAGGAGGCCAGTTGGAGGCTGGCGTGCGCATCTGAGGGACCATGGAGTGCAGGGACGATGAGCTGATCGGCGCGGACTTCGAGGCGTACGTGAAGGGTGGCATGGAGGCAAGCTGGAGGCTTGTGTGCGCATCCGAGGGACGAGGGCCGAAGATGAAGAGGGCGCGAAGGCAACAGTCGAGGCTGCGGAGGAGGAGTCAGTCGAGTCGTGAGGGTTCGAGTGCTGTGTGAATGTACTCGGGAAGTCCTAAGGGTCGAGTGCTGAGTGAAATGTACTCGGGGAGGCAAAACCCTAGGCTGGTAAGCAGGGCAGTCGACTGCCAGGTTGGCAGTCGACTGCAGGAACTCACAGAGAATCGGGTCGACCCAAGGAGGGTCGACCAGTCGACTGCCAGTCGACTGGAATTGGTTCCAGTCGACTGGTGCAGTCGACTGCCACTGGGGCAGTCGACTGGTGAAGGCTGGAAACGGCTAAGAATTCGAACGTTGGGTGTAACGGTCGGATTTTAGTGGCACCAGTCGACTGGCATTTGGGGCAGTCGACTGGTGGCATGATTTTCAGCCCGAGTCTATTTAAAGGGGGACTCGATAGGGCTGGGGTTTCTTGACGAAACTTGCTTGGATAGGGCAAGTTAGTAGTCTTGTGTGCTCAGTAGCTTGTAAAGGGTTGTGGAGAGGTTTCTCCACCCACAAGGAGCGACACGTTTCTAGCCGGAGGTTATCCGGGGAGTGATTCGCCAAAGGATTGTTGGATTAGTCACCCGGCCGGGGTGGATACCAACTAAATACGGTTTGTTAGCGTTGTTCCTTTGTTTTTATTGTTTATTATTATTGTTTCCGCTGCGCATACTAACAACGTAGGAAGAACAAGCCGAGATTTGCTATTCACCCCCCCTCTAGCGTACGGCATCGATCCTAACAGTACTTAGGTTTGGTTTGGGACATACGCGCCCGACCAAGTATCCAAAACCCTAATACCTCGCGGTGCAGCTGATGCTCGGGATACTTAAGCTTGGTTTGGGACCTACGTGCCCGACCAAGTATCCAAAACCCTAATACCCCGCGGTGCAGGCGATGCCCGGGGTACTTAGGCTTAGTCTGGGACCTATACGCCCGACCAAGTATCCAAAACCCTAATACCTCACGATGCAGCCGATGTCCGGGGTACTTAGGCTTGGTCTGGGACATACGCGCCCGACCAAGTATCCAAAACCCTAATACCTCACAGTGCAGCCGATACCCGGGGTACTTAGGCTTGGTCTGGGACATACGCATCCGACCAAGTATCCAAAACCCTAATACCCCGCGGTGCTGCCGATGCCCGAGGTACTTAGGCTTGGTCTGGGACCTACGCGCCCGACCAAGTACTCAAAACCCTAATACTTTACGGTGCAACTGATGCCCGGGGTACTTAGGCTTGGTCTGGGACATACGCGCCCGACCAAGTATCCAAAACCCTAATACCTCGCGGTGCAGTCGATACCCGGGGTACTTAGGCTTGGTCTGGGACCTACACACTCGACCAAGTATCCAAAACCCTAATACTCCGCGGTGCAGCCGATGCCCGAGGTACTTAGGCTTGGTCTGGGACATACGTGCCCGACCAAGTATCCAAAATCCTAATACCCCGCGGTGCAGCCGATGCCCGGGGTACTTAGGCTTGGTTTGGGACATACGCGCCCGACCAAGTATCCAAAACCCTAATAACTCACGGTGCAGCCAATGCCCGGGGTACTTAGGCTTGGTCTGGGACCTACGTGCCCGACCAAGTATCCAAAACCCTAATACCCCGCGGTGCAACCGTTGCCCGGGGTACTGATGCTTGGTCTGGGACCTACGCACCCGACCAATGGAGCGTAACACCTCCTTATCCTTGGAAGACCTAGATGTGTCAATGGAGCAGGCCGGAGGTGCTGTGATGACCACCTTCGGAGCAGGGACCGATGAAGCAGGTACAGAGGCTGCTACCTCGATGGGTAGAGTTGTTTCCTCGGGCACCGAGGGAAGAGGTGAGGAACGTGCAGAGCGCAACTTTTTCCATGAAGGACCCAAGCCCTTGGGGAGCCGCATCTTCTGCCGCCCAGCAGACCGGACTACTGAAGAAACGATAGGAGGGGAGGCCCCCTCGCTAATTCCCTCTGGACGGACAGCCTTCGGCGAAGATCCACCCCCAGAGGAATGATCCGCCTCAGGGGCGAGCTGCAGATCGGAAGGCCCCCCGGCTCACAATCGGCGGGGATGTAACAGTAGCCTTGACCCTCTCGGGTGAGGCAAACCCACGGAGCGAGACAGTAGGCCCCTCAGGGGATTCGACGGAAGCAGGTGGAGCGTTAGAAGCGGCTGGAGGAGGGTTCAATGGCTCCTTGTTGGCCTCCTCCCATCTGATGAGCCGACCCATCACCTTGGTGAACATGACTTCCTCTGCTCAAACCAGACAGAAAGAATATCAATCAGAACCAAGAGGCATTGAAGGGAAAAGATGAACGTACCCAGGGAAGGGCTGATACATGTCACTTTAGGACTGAGGCCTGCCCGGTACATAAGCTCTTCACTCTGCACCAACCCCGGGCCGCTAAACTCTATACCAGCAAGCACCTCCTTAGCATGCTGGTACACTGAACTGTGGACAAAGCTCCCTAGAATAGGAGGAGTAGGCAAATCCTTTATCCAACACAAGGGGCTGAAGGGTAATAACGACAGCTTAATGAAAAAGAATTTCTCCTTCCACCCTTTATGCGAGGAAGGAAACTCCCCTAAAAACCTATGGCCCGGTCGGGCTGCAAAACTAAAGACCCCTCTAGACTCTATCGGGACAAAGAAAGAATGAAAGAGATGAGGGGTCAGAGAAGATCAAAAAGCTTGAAGATGATATAAGCCCCTCCCATCTGGGCGAAGGCATTGGGAGTCATCTGGTGAAGGGGGATATCAAAATAGGAGGCTATGTTCGTGAAAAAGAGGGGATAAGGAAGCGGAGCCCTAACTCCATCTGCCCTTAGAAGAAGGTCAACATGCCTACAGGGGGCTCCACGGGCGTCTGACCCGCTTTGGGGATGACCATTGCCATCTTGGCCGGAATGCCATAGGCCTCAGTGGTCGTCTGCAAGACTTCTGTTCTCACTCTCGAGGAGGTAGACTCATACCATTTTGCGCGATAGTTTTCCATGATCTCTAAGAAGAAGGTAGGAAGGAGACAAACTACTCACACACAAAAGAGACTTTACGAGAGAGGAAGACAAAGTGCACCCAGCCGTCGAGTCGGAAGTAGACGTAACATCTGTACCTTCCCCTCTTATATTCAGGCAGTCGCCTGCTTGGACGCAAGGGGGAGGAGACACGTGGAAGCAAGAAACCGCCGCACACAGGCAGTCGCTTGTCGCGAGCTGGCCAAGACGGCGCGCGTCCGTAAAAGCTCATGGAGATGGTCGTTGGGTCATGTGGCAATAAGGTATTCGCTAGGGCGCCCCATCACCCTCATAAAAGAACCATAACCCGTCATGATGAAGAGACAGACGTCATTATAGTCCCTCCAGAGTCGAAGTAGCCTTTTTTGAAAAAGGACAAGACCATTAAGGGGGATTTCTCGGAACTCAGGATAACTACAGGGGTAGTAGGGAGGGTGAAGGCCCGCGACTTCTTCATCTCTGTACTAGTCGATGCAGATTCGCCATCTGTTGTCCGTCTTGGGCACTAACACCACGTTGGCCAGCCAGGACGGGAACTGCACTTCTCTGATGTGCCCTGCCTATGTTAACCTCTCGATCTCCGCCCTGATCGCCTTGTTCTGACCGATACTAAAGTCCCTTTTCCGCTATTTCACGGGCCGAGCGTGGGGGTAGACGTGGAGGTGGTGTTCTGCGACTTCCGGTCGGACGCCTCTCAACTCCTTGACGGTCCAGGCGAAGACGTCTTGATTGCGAGCCAAGCACTCCAGCAGGGGCTCCTTCAACTCTTCCGGCAATCCTGCAGCAATCTTGACTCGGGACTCCTCCCGGTCAGGGAGGAGCTGCACCTCTTCTTTGTCCTCATGAAACTCAGACCAAGGAGAGGCCTGGACCATGTTGCACTCAGGGAAAGGACGTGGGGCCTTGCGGCTTTCTACGTGAACATCGTCCACATAACACCTCCGGGCTACCTTCTGGTCACCCCTGACTTCTCCCACCTGGTCCCCAACCGGGAACATAACCTTCAAATAGAAGGTGGAAGCGACGGCCCGGAACTCATTGAGCGCAGGTCGGCCCAGAATGGCGTTGTAGGACAAAGGAGCGTCCACCACCAGAAAGGTGGACCACCGAGTCCTCTTTAATGGCTCTTCACCTAAGGAGATGGCCAGCCGAATCTGGCCAATGGGATGTACCGTATTCCCCGTGAAACCGAACAACGGGGTCGCCACTAGCTCCAGCTGGGACTTTTCAATCTGGAGCTGGTCAAATGCCCTCTTGTAGAGTATGTTGACCGAGCTGCCTGTGTCCACGATGGTGCGGTGGACTTGATAATTTGTGATGATGACTGTAATGACCAGCGCGTCATCGTGGAGGACTTCCAACCCCTGAAGATCTTGGGGCCCGAAGCTGATTTGCGGCCCCTTCGCCTGGGCCAGGCTAGTGCCGACTTGATGGATCTCCAGCCGGCGCACTTGGGCTTTCCGGACCCCGTGGGAGTCTCCTCCGGTTGGGCCACCCGAGATGACATGCACGCCGCCTCGAATGACATTTTGTTGGTTGGCCCGCTCTTCCTCCGTCTCCTCTTCCACCGCTCGGTTCCCTTGAGGGAAGAGATTTCGAGCGGCAGGAGGGTTTTCTCGTAGTTCCTCGGCCATCGGGTCTGCGTTCGGGCCGCCTCGGCCTGCCCCCGTCCGGGAGGTGTTTGTCGCCCCCGCCCTCTGGGGGCCTGAGCCCTACCCCGGCCAGCTTGTCGGCACTCCTCGGTGGCGTGCCCATGACTCTGGTGAAGCTGCAGTATGGCCTCCACCGGACGGGGAAGCATCCCTGGGCCACTTGCTGCACGTGGCGCCTTTCCATGCCTGCCGGCTCGGCGGGGCCCCGCGGACTGCGAATGGGTCCTCCTGAGGGTCTGGCCCCATGAGCAGGAGGAGGGGACGCCGAGATCACGGACTCCTTGCGCCGAGCTGCTTGCGCTTCCTCGACGTTGATATATTTGTTGGCTTTGCCCAGAAGGCTGTCGAAATCCTTCGGGGGCTTCCTGATCAGCGAGCGAAAGAATTCCCCCTCTTGCAAGCCCTGGGAGAACGCGCTGACCATAACCTCCTGAGTGGCGGTTGGCACATCCATCGCTAACTCGTTAAACCTTCGGATGTAAGACCTAAGGGTTTCCTTCGGCCCTTGCTTCAGGGCGAACAGGTTGAGACTCATTTTGTGGTGCCTTCGGCTGCTAGCGAAGTGCTGCATGAACACCCTCTTGAACTTCTCAAAACTCGCGACCGATCCGTCAGGGAGACGGTCGAACCACCTCTGGGCCGCGCCCGAGAGCGTGGTCAGGAAGGCTCGACACTTAACACCTTCCGGATATTGCTGGAGCATAGCGGCACTCTCGAACTTCATCAGGTGCTCCTCCGGATCCGTGGTCCCCGCATACTCAGGGACAGTGAAGAAACGAAGATGATGAGGCACAGGATCCTCCAAAATCCAGGGAGCGAAAGGACTGCGTACCAACATGGTCGAGGCCGGGTCAGCCGGGGCTTTTCCCTTGTCCGGTCGCCTCCCGCGCACCGGATTAGAGACTGAGGCCTCGGCTGACATCGAATGGGCCTCGCCGACTTGCTCTTGGGGGACAACTGCAGGGGGAGGTGCGGGACCACCCTCAGGCACAGCCGGCTGGCCTTGTCCTCCCGAGATGCGCTGTGCCACTAGCTATGGGCCCTGAGGCCCTTGGCTGGCTGCTTGGGAGAGCTTTTGAGAGGCCCTCTGCTGAGCTCGTGTAGCCATGAGTACCTCGTACTCCTCACGAGAGACATCCACATTCACTAAGTAAGGGTCAACTATCTTCACTTTTGATCAGGCTGCTGGTGTCCTTCCTTCTAGCGCCATATTTGATCCTGTCGCGAAGTGAGTCTGACGCCCTTACAGCTGCGTGAGTCTCCGAGAGGAGCGAGGTCGCTGAGGTGGCGTAACGAGGTGGAGCGCTCCCTATCTACGAGGCAAAGACCGTTAGAACCCGTCGGGAAAAGTCCTCGGCCAGGCACTCTGACGGTCAAGTCAGTATACGACGGTGGCGATGGAAAGCAATAGAACAGTAGGGAAATTGCACTATCGCGCGTACCGGGAAATGCGGAGTGGGAAGTATATGTAGCTGGGGAAGCTGACAGGTTCTGCCCCGCCTGCCACCTGCCGTCGCGTAGCGAGGATAGGGTAAGACATGTCCAGGGATGGCAGGGGTGGCAGGGTAAAGTGGCACATGCTGTGTTAAGGAAAGGGGCCCTGTCAACTTAAGAGTTGGCGCCGTTGGACGCCGCTCAGCCTGACACCAGGGCATGTGGTCGAGGTACGGGAAACAAGATGTGGCAGGCAGATCAATACCTCGGCGGGATATCCGCCACTGGGGACCAGGACGACCGAGGTCCTGCGCCGACCCCGTACAGCTTCTGGTAGTCCTGTGTCAGGGGGTGGTTGCACCGACTGGGGCACTGAGTAACGAGACCGGCTGCGGGCCTATAAGGGTGCCGACTGGGGCACTGAGTAGCGAGGCCTGCTGAGGGCCTATGAGGGTGCCGACTGGGGCACTCAGTAACTAGGCTGGCTGAGGGCCTAGGGGGTGCCGACTGAGGCACTGGGTAACATCTTTCTGTGGCTCGGGCTTATCCCCGTAGCGTGGGCCACCACGCACAGGCGGGGAGTCGAGGTTGAATAAGTCAAAAACCATCTGTCTCAAGAGAAGACCCTTCCGGGATTATGTGTTGGAGCAATCGACCCTAAGATAGTCCGGAGTGACCATATGTTTTGATGTTTGGGCAAAGGGTTTAAGTTAGGTTTTCCCTTGTATTTGATATGCGTATGTTGAGTGTGCAGGTTGTACATGTTATGCATATGGACTTGACTGGACGGGCTCAGTACGGTGAAGGATGGCATGGAGGCCAGTTGGAGGCTGGCGTGCGCATCTGAGGGACCATGGAGTGCAGGGACGATGAGCTGATGGGCGCGGACTTCGAGGCGTACGTGAAGGGTGGCATGGAGGCAAGCTGGAGGCTTGCGTGCGCATCCGAGGGACGAGGGCTGAAGATGAAGAGGGCGCAAAGGCAATAGTCGAGGCTGCGGATGAGGAGTCAGTCGAGTCGTGAGGATCGAGTGCTGTGTGAATGTACTCGGGAAGGGATTCAGCTGGGGACCAATCGACTGCTCTGGGGGCAGTCGACTGGTAGGTGGCTGGTGAGCTGGCAAATTAGAACGTTGGGAGTGTCAACGGTCGAATTTGGCTAGCACCAGTCGACTGCCCTGGGGGCAGTCGACTGGCAGCGAGAAATCAGCCCCGAGTCCTATTTAAAGAGGACGTCGTGGTGGCTGAATTTCTTGACGAAACTTGTCTTGGTTAAAGGCAAGTTAGTAGTCTTTGGGCTCAAGGTTGTCAGAGGTGTTGTGGTGAGGTTTCTCCACCCACAAGGAGCGACGAGAGCTAGCCGGAGGTTATCCGGGGAGTGATCCACCGACGGATTCTTGGATTAGTCACCCGGCCGGGGTGGATACCAAAGATCAAAACGATCAAAGAAAGTGCATTCACCCCCCCCTCTGCACACCTACACCGATCTTTCATTATGGGGGCCTTGGCACGGAAGCCCAAGGGGTCTGAGCCCGCGGGCCTCCTACCTAGCGAGATCGTCCCGATCACTGACCACCTTCCTTCTGACTGAACGCCAGGCTGTCGGGCCAGGTTACATAAGCTGGCCCGGGATCAGTTAATAACTTCAAACTGATATTTCTGGACACATAAATTCTGGGACACTTGAAAACATGTAGCACTTGGAAGGGAATTCGATCGGAGCTCTCAAAGTTTATCAATGAGTTTCAATTCAAACCTATTGATGGGCTTAAGAGATTTGGATTTATAAAAAATTGATATGTAATAAAAGAGAGTAGTGTGAATTCATGTCTGGTTATGATATTTTTACAATAAGTTATGGAGTATGTGTTAATTGTCTGCTTTCGGAGGTCATAGTTTTTGACTCTGATATTAGAACATGTGTACTTTTTTTTTGAATCAAAACTCATTTAAAAATCTTCATTTGTTATCGAGTGAAACCCATAACAACCCAGTTTTAAGCTCAAGAAATATCATTGAAAGTCTTCTATGGTCCATTAAAAGATTTTAGTCAAAATTCATTGATGAATTCAAAGAGCTTTAATTAAACCTATTCTAAGTGCTACCCAAAGTCTCTATATGTCCAAAAATATCAGTTCTAAGTCATTAATAATAACGATAAGAAAGTTTTCAAAATTTATTATTTAAAGATAATTGATACATATACACAACTTATCATAGAGATGTTAAAATTAAGCATGAACAGTATAAATATATTCATTGTATTATTTTTTCCATTATATATCAACTTATTTAAAATCTAAATCTCCTAAATCTATCAATAAATTTTAGTCAAAATATGTTAATAAACTTAGAGAAATTGAATTCATTTCAACTCTTATAAATTTCTAAATGCTCCAGAATTCAAATATTTCTTCTTTATTTATTTTAAAATGTCAATACTACAATTTAATTACACTAATATGCTGTAATGCGTTTTTAGAACGGTTAATTGGAGAAAACTTCCCAATACCAAACTGGCCTTGTCATGCACTCCCCACTTGATAAATTCTTTGCATTCACTCCCTTATTGATTGAGTATAAAAGAGTGAAAATTCAGTATACATTGTAAAGATTTGAATATAAATTGTTTGAGATTGAGTACTAATTTAAAAAATTTGAGTACAAAGTTTCGGTGACCCCTCATGTGAAAATCTTGATGTGGTGAGTATAAAAGAGTGAAAACTCAGTATACATTATAAAGATTTGAGTATAAATTATTTAAAATTGAGTACTAATTTTAGAAATTTGAGTATAAAATTTCGGTGACCCCTCATGTGAAAATTTTGATGTGGTGGATGCAACCTCACATACTCAAATTTCTAAATTTTATACTCAAAATTTTTCAAATAATACTCAATTTAAATCAATTCATACTTAAATTTTGATAATGTATATTGAAATTTTTACTATATACTGAAACAATGTATACTAAAATTTTTTCAAATAATACTCAAATTTCTTAAATGAGTACTTAATCTCAAATAATTTATACTTAAATCTTTACGATTTATACTGAATTTTTACTCTTTTATACTGATAAAAAAATAACACACAAAACTGTCTTGTCAAATCCCATCAGGGAGTGCATGCAAAAGAATTTTCAGTTGGGGAGTGCATTGAAAACCCAGTTTGATGTTGGAGAGTTTTCTCAAATTTTTCCTTTTTAGAACCATTATCTTGATTTTTAAAAATGAGTATTGCTGCAGTATTGATTTTTAAAAATCAGTATTATAATTTAATTATTTATGATATTATTTTTTAAATATTAATATTATTGTATGTAAAGGAGAAAAAAATTATAATTTAATTTAATTTATGAGGTAATAGAAGAGATAAAAGCATGGAAACGAAGTAAAAACGAAGAAAAAATAAATTTTAACATAAGATAAAATGGGAAAGACGTCCTTAGACATTTTAAAAATTGAGAGAGCTTTGTTTTTTTTTTTGTCCATCTCAAATTTTAGATGCGTCTTTCAAGGGATTACTGTCGGTCTTCGGACATTTATCATTTAAGTATTATATTAAGTTTTGCTTTGTAACAAATCGCTTAAAAAAAAAATCATCTAGTCACACCTCTCTTCTGATCATTTTTTTTTAAATCGTAAAAGAACAATTAAAAAATGACAATAATTTAGAATAAAAAATTGTTTTTGTTTTTGTTTACATCAACACCAATTGATATAACGGTGTGGCACATATAGAGATGTTACATTTTGGGTCTAATTTGGATCGGCGGGTTGGCATGCGGATCCGAATCCGATAGCGACCGTTTGAAACCAGCATCTTCGCCGTCGATTATGATGGCTTATCTAGAAGCAGAAGTGAATCCGACGGTTAGATTCGCGATTTGGTCATAAATAGATTAAGAGGTGAAAGAGCACGATCTCGCCACTTCGGCAGGCATCTCTCTCGTGGGATTGGGTGTGTTGTTTCGTCGTCATTTCTTTTCTCCTCTCTCTAGGCTCGAAGAAGCCGAGCGGCTAGAAGGCAGCGAAGAGAGACGGACGCGGGGGGTGGAAAGCAGGGCGATTTGTGGCTCCGGTGGTGTGTCGAGGCGAAAGCGGGCTCGGCGCTGGCGTTCGATCCAGGTTTTGTCGCCGCTTTCGGAAGCATTTTTGGCGATTTGTCGCTACCAGCAGCCTCGGATCAGTTTCCTTTATCTTGCGCTATTTCTTTGCCTCGATCTGGGATTTTGGAGGTAAGTGGAATTTTGGAAACTGCGGTTGCATTGGTTGCGGCATTTTGGAGCTAAAGAGCTTATGTCGTCAGCTTCGAGTATTAGGGGCGCCACCGGAGGGATTAGGTTTTTGGTTTCCATTCCCCGAAGTTATTTAGAGGCAGAATCTCCTTGTTCTAAATTGGTTTATTGGTTCTGCATTCACTGAGGTAGGAATCTGGTGGAAGCTAGGGTTTTTACCGGGGAGCACGCTGAGCAGGTTTCTGGTTCTTAGGATATGCAGGACTGAGTATCTGATATGTAATTTCTGTGTGAGAGAATATTATCTACACGGCCTTTCTTGACGTATGTGAAAAAATTTTCTTTCGTAAATTTGAAAAAGTGGTGTATGAATCACTATTTGGACTATATTTTTGAATCTACACGAAGGCCATTTTCTTTTGTCCTGGTGACACAGTTATAGGATTAATTCGGATTGCTTAGCTTTTGAATTCATCAGTAAGTACATATATTTATATGAACAATGGGGAAAACACAAAAGTTCCCAAAAGGTTACCCATCTAGTCGTGCTCAAGAGTATCAACATGTAATGGAGAGGACAGGCGAGTCTGAAGGATTTGGTAGCTGTGCTCAAGCCGACTCAGAAGATTCTTCTGCCCTAAACAGGAAGTGCATAAGCTTGAATGCTAACAGGCATAAAAAATTCAACATCCCATCTCAGCTATTTTCACCCACGAATATGTCCAAATCTGAGAAAAAGGAATTGGAGATGAGATTAAGGTTAGAGCTGGAGAAACTTCAAATATTTAAGAAACAAATTCTTTCTGTGAATGCAATCATTGGAAATGGGGTTGCTTTATCATCTTCCAGTAACGGGAATGGAATGACACATGTTGCACCAGGCCAGAATGGGTCTGCAAAGTTTGAGACGACGAAGAGGGCTCTCCTTCCAGATGTAATTGGAAACTCTTATTCTGTGTTCTTGAAACAGTGTGAGCCACTTCTCAAGCGCTTGATGCGCCATCAATATGGGTGGGTATTCAACACACCTGTTGATGCAGTTAAATTGAACATTCCTGATTATTTTAAGGTTATCAAAAGTCCAATGGACTTAGGAACCATCAAAACTAGGATACAATCAGGTAGCTATTCTAGTCCATGGGATTTCGTTTCAGATGTGAGGCTTACATTTGCCAATGCAAAGACTTATAATCCACCTGAAAATGATGTTCATTTCATGGCAGATGTTATGAGTAAGTTCTTTGAATCAAAATGGAAAGATATTGAAAAGAAACTGATTGCTGCTGAATCAGTTGCCAGAAGAGTTTCCAATACTCAGAAGCCAGTTTTGCTCCCAAAGAAGAGGAAAACTCCGGCTGCAAACCTTGATATCAGCAAGCCAAAGGCTGTGAAGCAAAAAATGTCACTTGAGGAGAAACAAAACATAAGCAACCAACTAGCATCTCTTGAGGGCATGCCGGTACATATACTTCGCTTCTTGAGTAAGAACAATGCAGTATGCCAACCAACCGAGGATGAGATTGAAATTGAGCTTGAAGAAATGAATGATGAGATACTGTTTGAATTGAAGAAACTTTTGGATGAGCATTTTCTTGACGAGAAAACAAAGAATCAAGCCAAATCTGAGCGTTGTGAAATTGAGGTAGACATTTTATCACTAGGTTTTCTTTCCTTATGTGCTATAATTGGACATTGGTTTCTGTCCGTGCAGATTTTAAATGAATCAGGAGTTAGCAATTCCTCAATGCGTCCTTGTAAAGGTTAGTTTCTCATATCGTCCCAGGAACTCTGTGCAGTAACCTACTTTAATTTAATGATTCCTTCATCTCAACTGTTAGGCACTCAACCAGTAGACGAGGATGTTGATATCATTGATAATGCTCCACCTATTTCAAGTTATCCCCCTATGGAGATAGCTAAAGAATCTACTCTAAAATGTGAAAAATGTAGTAGTTCAAGTGATTCAAGTACTGATTCCAGCTCATCATCTAGTGGTTAGTTCTTATATCTATGTTTTAATATATGTTTTTATCATAAAATATGTTCACATAAGGTTCAGATTATTTAATGGTTATATACATGTATACATATATGTTGGTTTATAAATGTTAGCAGTAATCATTTCTTCTGCCTCTCATACTCTTTATGTGTAAAACCCAATTCATGATGAGTTTCTTCCATATGAAATTCTGTCTTTTATTTTTAGCTTTATTTATATTTCATATTAGAAAAGTTTTCAATGTCATGACTAATCTAGGTTTATGGTTAGCATCTCTTTTTGAGGGGTTTCTATTGGTTCTCAAATCTCATTACATCATCACTATTGTATTACCTTTTGGATTCTCATTTACGCTGACAATCTCTTCTACAAAATTTCCCATTTTAGGGATCTAAAGCAGTTCACAGATTACTTAGGTTCATTGATCTTACTACTTGTAGTTAAATTCTAGCTCGTGTGGTAGTTTCTGAAGGATTTCTTTGGGTTTGTATTTATTACATCCAGACATCACTCCCGTACAGAAGTCATTCTCTGTGTAAACCTTTATTGAATAATCTGTCTTGGAATATCAATATTTATTTTTCCTTCAAAATTGACAAGTACTGACACAAATAAATTGATGTCATCTATCCATTGAGGTCTCAAAACTCTCCACTCATTGCTCACCTAATGCAAGTCAAAAATAGATCTGTATTATTCTTATCTTTCATGTGTAAAATATCAATTGATTAGTAACAATGCTGACATATAACATTAAATATGATGATGATCTGGTGTCTAGTAAAAAACAATATTTTTAGTAGTATTCCTCCAAATAAGGTTAACACAAGAGTCTAGTAAAAACATAAGGATGCATGATTAATTCAAATCTAGTATGATTGAAAAAACAAGAGAATGTATAACAAAGAGTTAGCATATAAAGTAGAGACTTCCACCCACTGTTGATTAAGAAGCATAATTGCACTCTTGAACATTAGTGGAGAGATGCCTTGATCATAAATAAACACAAGTATCCATGAAAGTATAAGTCAACATATGTTTCTTTTAATATCCAACTATCTAGTCTTTCGAACCAACTAATCATAGAGGTGACCTGTCCGACCCATGAAAGTTTTCCACTGGCTACCACGGTAAATTTGGGCACAAGCGACTCCTTGCCCAACATCTAACATCGCGAATCTTTCATCCCATTGGAGGAAAATAACCTGCAGTGCGTTGTAGTTGGGAATCGAACCATGTGTGCTTGGGAAATGCTAGAGCCTCTCCCGTCGCACCATAGCCCGGGGGGCATAAGTCAATGAACATGGAACTCAAAACTACGTTGTAAATGAATTAAATATTCATGAGTAAGCTTGGTGTTTAGTTTGATAAGAGCTTATTTGTGTTATTCACTATGCTAAATGAACAAATGTGAACAACTCATGAACTTAAATGTACAAACTTGAACGCATGTGTTTAACTCATTAATATTTGTTAACTGAGATTATGAATTTATTATGAGCAACGATCATGGCTCACTTAACAAACCAAAAAAGGTTAAAAATCTAAAAACTTCTAGTAATCAAACACACACAAAGAATTATTAGTTCAATAATTTTTAAATGAATCAAGCTCACGTCAAGCTCGAGACTTGAAAAAAAACCAAGTTTAGCTTGAACAACCATTCATTTTGGGCTTGACTTGACATGGATTGACTCAGTTACCTTATCAAACAAGCTTGAAAAACAAAAAGTATGGTTCAACTTGGCTCTTTTACAACCTACTCTAACTATGCAATGTACATTCATAATCAAATCTCAAGGATCAACGAAGAAAACTCTTGTCCTCCCATGGTGTGGAATTACTCTTATCATGTCTGAACATGAAGCAACCTCGTAAAAATGGTAAACCCCTTTGTCGTCAACTCACATTTAACCTAATAGTAGTTTTCTTCGTAATTGCAAGGAACATGAGCATCTATATATTCACATGTAGTTTCAAGTTAACATGACTATTATCATGTCAAATAGTAAATACATTTTTCAAGAAGAGAGAAGAATGCCACAAGCAAAAGGCTTGCATATAGCAAAATTTGTAAAGTTTGTAAGGTTATCTTTAGAGAAAGCTTAACTATCCAACATTGGTTAGTGATAATAGATACATGCCACAAGCATAGTATCAGAAGGAAAATGTGCATGACTTCTAGGATCAAGTGGTGGAAGCAAAAGGATGGAAAACAAAGTATCTTCAAGGAGATGGTGGAAATACAACTATTAGGAGATATACATTGCGACATGAGATAAGATAACATCAAATTTGAAAACGGTGCCCAAGAGCGTACTTGGTGAGTCAAGAGGAGAGGCACCATCAGATAACGAATATCGTTGGTGGAATGAAAATGTATATGAGAAAGTGACGGAAAAAAAGACAACCTATAAGTTATTGTACATCTTAAAGAACGAAGAAAATTTTAAAAAAGTATACAACAGTCAAAAAGAGGTTAAGAAAATAGTGAGTGAAACTAAGAATATAGCTTTTATAAGCTTGCAACTATAACTTGATAGAAAAGGAGAAAGAAATATTTATAGAATAGCTAAAGTGAGAGAGAGAGAAATATAAAGATCTTATCCAAATAAGATGCAATAAAGATGAATCTAATAGGATTTTAGTGAAGGATGAGGAAATAAAGGAGTGTTAAAAGAGGTATTTTCATTAGCATAGGAAATTTAAGTAGTTTAGAGGAGTATACAACAACAACTACTAAGTTTTATCCCACTATGTGGCGTCGGTTATATAGATCCTTTTACGCTATTGAGTTCTAACCCCTACTACATCATTATTTATATTTAAATAAATTTTATTTTGTTTTATTGATGCTAACTTGATTTTTCTCTTCCTCGTTTAATGTGCACATTTGTCATAGTTTTACATTTCCTAACTAGAGCATCTATTGGTCGTTTACATGTACTATTTTAAATGCATCTCATTCCCTCATTAGTGCCACTCTGACTTTCTCTCTAATATTTTCATTTCATATCTTATCCATCCTTGTATGCCACACATCCATTTTAACATCTTTACCTTTGCAACTCTCATTTTCTGCTAATGTGCTCGAGTCATAGCCCAATATTCAGCTATATATAATATAGCAAATCTAACCACCCTTTTGTAAAACTTTCCTTTTAGTTAGAGATATTTTACAATTATAAAGAACACCTAATGCTCTTCTCCATTTCAATCCTCTTGTTTGCATTCTATGTAAGACATCTCTCTTAATTTCTCTTTTTTTTTTTTTGCAAAATGATCTTAACTCGTCATTTCTTATCTTAACAATTGTCTTATTATGTCTGATATTACTAAACTTAAATTTCATATATTTTTTATTTACTCTACTAAGCCTAAAACCTTTCTCGTCTAGTGCTTCCTGCTATGATTCAAGTTTAACATTTATTTTTTTTACGTGTCTCATGTACTAAAATAATATCAATCTATATACAACAAGCTTCATGGTACCGTATCTTGGATGTATCTAGTTCATCCATGATTAGTGTAAACATATAGAGACTTAGAGCTGATCCTTGATGTAACTCTCTATTCTTATGGGAAACATTTCGGTTAATCAAGTCTTCTCTCTTGTCATTATATCTTTGTACATGTTATGCTCACCTCCCTTTTTTAAAAATTTTCCATATAATTTCCTTGGGGACTTTATTATAAGTTTTTTCTAGATCGACGAATACCATGCATAAGTTTGCTTCTGTTCCTGATACTTTTTAATTAGTTACTTCAGTAGATGTATAACTTCTATTGCTGACCTTCCGTGCATAAATCCAAATTGATTTTCGATCACCGTAGACTCCTTCCTTAATTTTTTTTCCTTACTACTCTTTTCCAAAGTTTCACTTATTAGTTTAATAGCCCTATAGTTTGCGCAGTTTTGAATGTCTTCTTTGTTCTTATATAACAGAAATAGAGTACTTACCCTCATATCAGACATTTTTTTTCCCGTTTTGAATATTAATTTGAATAACTTTGTAAGCCATTTAATACTTTGTTTTCCTAGACATTTCTATACCATTATCCGAATATTATCGAGTTCAACTATTTTCTATTTTGCATTCCATTTAAAACTTGTTCTACTTCTGAAGTTTGAATTCTACGATAAATTTTTTTATTTCTATACTCATTTTACTTAAATTATCTAAGTTGTTCACCTAAACATTCATTAAAAAGTTGATGAAAATATCTCTTTCATCTTCCTTTTATTTCCTCATCATTCAATAATACGCTAGTACATTCATCATTAATACATCTTATTTGAATAAAATCTCTTATCTTGCTCTCTCTCGTTTAGCTATTATGTAAAATCATTTTCGTTTTCTTTTGTATCCAATTTTCGATATAAACGTTCATAGGTTTTTTTTGCTTCCTTCACTCCTTTCTTGACTTATTTCTTGGCTATTGTACATATTTTTTTTAATTTTTTTTCGTTTTTACAAGTATATAATTTCTTATACGTTGTTCGTTTTCCCCTCACTTTCTTCTTTATTTTTTCCTTCCACCACCAAATTCTTTACTTGTGGTGTATGACCTGTTGACTTACCGAGTACACTCTTAGCTATTATTTTCAACTTTAATGTCATCTTAACCCATGTCATAATAGAATCGCCGTGTATTTCTCTTAATATTGTTCTCGTACCCTCATTGTTTTCCATCCTTTAACTTCACCATTTAATTTAGAAGTCTGCACATTTTGCCTTTTATTGATGCTCTACTTGACGCTCATATTCAACATTACTAATCTATGTTAGATAGTTAAGTTTCTCTAGGAATGATCTTACAATTTTCACAAATTTTTTTATCTTCCTTCATAACCATAAGAAGTCAATTTGCAATTTATTATTTCCATTTTTATTTGCTAGTATAAGGTCATATGCTATTGTAAAATCCAATATAATTTTTCTTCTTCATTTCTTGTTCCAAATCCATAACCCCTATGCATTCTATTATACTATCTTTTCACTTCAACATGCCCATTTAAATCTACTCATATTAAATCATTTTGGTTGGCGGAATATTTTGTAATACCTATTGTCCCAAATCTAGATTTGATATTTTCATCTAATCCTACTTAAGAAGTACATATATTCTAATCATATTAATAGTTTCTTTTGCGACCACTATCTTGAGAGTTATAATCCTATTCCCTTTCTAACTACTTCTACTACTTCATCCTTTAGCCAACTATGTACAATAATACTACTCTATTTCTTGTTTTACTCCTGCATATATACATAATTTAAAACCAAAATTCTTTATCATCTTACTTCTTCTCTCTACGTATTTTGTTTCTTGTACACACATAATATTTATTTTTCTCATAATCATCCTACCTCTATGACTTTATCCGTGAGTCTTCTTAGATTCCATGTTCTAAATCTTAGACAACTAGTGTATATTTAAACACTACACTTAAGTTCTTATGGAAATATAGCAGTCCTTGCCAATAGTTACAGTCGGAATGCAACACATATTTAACATTACACCTGAGTTCCCTTCTGGGGAACAACTTAGCATTAACATAATAGTTTGATGAATCCATTCATAATATTTGTTTGAAAGTCTACTGGCAACCTAACACCCAACCCTCGCCCTTTTTCATCCAGGTTTGGATCGACATTGCGGGGTTAGTTTAGAAGAGTATAGAATTAAAAATTTTTATTGGAGAATTTTAAATTTCAAAAGTAAAAACAAGTGTTAAATGGGATGTAAAATGAAATGTGGTTGGACTTGATGATATATTCTAATATAGGTATGAAGATGGACCAGTGAAGTAAGATATAAAATGACTTACAAAGTTATTCAACTTGCTATTGAAATGAAAAAAATGTTGATTAATGGAGGGTAAGTACCTCGTATAAAAATAAAGAGATGTACAAAATTGTACGAATTATAAGAGCATTGTTAACGACCATACGTGAAACTTTAAATAAGAGTGATAAAAAAATCAAGAAATAAGATCATGGTTATCAAAAATCAATTTAGATCAAGGATACAAGTTATGTATTTTCTTAGAAAATTGATTCAAAAGTATTAGGAAAAGAAATAAGATTTACACATGGTATTCATTGATATAGAATTTTTTTTCCAGAGGTAAATTTTATAGAGAATTGTAGAAAAGAAAGGTGTTAATGTAGAGCGTATTAAAACAATTAAATATATATATAAGGATGTAATGACAAGAGTGAAGACTCTAGACAAATTAATTAAAGCGTTTCCTATAAAGATAGAGTATATTAAATATCATCGCTAAGTCCATATATTTTATATTAGTCATGGATGAACTCCGTGGATACATCCATGACCCATTACCATTGTACATGTTATTTGTAGATGATATTCTTTTGATCGATGAGATACGTGAAGGAGTAAATCTTGATAGAAACATTTGAAGTAAAAAGTTTTAAAGTTAATAGAGAAAGATAACATATATGAATTTAAGTTTAGCAGTAATAGATGTAGTAAGATAATTGTTAAGATAGGAGATGATGAATTTCCTATGATTTAAATCTGTATGTATGTAGGATTCCTTTTACAAAAGGATGGAGTGTCGATAGAGATGTTTTACATATGATACAAGTAAGATAATTGGCATGGAAGTGAGCTTTAAGTGTTCTTTGTGATTGTAAGGTACTCCTACATTTTAAAGAGAAGTTTTACAAAATGAAGGTCAAACCCACTATGTTATATGAAGCTGAATGTTGCACTACGAGTTAAACACACGAGCAGAAGGTTAGAGTCACATATGATGATGATGTTTAAGTAGATGTGTGGATATATGAGAATAGATTGGGTAAGAAATGAAAACATTAGAGATAAAAGTTGGGATTGTGCCTATTGAAGAAAAACTCCGAGAGATGTGTTTAAGATGATATAATATTTCTAAGACGATAAATATATTTTTAATAGGTCATGTGAGACGCTGACAAATATCCACTTTAATTGAAGAACAAAGAAGATTTAATTATCAATGATAAAATAAAATTTATTTAAATATAGTAAGGAATCGAGTTCAATGACATACGAAGATCCATATAGTCGACTCTACTTATTGAGATAAAAGCTTAGTTGTTGGTGTATTGAGTGATATATGAGAACAATATGCTAATAAATACCTAGGTCATCAAATTGAGCGCATCATTTAATTGGATACTTAATATATTGATTGGAAGAAGGATATACTAGTAA